>JAYKAV010002879.1:0-256740 GCA_035582835.1 Phoebastria nigripes | reverse complement strand
GGGGGCAGAGCTGCACGGCGTGCGGGCACCCGGGGCGGAGCGGCGCCCGCAGGTAGCTGGGCTTCGGGGCGCGGGGCTCCGTGGCCGGGGGCAGGGAGGCGCGGTACCCCCGGGCCGAACGCCCGCCCGCCCCGGCGGCGCCGGGGGGAGGAGGTGCGGGGRGTCCCGCCGCGCGAGTCGGGAGAAGGGAGCCCGGGGGGGTGGGGGGCGGCTGGGGCCTCCGCTCGGTGCACGGCTCGTTGGTCATCTGTTCCGTCTTGTTCCGGGGGTTGCTTCGTGCTGGCGATGCAGGGCCTCACGCCGGCCTGGCGCGGCCGCCCGGGGTCAGGCTGAGGGATCGCCCAGTCTCCTCCTCTGGTTGCGGGGGGCTTTAGCGAGGTTGTGTGTATTGCCCGCCTTTTCAGTGCGTCCTGCCCTGGAAAGGTGAAGTCTCCTCGCTCTTGCGTGGTGTGCGTGGGGAGTGAGGTGGCTTTGTTTCACCTGCATAGCGCCGATGATGAGATAGCTAGTCTGAGCAGCGAGAAGGCTCAGTATCCCTCTCACCTCTATAATCCCCTATGTACATGCGTTTAAATACAAGTATAATTTGTTAGAATAGTAAAACTGATCTTTATTTTAAAAAGAAACACCACCCACCCCCCCAAAAAAAACCCCAAAAACAACCCAATACCCAACAAAAACTAAATAAAGTAGTCTTATTGTAGTTGATTTCATTGAATTTCATAAGACTAAAATATGTTGCTATATTTATGGAGTTTAAGACAACTTTGGTAATACGGTTTAGTAGCTACATAGGACTTCAGTGTCTGGTTTTCCTACAAGTGATATTTGATAAAGTAGCAATGCCTGATGAATTGAGTATTTCACAACATGTGTGTGTATTTTCTTGAAAGGTAAAAGGTTCCTGKTTTTTTTGTGCTAAACAACTCCATRCTTTTGTTATTTGTCTCTGCCTTTATGGCCAATGTTAAATTAAACTGAGGGAGTCCAGAAAATGTTCCAGTAAGTGGGAACCTGTTCTGTTGAGGAAACAGACACCAAGGTATTAACTAGAGCTTCAATTTTGCATTTTTCCTTTTAATCCCATGGATTCTGAATCCTGAAATTACATTTAGTTTCCCTYTTCCCTCTCTTCCCTGGCCTTTTGGAAATGTTGTATTGGTGGTGATAGTTTTAAGAGTGGAGTTTGAATCCGTTTTATAGCTATTATGCATAAATCATTTTGTTTGCAAATACAGAATTGGTAATTCTACATACTGTTTAAAATGGGATATTACTTAATCAGAGAAATGTAGATATTTGAAGTCTTTGCTGTGATATATTGAGAGCATTTGCAACTATAGACACATAGGAATGACCTTGAAACTGCTAAGGAATTTTATCACAATTATTAAAATCTGACAAAGCACATCTTTAATGCCCCGTTCAAATGTCTTATGGCTGGCTGTACCTGAACTGATATTTCCGCTCAGCAATAGCTGTCTGGTGGAGTGGTTGATCCTTTCTGTATGCAGTAGAGATTTTTAATTGCTTAAGTCTTTGCGATGGATACCTCTTCGATATGTTCATATTTGCATAAATATCTTCCTATTATTGGCTTAATCATACTAGTATAATATTTCTGCATGTAAATTTATTGCGACTTTCCCATACTAACGTGAACATCAATTTTCATTCTTTTCCCTGGATTCATTTTAAACGCTGTTTTTCAGTGAGAGGAGAAAATCCTTTTATCAGTGTGGTTTTTGTTGTCATTGATTTATTTATAGCCTCTTCAGAAATTGTGAACTACCACACTTCAGACTGAGCTGGGTGATCCAGGTGTAGTGAGTTGAAATTGTTATAAACAGCTGTGAGATCTGGAGTATCTGCTTTAAAAAAAAAAAAAAAAAAAAAAAAAAAAAAAAAAAAAAAAAAAAAAAAAAAAAAAAAAAGACAAAAAGGCTTTCAGATTATTTCCCAGGTTTCTGGATGGCAAAATTCAAACTACAGTGAAGCCCCAGGCTGAATTCTCTTAAAGCCCCTGTAATGCTAATCTAGATTTTTTGGGGGACAAAGCTAAGCTTGCTTTATTTGGGGACTAAGTAGGAAATAGGTGACATGTGATCTAGTATTCTGAAAGCCCAAGGAGTACTTCAGCTTTTCTGTGCTGCTTAAAATAAGTCAATGCCATTGCAGAGGTGGACTTTGCAGGTAAAAATAGTACAAGCTCCTTCCTAGTAACAGTGATGTTCAAATGCTGCTTTTATAGGTAAAACTCTTGCTGTTTCACAATGTAATGGCTTTTGGTTATATTTGTTGACACTCATGTTCTTCATAGCAATAAAACCAATTGTTAGCTAATGGATAAACTCAATTTGTGATGAATATACATTTCAATCTTGCTTTAAAGCCATCTTTGCTTTTGCTGTAATGCTTTTCTGTTCACTGCCCTCTGTAGATACTAGCAGCTAATGTTACCAGCTGTTGCTAAGACTTTAAAAGTGAGAGAATGTTGCCTTTGTGCACAGAGCTTTCTTTTCCTGACAGCCCCCAAATCAATTGAAAAATCACAATACTGTCCAGCAGGATTAGCTGATGGTGCTTTGGGTTTTGACATCTGTAGTTCCAATTCTGAAGGAAGCAACTACATGTTTTTTGATCTGTTGCCTGTGTAAATCTACTTAATTTGACTTACTCAGAAGGATTAGTTCTGGAGAAGCCGGTATAACAGAGTTAGAATTCATAGCTTTTAGATACTACAACCGGTGGGCCAGATCAAGATGTTTTGTTGCCTAATCCTTGTTGTTGAAATTTAAAAAGTCATCCTGAGTTTCTGGTGGCAAAATAACAGAGGTAGGCTTCTTGACTGATTCCCACCGAAGCTTGGAGAAACAGCCAGTATCGAGCAAGCTGCTTTTGCCCAGTAGGCATTGCTGTTGATTTGTAAGGACTCCTAGCATCTAATATTTTGCACTGAGCAATTAAATATCATGCTAAATTTGACAGAAGCTGTGCTTAGAGAACAGCTAATTGTTGGTCTTCCCTGTATTTGGAAGTGCTTGCTGTTTCATATAGACTTTGGCATACAGCTCTGCAGAAAGTACACCTTGGAAAGATGACCTCAGTGAAACACTTGGCTTTAGTAGTCAGTGTTTTTGTAGGGAGTGCAGTTTCTCAGCTTTAAAACTAAGTGAAATAGTTACAAACAGCTTATGGCAGAAAACTTAAGAAAAGCATGCTTTCTCAGAAACTTATTTAAAAATTCTAAACCCACATCAAGTTTTTGAAATAGCTTACAGTCTAAATCTGACTTTGCTGGCAAAATATCTGGAGTTTTAGGAGCAGTAATTATATAATGACAAGAATTGTAATGGGAAGGTCTTACTTGCATACATTTGAAAAATGCAAATTGGGAACAAGCTAAAGCTTTCCAGATGGAGCTTAAACTAGTGTCACGCTGTTTTCTATTCTGTTTGAGCCACTGTTCCTCATGGTACTCCAGTACTTAAGCAACAGGGGTTTTCATTTGTTTTGATAGTCATAGTAAGCCTGGACATAATGTGGGTTTGGAAAAAGCTATAGTTTCCTAATAGAAAGTCGGTATGAGTGTTAGCTGTTTAAATGTCTTAGCAGTGCTTCACTATTGTGAGTGCACCAGCCTAGGATCAGAATGAGAATCATTCTAGGCAGTCCTAGRCTTCACTCCATAAAACACTTGTGATACTGATTCTCCATTCCCTCATACGGTCCTGACAGTGCTGGTGACTCAAATGGAGCTGCCACTGATCAGAAACTGTGCAAACAGATGCTTAGACTAGATGAGGCTGTAAGACATTGCAAGAATGAGTATCTTGGTTTGCTGTGTTTAGCTAAAAACAGGTATAACCCAGTAAACCTGCAATGGCTGACCAAAAAAGTCAGAAGCTAGAAAATACTAAGGTGCCGAGGACACTGTAGGATGGTCTTAAGGACTCCAGACACTTTCTCTGGTCTTCAGCTGAGCGTGGAGTAGATTAGAAAACGTGGTATGCTGGACAGTTACTGAATTGCTAGAACATAATGTGAAGTATGTATGTGCAGTTTCTTGAATACTTAATACCTGAGTGCTGGTAAAATAGGGAAAACTTAAACATTCAAATGCTTTGTAAAACAGTCTGCACAGAGGTAGGAAAGGCTGTTCAAGGTGTCCTGGAATATTCACTGTGATGTATTGAGCAGCCTTTCTGTAGGTCTGTGCTAGCTGCATTTGCTTTCAGACTCCTTAGGGTGAGTTTGTTTAACCAAGTACTTATTCAAATTTAACTGAATAAACCTTATGTATTTTTGTGGAATGAAACTGCCATTGCATGATTGCTGGAGTACTGGTGTTCTTCTATACTTTAAATCTTAATGACAGAAATGAAATTAGTAGGATTTGTTTTGCAGAATGGATGAACAGAGTTAATTTCTGGGAAACTCAAATATTTGTAGACGAATGCCTTAGTCACTTTAACTTACAAGGGTTGAGAGAAGGAGATTCAGCTATGGAAAGGGAAAAGTAATGTAAATTCAACTTCTCTACCTGTAGTGTCCCTGCTTCTTACCCTGCTGATAATATTTTTCAATACTATTCTTCTTACRTATTTTTTCAGAAGTAGAATTATGGTCAGAAGGAGTACTTGGAGTCAGCTTCCCTGTAGCTTTTCTTTAGTTGCCTGTTGTTTCTTATTATATTGATTTGCTGAAGATTTCTGCCATGTTACCTGGAGTGAGGCAGGGGAGGAGGCAGGACAGAGGAAAACAGGTGGATACTCCTTATGCCATTTCCACCTGGCTGAATTGCCAGGATGAGGTAGTGGTTCCAGTGGGTTTTGCAGGTATTCAAACTGTACCTGCATGCCATGGGGCTTGAACATGTGGAACTGGCCACGTCTTTAATTTCAAGGTGAGTAGTAGATACATTCTAAGCATTAATGTTCATGGTATCTAAATTGAGTTTGGTAGGGAAAAATATGTGGTTTTGAGAGTTTGAATCTAGAGCTGTGTCTCCTTGTATACTGAGATTTGGACAGTCAGCCTTTGTGTGCAGGGGGCTGCAGGGTTTTGTTTCTAGGTAATGACATGGGAAGCTTGCTGTTAATATACCTTAATGTAGATAAGATCAGCTAAGGATTTCATGGTTATGTCTGTTAATAATGGAACTATAAAGTACCTTCAAGAAATGGAGTTCCCTGTTTTAGGCTTGCTGCAATGGATTTCAAAAGTGAGAAATTAAATACCTAAATACCAGAAAAAGGGCAAGGGTTTGTCAGCCTAGTGTTTATACTTGGCCTTGTGAGCTTGGCACTTTTTGTTTTGTAAATGTTTGTGGTATGTGATTTTAGCTTTAGTACCAAAGTGGAGCGCTCCTCCACTTCTTATCGGTGATTAACTTCAGTATTTTCAGGGTATCTGTGAATGCATTCTTGAAGCTATGGTCTTCTCCCTTACATGCTGGAGAAAACAGCTGTGCCTGGACTTAAGCAGCACCTCTGGAGAAGAGTATGCTGAATGGCCAAATAGCATTTTGATAGCTCATGGAGTCAGTGGGGCAAAAATGCACTTGTTTACCTTCAGAAATAGTTAAGGTTCCTGCAACACTGCTCCAGGTGACCCTATGAGAAGTGCATGCAAAGTGGGGAGAAGGCGGTGGCGGTCCCTTGGAGCTCTGGTCTAGAAAAGGTGTGTTTCTGATGAGGAAGCTGGGTGCAGGAGGGAATAGGTATTGTGGCTGTCATGGCAGAGGGAAACATTGTTAGGAGGGGGTGTTTGGACTTCTGAATTTGCTTTGAGCATATATGTGCATAGCCATTGCACTGAAATGGGTAATATATTGCAAGAATGCTAGCAGCAAACGTGCCTTCACTATGTTCCCATTTTATTTTGGTAATGGAGTCTTTGTTTTGGTGCCAACCATTTTGTTCATCCTCTTGAAATGCCAGAAAACTAATGCTGTGACCTCTGTTTTTATTCGTCCATTAGCATTAAATTTCATGTGCGTCAACCCAGTTTAAAGGCAGAGCAAGATCTTGGGATTTATTTACTTTTTCTGTATTTAATGTTCATCTCCAGTCCTGAACAAGCAAACATAACTAGTTGAAAGTAAGAGGTGAACAATACTGCTTGCATATCACAGTTGATTTAAGAAGGGCATTTAAATCTTCTAAACTTAAATCTTAAAATCCTAATACCTGTGATAATTGTAATTAAGGATATTATTTTTATCTCTAGTAACATGCTTGGAAATCTCATCAGACTTCCTGCTGTAGTTCTTTTCTACCCAAATATGCATTAGAAGCTGCTTTCTGTTTCCAAAAGAGGGACAACTAAAGTCATAACTCTAAAATGTACTGCATGCATGCAGTAGTGAAGAAATTAGTTTATTAATGAGTTTAACTTTTTTCATTTTGATGTGCTTACATGTTGAGCTATAACCCAAAATTGAGTTCTTGACCTAAAACTGCTGTTGCTAATCTGGCCAGAGCACCCATTCTGAAGGGTACTGGAAAATTGCTGACAAAGTGAACTGCATAAAGTGAGGAAGACTTTAGAAGCTGCTTTTGCATTCAGATAGCTAAACTGTGAAACTTGGCATAGCAATAGGACTTGCCTTGGACTGCATCCATGGCTGAGATGTTGGTAGGCAAGATGAGAATTACAGCTTCATTAACCAACTGAGTAGCTGAATTTTTTTTCTATAACAGTTGAGCAAACTGAAAGAAAATTAAATGGAGTCATGCTTGTCTTTTCATAAAGGCTATTTTTATAAGGAGAGATGTTCTTGTAGTGAAATTCCTCTGAACCAGTGCAGCTGAAGGATATCAAACTAGCCACCCGGATGGAGACCAAGGCTTTTTTTGGATATAGCTCTGATGATCAAGGATCTCTTCTCTGCTGAAATTATAACTGGGCTGTAGGGTTACTTTTTTTGTGTGGAAGGTTTCTTGCACAACTCAGTGTTTATGAGATGGTGACTGTTTCCACACTGAATGGTATAACACAGATGACACATACAAACGTTTGAGCAACCTAATCTAGTGGAAGATGTCCCTGCCAATGGCAGTGGTTTTGGAACTAGGTGATATTTAAAGGTTGCTTCCAACCCAAACCATTCTGCAAATCTATGATGAAGTGTTTGTGAGGGGGACTTTCTGTTCAAGTTGGGTAACATTAGGAGAAATGAAGATTCCATTATTAATTTTTGGGTTTGATAATCTAGTCTTTCAGAAGTAGTTGTTACAAAAGGAGTAGGTACTGCAGACTTTTGCTGTGGCAAAAGTACAACCTGTTTTTCTCCTTTTGCGGATATTGCCTTTTTTTGATTTTTTACAAATACTGTATGTGTGTAACCAGGTGGAGTAAGGAACCAGGTGGAGTAAGGATTACCTGTTTTGAAACATGTTTAGGTGTTTTGAAACAAGGGATGTCAATGTTCCTGAAGAAATGCAAAGTCGAGTTGCCCGTCTTTGGTGTGAATTGCATAGAATGATCAAATGCACCAGGTTCGAAGCAATGCATGAGAAGAGAAGATGAGCTGATAGTTTTTGTAGGAACAGTTTCCTTTTTTGACTTAAATTAACTGTGCAGTATCAGATTTTACTTACACTTCGGCATACCAATCTCACATGATCTTGCTTTGTACTGTCAGAGTGCCCAAGATCAGGGACCTAGTTTTAGTGGCTGTTGCTAGTACTTGCTCAAATATTCTAGTACTGAAAATTAATGACCATCTAATTGTAACTGTCCTCCTGTTTGTTAAATTGGGTTGACTTGCCCTTTTAAAAACTAATTTATATATCTTTTCATGACTTGGTTACCTAAGAAGGCTGTGCTGCTTTTAGCCAGAAAAATCTGGCTGTTATGCTATTAGGAAGAGCTGTAGGCACATGATCTTAATCATATGTTTAGTCCAAATTAAGATAACTGTGAGTAAATTCCCATCAAATGCAGTACGTGTATGCAGGATTTTCCATTGACCTACATAAATGGATATGAAATGGTACACTCAGGTACAGTATGATGTTGACAACATCTAACGCTACCTGGGCAGCTTTGAACACTTGAATGCGGATGGTAGGTGTTTGTCATGTGTAATGTGTATGGACTGAAGGGTTATTTAATCCTCAGTGGAAAAATACCGAAGTTGTACAACAGGATTAAATGGGAACAGGAGCATCAATTTCTTGAAACATAAAAGTATTTGAAGTATTGTGGATGTAGCAAAGAGGTGAAGATGTCTTTCATATTCGAAAGCAGGATAAATAGTTTGAGCAGCATCTATGACCCAAATTTGAGAACTTGTAAAGTTGATTAGTCTCTTGGGACATCTGTTAAGGTATGCCTGACTGCATGTAACTTGTAATGCTCTTTGAAAACTCAGCGGACTGTGGTATAGCTCATGAGTCCTTAGCTTCCAGATGTGCCTTTCCTTCTGGTATGTGTCAGTTCTGTTTTTAATTTCTGACCTGAGGAAGATGATGAGCTTAACTTGCATGCTTACAATGCTACAGTCTTAAGTCAGTGACAACCTCCGGATTGAAACTTTGGTGGCATAATCATGCTCTCATGTTAAACATCTAAAAAAGTTTGCTTGAAGGCTTATGCTACTTGGTCTACTCGCTGCAGAGGTTCTGCCCTGCTTTGACTTGAAGATGGATGGGCAAACATTGAAGATTTTTCTTCTTAATCCTAGATGGTAATTTTTTTGTAGGTCTTAAGTTTGGCCAGGGAAGTTATGCACTGTATCACCTAACTTGAGTCATTTTTCACACCTTCTTGAACCAAAAAAAGTCAGACTAGACTTTTAGCTACTGGGTCAAAAAAAGTGTTCCCTGAGGAGCAATTTCCCGCAGGTGGCTCCTCTGTACCAGGTAACCTTAGCTGAGTGCGTAAGCCTTTCTTGCTGCTGCTAGGGGTTGTTCAAAAATGGATGCTTTGTGTGTAGCACAAAACTAGATGGGACTAAATAGTGAGAAGCTATTCCCATAGCAGAGGGACATCTATGCCCAGCTCCCTGCATAGATAGTTTATGAAGCAGGCTGCTTCCTTGCTTATTCTTCTATGGGGATTTCTAAAAGTAGTTTTTCTCCTCCTGTTATTCTTCTCCCACTCCAGCAAAACAAGTCCTGCATACGTCTCCATCTGAAGCTTGAGGGGTGAAGTTGATTTTGGTAAGCTTGGACATGCCTTGCCTTTTAACCAGCTGGTGTCGGTTCCCACAGAGACTCTTTGGTGAAGCTAGAGTCTTGCAGGAGCGGAGGCAGATGCAGGCCCCCCGGGACCTGCTGTGGTGGTTTGGGAGATGCTGAAGAAGTGACAAAGCCACTGGGAGGAGGCTCACTGGGCTCGTCTGGGCTTGAGGAGGCAGGGAGGAGAAAACCCCATACCAGGGGTGACAGATCTCGCTTCCCTGAGGGGTTGAGGGCAAAATGACTTAATTTCAGTCTCTGTATCAGGAGTTTGAAGCTTGGAGCCAAAGTAGCATGGGGAAAATAAATTTCGTCCAGTAGTTTTTCCTGCTGCATGTCAGTGGAGGACTTGTAGGCTCCCAGATGGGGTGCTTCACCCCAGGAAAATACTTCTGTTACTACTTGTGTAGCCCTGTGCTGGCTGAGAAATAGGAGCTTTGTCTGAAGTCTCAGCACTTCTCATAAATTGCTGCGGTTCTCCTGAACTCCCTGGAAAGCAACAATCAAGGAGACTTGAAGTAAGACTTTGAGGAGGGCTCCCTCCTCTTTCTCCACCTAGGAACTTGCTAGTCAGGTAATGCTGATCTGTGGCTGGACTTGGGTGAGAGCTGACTGCCTAACTTTCCCTCTGCGGAGTGGTGGCTTGCTGTGTTGGGTGTCCAAGGCAGGGTTTTGCAGCAGGGCAAGCTCTCCGGGAGGAGGTCTGGGGCTGCCCATACCAGACACGGCCAGTTCCAGCCAGGTCCGCAACGGCCTCACCGCTGCAGGACCCAGCCAAGCCTGTCGGGGGAGTCTGTGGTGCCTCCATGAAAACCTACTTAAGAAAGGACAAAATAATGCACAGGTGGAGAAGAATGAGGGGAAAAAAGCGTGAGGAAACAGCCCTGTGAGCACTGAGATCGGAGGAGGGGAGAAGGAGGTGGCGCCACTGGCCTGGGGCAGCCATGGCCCTGCAGCCTGGGGAGGAGACCTCAGTGGAGCAGGCCCTTCCCTGCAGCCCATGGAGAGGACCGTGCTGGAGCAGATAYGTGCATGGCAGTCTGTGGAGGACCCCGTGCCGCAGCAGGTGGATGTTTCCTGAAGGAGCTGATGGCTGTGAAGGGCCCTTGCTGGAGCAGGGGAAAAGTGTGTCCGTAAACCCCCGTGCTCCGATGCCCTGACCTTACTGGGGGGGGGATGGGGAGGAGGCAGAGGAGTTGGGAGTGAAGGACTGAAATTGAGCCAGGGAAGATAGGGGTGGAGGTGACGGGAAGGTGTTTTAATTTTGGTTTTGTTTCTCACTAGCTAAATCCGTTTTAATTGGCAATACACTAAATTAATTTTCCTCAAGTTGAGTCTGTTTTGCCCATGACGCTAATTGGTGAGTGATTTCCTTATCTTTTTCTTGACCCGTGAGCTTTCTCATCCTGTTTTCTCCCCCTGTCCTGTTGGAGGCTGGGCGGGTGTCTGGCAAGTCCACCATGCAGGTCAGTGGCTTAGTCTCTGTCAGAGGGCAGTGAATTTCTGAAAAATAGGCAGTGTACTGGTGGCCAGATGTAGTTGGCTAAGCAGAACGATATGCAAGGGTGAAGATGGCTGTGCTGTGTGTTAAAAGGCTTCTGAATTCAGGTATGTCTGCTCTAATGTTTGTGTGCCTGTGACATGTGACTTCTCCAAACTCTGTCACCTAGTTAACAAGGAATAACCAGGCTTTAAGATGGCCCAGGAATGTGTATCCAGGGTGTTATTAGTGAAAGGCTTTGTATTTTCTTCTGTACTCCAAGTTGTGCTTGCAGGAAGAGATGATTGCTGTGTGTAAGTATTGTAGGTCCCCAGGCAGGATAGCTGCTGGATGGATTTCTGTGTGAGTACCTGACCTGACAACAGATTTTTATCTTCATTCATACTGGCATTTGATGAAGTTTTTAAATGTTTGTGGAACAGATACTCCTGTCAGAACAGGTATTCCTGACAGCCACAGATCCTGTCCTTCCCAAGAGGGAGTTAGAAGTTGGAGGTTTTCTTAATTTTTAGGTAGGGAATATTTCCATGGCATGTGACTTGCTCTGTTGTTCTTTTTTTGCTAAACAAAGAAATCAGCTGTTGAAGTTGGTCCTACCACCTGTCTGTGGTCTAGGCAACTGTTGTTAATGTCTTGTGTTCACTGCCATGATTAAAGATAAGCAGTCACCTTTCCCCAGTGTGACAGACCTTAAATTGTCTCTCTCTGCTAGGTCTTTGTCCCTTCTTTTGAGCAGTGAAAGAGTTAGGGTATTGGTGCTGGTATTAGGTGGTATACTCAGATGCATAGTAATTGCAACTTCGGCTTGCGGGTCAGTCCCCCTTAGCAAGTGGCTGGGTATTAAAACTTGCCTACTGAATTGTCTTTGCTTTTTAGCCAGTGATAAACTGATGGTCAGTCCCCATTGCTATCCTGTGTCCTGTTTTTCAGTATCCATAGTAAATGAGTGAACGATGATCTGAATCTACAGTGTTGGTGCAGAGCCATAATAACCATGAGTGTGTAGAAGTGGTGGTGGTGGTCAGAGATTGACTTTAGTGAGGTGCAGGGGCATCTGCCTTACAGATGGGCTGTTGTGGGAGGGTCGTTGCTGTCAGATATCTGTGATTCAGGATGCTCCGGAGGGTTTGGTGAGGCTCGTCCAGCTCCTGGACAATTGCCCACTAATTGCTGCTTATCCCTGTGGGCAACAATGACAGCCAGGGGAAGACAGAAGTAAATCAAGTGCAAGCAAAGGACATGGGAGCTCTGGAGGAGGTCTCCTCAATCCTACAGTTGAAGGGTAAGAGTTTTGGTGGAAGCAAACGCTATCTGACAGTTAATAAATGGCTTTGTGGCTAGTGTTGCATACAGCGTTTTGCCTCTCATGACAGTGTGTCCCTCTTAGAGAAATGAGGACTGAGTGAGAGATGTGGGAAAGCTGACAAAGGTAAGAGCATCTTTGCCAAAGGGTTTGCCAACCTGGGGAAGAGGACTTTAAACTAGGTATGGTGGGTGGGTGTGAGCAGTAGTAATAGCTTGCACTTAAGTGAGGAGAATGGAGGTTGGGGATCTAAATATGGGCAGTGTTACAGGAATGGGAGAGCCTTGGGAAGGATAAAACAGGCCAAAAGAAAGCCCACTTTGAGTGCCTGTACACAAGTGTGTGCAGCCCAGGTGACAAGCAGTGGGAGGCAGAGGTCTTTGTGTGGGTCAGAGCTGTGGGACTGCTGGAGGAACTGGAATGTGGTGGGACTGCCCATGTGGCTGCTGTCCAGTGATGGAGGTATACAGGCCCTCTTGGAAAGAGGGAGGAACAGTCTGTCCTTTGTCTGGAAGAGCAGCTCACATGTATGGAGCTCTTTTAGCACTTAAGAAGATGAATAGTCATACCAGGCTTGGTTGTACAGGAAACTCATGACTGAGTTCCAGTGCAAAAAAAGAGGTGTACAGGAGATGGCAGTGAGGACAAGATATAAAGGAGGAGCATTGGCCATGAATAAAGGAATGGTGTTAGAAAAGCTAGAGCTCAGCTGCAGTTGGTGAAGGACATCAAGGGCAACAAGATGGGTTTGTACCAATAATGTAGCAGCAGAAGAATAAAAAAAGGAGACTGTGGGCTTGCTGGTGAATGGGATGGATGGTTTACTGACACCAGACAGTCAAGGCTGTGAGGTGCCCAGTGCTTTTATTGCCTCAGTCTTCACTGATAGGGTCTCCTGAGCTCTTTTTGCATAGGGAGAGGGTGCAACGAGGAGAAGAGCTGCTGGGAGTAGAAGAGGTCTGGGATCTCTTGAGAAACCTCAACTGTTTCAGGTCGCTGGGTATTGAGAGAATTGTCTGCTGTCATGGTGAGGCCACTAATATTTTTGGCAGATCAGGAAGGTTCCTGGTTGGAGAAAAGCAAGTTTTGCTGCTATTAAATGTGAGTGCAGTAAGGATTATATGGGGAGCCTCACTGTAGTCCCTGAGTAAATCATTGTGTGAGTTGTCTTTGAAGTCATTTCTGTGCAAATTAAAACAAAGGTGATTGGAAGTAGCCAGTGTTGATTTACCAAGGGTAAATTGTAGTGGAACAGACTATCTTTGAAATTAATAGGTCTGTGGATGAGGAGAAGAGTGATAGATGTCATCTACATTGAATTGAGCATGACTTTGTGTGGTTTCCCACAGAATCTTTGTAACAACTTTGGGATATGAAGGTTTAGGAGGGTGGACAAACAGATAGGTGGAAAACTGGTAGGATTTTGGAGCTTCAAGGTCAGTGGTGAAAACTTCATGATCTTCCTGGAGGCTTGTTACAAGTCTTGGGGACTCTGTGCCACCTATTGTATTTACTATTTTCTTCAGTGACCTGGAGAAAGGGAGAAAGTTGACCCTCATCAAGTTTGCAGACAGCAACTGAGGGGTGTAGCTGATGTTCTCAAGGGCAGGGCTGCTGTCTAGAGGGACCAGGACCGGTGAGAGGAAGCGGCTACCAGGGACCCTGTGCAATTCAGGCAGGAGCAATGTGCAGCCCTGTTCTGTGCAGGCGGAGACCCAGCAGTGATGCCAGCGGGGCTAGGGGGAGAAGGCCCTGGGCCCTGGCGGGCAGCAAGCTCAGTAGGGCCAGAGAGGCTGGAGATAAGGGAAAGCTTTTCCCCCACAAGAACAGCTGGGCAGTGGGCCTGGGGTCCAGGGAGATGGTTCTGTCTCCTTCCTTGGAGGGTTTCCAGCCCCCACAGGATAAAGCCCTGAGCAACCTGGTCTCACCACTGGGCTGAGCCTGCTCTGGGCAGGGAGTCAGACTGGAGACCTCCTGAAGTTCCTGCTGGCCTGAATGACTCAGATCTATCTACCTCTTTTGCCTATGAAATGCATTTATTGGACAGACAACTGAGGCATGGCAGGGTCCTTTGGTTTGAGTCTTATAGAAAGAAGAAACAAACTCAACTCTGGTAAACAAAGCCCTTGTTTTCATAGCATGGTTGAAAGATCTTTTTAGGGGCGTGGCTTTGACTTCCTGTATCTGACCTAAAAAACTGGAATTGTATTGGAGGGACAGGCTGGTCTAGGTAGAAGATGTCAAGATCAGATTCTGCTTTGTCATCTGTGCTCTTTAAGAGGTAACTGGTTTGGAAGATGTGCAGTAGCTTTCAGTTTCATGTGACGTAAGCTTTATGTAGAGAAGCAGCTGACAAACCCAAGCTGGACTATTTCAATAACCAGAAATGCCAGCACAGTATGAAACTACTGGCTATTCTTAAATGAGTGCCTTTCAAGGTGAGATTCAGTCCTTTGCATTGTTTAACAGTTGTAATACTACTTTGACACTCTCTCCCTGTCCTCTCCTTCAGGCTGTAGGTATTTGGGATAGCAATTAGACACCTAGTATCGTGGGCAGCTATATATGTGGGCAGCTGCCCTTATGAGTCTACTTTATGCTTAATGCATATCATCAGTTAACAGTTTTTCCCTCAGCTTTTTCATGAATAGTAGTAGAGCCAAATGTTTACTSATTCTGAGGGGCTGCATGGTATTGTTCTTTTGAGAGGAAAGAATTTAGTTGTCTCTTCCTCTATGTAAATTGACCTATTCAAATATTCAAAGAATATAGATAGTGATCTGTCTGAACTTGTTTTCCTGGTGGGGATCAGCCTAGAGGCAAACAGGCTCCATATTTAGATTTTAGGTAGTCTTCAGAGCCCTCTTGGAGCTAAAAGGATGCACCTCTGCATGAACCACTCTCTTGAGAGCAGTGGCTGTCAGAAGGCTTTTCTGGAAATCCCTAAGGGCAGTTCTGGGCCAAATGATGATCCTTTGACAGCTGGGATGTTCAGGGTGGGGATGTTAATGATGCTTTCTCTGGATGAGAGGGGAGCTACAATGAGAGAGCTACTGGCCAATACTGACCCAATCTGTCTGTGCCAAGTAGAAGCTATTCAGAATTGTTGCTTGTATATCAGTTTAAGTATGGAGTTTGGCTTTTTTTGAGAATATTAATACTGGTTCAGATGGCAAATGGGGTTTTGAGCACAATTCTAGGAGAACATGTCTGAGCTTTGGCCAGGTTTAGGCTTTTTCAGAGGCAGGTCATCCAGTGTCCTATGGATCAGGATAACTTGGTGTAGGCAGTATCCGTCTTTGTTGGAACAGTCTTTGGTGCAGTAAGAGAGGAAATGTGGCTTGAGAGGAAACGAAAAATGGAAAGATATGGCTAATGAGTCAGAAGACTGAAGGTGGCTGTAGTGATCATAGTAAACCTCTTCTTGCAGCAACATAATGTAAGTCTGATTTATTTTATGGTGTATTAGACTTGGATATCCCTGTTGTTCCAAAAGTAACTTTTGCTTCTTTTCCAGCTTCCTGATTTGTGGAAGTGGCTGTGGCATCGTATAGTTAAATGGTAACTTAAATAGGGGAGGCAAAGCACTAGCTGCTCTTCTGTGCTTTTATGCAATAGGGGGACTTCTGCATAGCAAATAAAAAATGTAAAAGCTTTGTCTATAACCACTTACTTTTGACAATAATGCTTCTTGCATGTACTTCTGCTTCTGGTTATGAGATGGTAATGTTGCAGAAGAGGCATCTGTAAGCAGCATGCCTCTTCTGCATTTAGCAGTATGTGGCCAACTGGTCACAACTTGTTTGTATCAACAGTACCTTGTCCATTTTTCTGTGTTACATAATACTGGGTGATCTCAGGAGGATTAGGGTGCAGACATACAGTGAAGAACCCTCCTGAGCATGAAAGGCAATGGTGGCAGAGGGGGAGGGAGGGATCATAAGTAGTTGAGGTATTGCCTCTGACTCAGGTATTTTAACAATAGATAGCTGTCCTTGTTCTGCATTTACTTACTTTGCTGCAAAAAATATTTAACTTGCAATATGATGTGGACAATTTTCTTAGGACTTGGAGGTAGGAAGGAATGGAATACATGTTTAAGCAGCCTTTCCCAGTGTCTTCTGTGGAACAAAAGTAGTGGTCATGAAAGCCAGGTAACTACCTAGGGGATTATGAAGAATTGGAAAACATGACTATTTTAGAGTGAATGGCTAATGGTTGTGCTTCAGCTTCTTTGCCTTGATACTGATATGTTCTTCATTGCCTGCAGTCCTTCGA
The DNA here is from genome assembly GCA_035582835.1 of Phoebastria nigripes. Classification (NCBI taxonomy): domain Eukaryota; kingdom Metazoa; phylum Chordata; class Aves; order Procellariiformes; family Diomedeidae; genus Phoebastria; species Phoebastria nigripes. Next base: position 240,470 of record JAYKAV010002879.1, on the reverse strand, counting down.
GTGCAATGCATACCTCATGTGAGTGGCCTCTAAAGGCACTTAAGGATCTTAAGCTGCACTTCTAGTGCATTCCACCTCATGGCCATTCATTCCAATTAGCAGTTGGGATTGTCTATGTAGATTAAAACCAAAATGGTTGCTGTCTTCTACAGTCATGTTACCTCTTCAAACCCAAAAGATAGCTCTTAAAAGATGAACAAGAAATTGTTCTCCTTAAATGGGAGGAGATAAGTGGATCTAAAACTGCTCATATGGGACCGCTAGTAACTAGTCATTGTGGTGTTGAAATGTGGCACTTTTTGTCTTGGGCTTTATAAAACTAGAATGTTAACCAAAGTTAATGTTTCAGTCTAATAAAATAGAATTGGTGATATAGTCTTGTTTTCTCTGCCTTCCTGATTCCCAATTTTCTCAGGAGAAGCCCATTGCTCAGGATTTAATCCTGAGAATAGTTTTGATGCATTGGAGTTGAGTGAGGTAGACTGAATAGATTGTGGTGGGGCTAGCAAAGGTCCAGCCATGCAACCAAAATGTGGGAGTGCTGATGTGGGGAAACTTGCTCTATCCAAGCTGCTGAATCCAGTCATGTGAATGGGTACAAAGAAAACTTGAGAAGCCTGGAAATAGACTGGTATCATGGGGAGGGAGAAAACCTCCAGAGTTGTAATAGTCAGATGAAACTCTTGGATGTCCTTATTTAATCCTTGTTCTATGACTAGATGTTCATACGTTGTTCTGCCGCAATAGCTGTTCTCTAATATCTAGGCAAGACCTTCAAACTCATCCTTTCCAAGTGATGTCAAGAAGGAATGATATAAAAGGAAGGCTTGATCACTCTCTTCTAAAGAAGCCTGCCTGAATTTTTATACATCTTTTCAGTCCAATGAATTGTAACAACCTTTCAACTTAATAATAAAAAATAGCCTCTTCCCAAGGTCAGGTTCTGAAGTGAGCCAGGGTGATGTCATCAGTTTATTAAGGAGAGTGGCATTTGGAATACTCTTAACGGTGAGCAGCTGGCAATCTCTGTGGCTCTTCCTCTAAAAGCACACTTCACAAYAGTTATCTGCAGTATATTTTCCTTGAACTGCTTTGCTGTTCCTTGATTAGGAAGTGCTTATGACTTATTGTGCTGTGTGGGTGTAGTCAGAGCACAGCTTCTTGCTGGCTAATCAACATTTTCCTGCTTTTTTTGCATTATGAAACTAATCTTGCTCAAGCTAAATGTAGCCACCCTTAAAACCTGCAGCACTACCACTATGTACCAGTAAAACATCCTTGGAAATGGTACAAGAACACAGACCTGTACTTGTTTTCTTCCCTCCTCCTTCCTCCATGCCACAAATATTTGGGTAGGGAAAGGATTGTGTTAATATATGGATTGTAAGTGACCTGGGATTTACATGTTTCCACTCTTTGTGAGAAGCAGGGTGTAATACTCTATGGTTGTCTACCCTACATGTAATATTGTCCGATTTGGAGAAGGTGAGTGGAACCTGTGAGGACTTCAGGTAGTCATGTTCATTGTGGGGCCTCCTGCTGATGAGCAAACAATTGATATTGCAGTTGTGTACTTTTCAGTCCAGTAGCAATAAGCTACTATTGTTCATATTAAGGTATCAGCTGTCTTCTCCTTTTTTCATGTAAATCTTATGCTAAATTTATGTAAGATGAGTCAAGAAGTGAAATATGCAGCCGTGCTGGAGTTCTCACCTACCTGATGCTCTATGTGGAGTTCTGGAAGCAGAAGTGACCACTTGTGAATAGCTGTGGCTGGTTCTAGTACATGCTGTTTCTGATGGCAGTTTTCACCCTCAGCATGAGCCAAGAAGGCCAGGGCCACTGGTAAAGCAACACCAGGACTGTTCATCAGTTTAGTGTTTCTACTCTGCTCTTAATGCCTCCTTGTGCATAGTGTGTATGGCATTTGAAAACCTTATTCTACACAAAAAAAAGTGTATTGAATAACCAGCAGAGCTAAGAATAGTGTTTGTTTTGTTCAGCTTCAGTTAATTGTTTCTAGTTCTAATTCTAGAATTCTGCTCATTCTGCTAAATCAGCAGACTCTTGTGTTTTGGGGTAGGTATTTGGTGAAAGTCAGGTTGACTGTAGATGTTAAGCTAGAAGTAGTTAGAAGATGGCTAACTTGAGTGGTGTCACTGAACTGTTGTGCAGTCATTTTGTTCTTCAGCATTTTGAAACAGTGTCTTGAAGTTTCTCATTGTGGCATCCATCAGGATGGAGGGTGGTCGGTGGGAAGCAAAACACTGTCAACAGTTAACTAAGGTTGGAGGTGCTTCGTAGCTACAGCACTACAAAGGTTGTTGTAATGGAAGAACACAGGTGTACTCAATCTAACAAGTGCTCCAGGCAAGAAAAGATTAAACAAATGGGGGGGCGGAATTATTTCAGTATAACACAGCTGTAAAACTTAGTGCTTTCAGGAGATGTCAGTGGAGAGTCTGCTTGGTGAAGAGTTCCATAGGCAAGATTTGGTATGTGGAGGGAAAAAATCCCAGAAAGCCAGAACAGTGATGATGAACTTGCACAAAGGATCAAGCAACAGTTGCTGTTCAAGGCAATTTCCTTCTGCTTCAATTCATTCCCATGTGGTTTTTCTTTTCTTTTTATAGCTTGCATGCAACTGTTCCTTAACATTGAAGAATTCAGTTCTGAAGCCTCTGTAAAGGCATGACACATCTTGTCTGTCTCCAGTTGATAAGCTGTCGCAAACAGCCTTGAGGAGGTAGACTGTGCAGTAGAAATGTCAGAACAGAATTGGGGAGGTATACTGATTTGATGTATCGGGAGTTGTATCTTTATAAAAAAATTTTGAAGCATAAAGCTTTATTTCTCGAACTTCCTTGTTAAGTCTGTTAATTCATTGAGTGCATTAACTCACTTAGAAGGTAAGGGTAGTGTTGGCAGGACTCTCTTGAAAGAAACATTGTCTTGACACAGGTCTTGCTTTTACTTATTTATGCTGGTAACAGTGGCACTGCTATAAGCTTGGGGAAAAAATGGTGCTTATTAGACAAAACGGGCTATTCTCCTGAGCGTAGGTGGAATACTTCAATGTACTCCTGAGAACACTGTTGTCCTGGGCCACATTCTAGAGTGTGTTTTGTCTGATAAACTGGAGAATGGAATTGCATGGTAAGAGGAGGACTGCGTAAAGAGTTGTGATCTAATGAGTGCGTAATAAGCAGTATTGAGCTAATATTTTAATAGTTGAATGCTACTTTGCCAAATCATTTTTCTGGAGTCTCGTGTGTGTGAATTCTTTCTCCATTTATGCTGGTTAATTGAGTAACACAAGTATATCCTTTGCTTTACTGTTTGTACTTTCTGTAAGGGACACCGTAAAGCTATCAGTCCATCCTCAGGATGTATGGGTGATATGCCATCTTATTTTTCCCCAACATTCATGTGAATTATAACACAGTAGTAGTTTGAAACTTTACTAATAGCTTGACCTTGGGCTGGGGATTTAGGTCTCAGATGCTCCTTAAGTCTCTCTTTCCCTCTTTCTCATTGCCTTACCTTGCCTGTTAGCGTTGTTGCTGTTGATAATTGTGGAATGTAAAAGCTGATGTGTAGATTTACCGTAATGTATTCATGTACCTGGAATTGCATTTGAATGTTAATGAAATACAGTATAAATAAGCTCCATTTGCGATTGCAGACAGAATAATAGGATGACTACATGATGGATCCGTAAGTTTCCACCACTTGTGGATGGTGGAAACTTCTCAGTAACTCTTTTTACAGTTGCAGGAAAACAGAAGGACACAGACTTAATGTATTCTGTTTGTGTTCAATGCTGTTTTAACCACTAGCACCAACTCTAGTCGTTAACAGCCCTCTACTGCATACTTCAGCTTTTTTAGTCCATTAAAAACTATCAAAGGTATATTAATGAGTTAATCAGTTATATTAATGGCTGAAGTGATTTAGAATTGCAGAGGTTGGCAGGCACCTCCAGAGATTTTCTGGTTCAACCCCCAGTTTAAAGCAGGGTCAGCCTAGAGCAGGCTGCCCAGGACAATGTCCAGTTGGGTTTTGGATGTCTCCTTCTTTGCCCAGAGAGAGTCTACATCCTCTGTGGGCGAGCTGTTCAGTGTTTGTCCATGTTCACTGTGGGAATAAGTTTTCATATGTTTAAACGTAATATGTTGTCCTGACACTGGATACCTCTGAAAAGAGTCTGGTTCAGTCGTCTTTACTCCCCTCCGTCTGGTATTTGTCCTGGTCTTACCAGTAAAGATGGAAGGTGAAGAAGGCATAGACTATCTCAGCTTCTTCCATGTCCATTGTCACCAGGTTCCCTGCCCCATTCAGCAGCAGGCCCACATTTTCTGTGGTGTTCCTTCTGCCTTTCTTTTTCCAAATGTCTGTCTCAAGTTGACCTAAGTCTCTAGCAATGCTAGTAAGTCGAATTCACTTCCACAGTTTTAAAGTACACATTGTGTAATCAGCCAACTTGCTAGCGCTTTAAAAAAAATGCTCAGAATGCTTTTTCCTCATTCTATATCAAGATATAAGTGCTTCATTTTTAAGAGCTTGTTTTCACTGGCTGTTTTTAGTTCTGCTTTTTACACTTCTTACCATCATCAACAAAAGGAGCTATGAAGTAAAGATCTGCAAACTAAATCTTTCTGACTTACTGAGAAGTTACCATGCTTTCCGTCCTATCTAAGAGCACTTAATATCCTTGTGTTTAAAGATGCGACTTGGGCAGTAGTTCAGAATCCTGTGTTACACCGTGGGTATTTACTCTTTCTTGTTTCCTCTGCAGGCTGTTAGGCTATAGTTGGAGACTTGCTATGGTATAGAGTGCATGACTGGGTGTCCTTTTTGAAATTACTGTTTTACTCGTAGTCTGTTTTCCATATTGTGAGTTGCATGAGAAGGAAGCAATAGTTACTGGACATCTGGTTTTGGGAAAGCTCTGGATGTGCATACCAGCTAAGTTCTTGTTTTGAGGACATGCCTAAAAGAATGTGTCCAGTAGGAGGCCTAGATAAAGGTCTTCTTGACCTTGTCAGAATGTCTATAACAATCAAGTATATCGAAGGTTTGCTTTTCATCTCTAACCTTTAGGGGAGGAACCTTGCACTATCTAAACAATAGTTTACATTGATGTTACGTGGGGGAAAAAAAATCAATTCTGGTGTTGCAGAAGAGGAGTAAAGTGCATTATTTAGCAGCAGCAGCATCTAAAAAACTGATGAAGACTGAAGATAATTGATGGCTGAGTAAATGTGTACTAAGCTTGTTGTCTTTGAGTCTGTAGAAGCTATTGCTAAATCTCAAGAGAGACCTTTGCCACAGCTGTCTCCACATCACTTCTGCAACCTTTGACTGAAAGTGTTTTGGGGGTAGGAGGTCTTTCATCTGCACAGTACTTCACAGACTTGTTAGAGGAACTCTTGTTTCCTCTGTTTGGGCTTTACTGCTAACAAGTAATCCTCAGAGTTCTAATCTGCGTGCAGGACTGCTTGGATTCTAGTGGAACCTGAAATTATGGTAGGCACTTCCTATTTAGAAAGATGGCTGTTTCTTTTGGTAAGTTTGTGTTTTAGTTGAGAGCTAATGGAAGAAATCCTCCTTTGTAGTGTTCCTTGAAAATTTCATTTACATGCTGGCATTTACCTTTTCTGTTTGTGGTGTTTGCTCGTCTTTTTGTGTTTTGCATCAAGGGTGCTACATGATGGCTTTCAGTCTGTGAACTGATGTACCAACAAAAATCACGGATAATGTTAAAGGTAAAAATAATTTTCTTGTTACAGAAACACCTAAATATCTTTCTTACTTTTCTGAGCCAGTTCTCTAGCATCACTCTCCTATTTTTGACAAACTTAAGTATTTCCTCATCTTAATTTGAATGATTTCTAAATAAAGGACAAAAATACCAGTGATGGAACTGGAAATAAACTGTCATAAGTCTTTGAGCTCAGCAAGAAGGTTTTGTAGTACTTCTCCATGTCACTTCTGTAAAAGGGGTCTATTTTGACAAGTTTAGCCATTGACAAGATGTGTGGGAGAAAATATAGCATACCAAAGGCATGATGGTTAGAAGTATCTCTTTGTATCTCTGGGAAGACTTTATAGAAAATACCATAGATTCTGGACCAGTTTTGTGTGAGAGAAAAATCCCAAGAGTTAAAAACCCCTTCAATTATCTTTGTCCTTAGTGGACCAAAGTTTGAACTGGAGCTACTGTTTGTATGGTTTGAGCAAGACTGAAGTACCTTGGACAGAAACTCTTGTGTTGGCTGACTCAGTGGATGTTGGCCAGCTTAGTTTTTGTGGCACAAATTAGGAACTCCTGTGCTTTAACAGGTTTTGACTCAAATTGTTTCTTTTGAGTAGAAGAAACAGCAGATGTCTGACATCTCTTTATGTAGTAGAAGATGGTGATGAAAAGGTAGAAGATAGGTTGAGCCTCTGTAGGGGTAGCCTTTCTGAGTAAGTCTACTAGACCTATAGCTTCAGAGCAATAACTGCAGTTGGCAGGTTCATTAAGTTCCCTGGCTTATCAGAAAAACAGGCCTAGTGAGCACATCCAGGCTTACATGGCTCTTTCTCTTAAGTCTTAAACTCAAAGGAGAACTGGCCATCTGTTTTGGGTTGTGTATAACTGTCAGTGTTTAAATAACTTCATTCTGTGCCAAAACTTTGTGTCCTGTGTACCAGTTGAGCTGATGCAAAGAATAAAAAATAGAATTAAAAGCACTTTGGCAATCTGTACAAAAATGAAGTGTGTTATGAGCTAAGGAGAAGTTACTATTTTGTGCCTCATGCCCATTAACGCTTCCAATAAGCTTGAATCATTCATTATGTGAGATTTCCTGGTTGTGAGACAGTGTTAACCCTGTATGACAGATTGTGCTGAGGGGGAAGGTAAGGGTTTAACTCACTGAGTTAATGGATTGAAAGAAATTCAGTATAAACAAATTTGAATGGCAGTGGAACACTTGATGTATGACAATTACTCTAAAACTGATTTAATAAAAGGGATTGGGTAGGGTGGTAGTTTGGGAAAAGTGAAGTTGGTGTAGCATATTGACACAGCCTTGTACAGTCTCCTTTTTTTTTTGAGGTCAAGTTTCTCTTCAGAAGCCAGGTGGTATGGTGCACAGTGTGCTGGGTAAGTATCTGGTGTGTCAAAACTTGATATCGAATGCACACAGTTTCTGGAGAGAAGCAGGTAGTCTGAAAATATCTGTTTTAAAAGCTAGAATAAAGATGGGGCTGGACTTCCTTGTTTTTGAACTCCAGTTGTCTCCTGATGAAAACAACTGTTTTTAAAGTGAGATTTTTTTTTTTTCCCCACAGAGAATATAAAGGGAAACTTTTAGAAGTCTCTTACCTGACAATTTATCTGCTAGAATTGGGTGAGAATGTTGGTACTGGTGTATGAAAGATTAAAGGAAACCTGCTTGAAGAAACAGCTTGTCTGTTGCAGCATTTCTTGTGCCACAGGTTTATCAGAGCAGTGCCAGGAAGCAAATGGTTTGCCTTAGATTTGAGACATAAACTGATGATGCTGGTAATTATCAGTAACTTTTGATGCCTATATATGGCTACTGCTTATCACTGTCAAATTTGGGATTTCCCATTTTTGTGCAAACACTATATGGTTTGGACTTCTGAAACTTCAGGTGTAAAGAAAGTTGCCTTTTGAGTGTGTTTAGAGTTGCAGGTGGAACTTCAGGGATTATTGGTATAAAAAAGCAGAAAAGAGAACTGCAAGGTTGTTGGGTGTTTCACTTGATAGTGCCCTGGGTAATTAACCACAGGGTTATGGGTTTTTTCTGTCTTCATGATTTGTATCTTTTTGTGTATGTGTACTTCTCATAAAGATGCAAGGGGTCATTGCCAAGCTCTGAGACTTTGCACGGTGCCCTAGGTACAGGTGGATCTCTTGTGTGGCATCAGTGAAAGGAGTACTTTCACAGCATCCCAGAAGTGGGAGAAATGAGACTTTTGGATTAATGTCTTACCAAATTCGAACATAACTTCCTGGGTCATGGTATCTAGTGTTTGCATCACTAACAACAGAAATCGGAGATCTCTCTATTCTGCCCATCTTTCAAGGAAACCCTTTGCATGTATATCATGGGGACTGCTGTTTTCTTGATTCAGATTTTTGGTTCCTTGTCAAGCCACTGAAACGGGAAATACTCTAGCTGCATGACAGGGGAAGGCTTCCAATGGCTTTTGCTCACAGTGGAGAGTTAGAAAATTACTTGTCACTTAGAAATGGGAACAGTCTCTTTTAACTTTTGAAAACTTGACCAAAATGTTCTGATGATGAAATTGTTGGGGAGTGATAGTGGAGGGTTGAGTTTGTTGTATCACATTCTTACAATGCTGTAGATTTCACTGAAGTACTAAGTTAGCAGCCAGTGGTATCTTACGTGGATAGGGTTTCACATCCATTGATATACTTCCAGCTATTTTCGCTCTTGTTCAAATTCTTGAGGTAGGTTTCTGTGTTTAGTTATTAGGAATGAAACAAATTTAACTTTCTCTTTAACGAAGCCTCTGCCTGGCTTATGCCTAGAGGTGGACACTCTTCTGGTCTTACGAGTTCAGGAGAGACATGGACATACTAGAGAGTCCAGTGAAGGGTGATGAAGATGATGAAGGGACTGGAGCATCTCTCCCATGAGGAAAGGTTGAGAGAGCTCGGACTGTTTAGGCTAGAGAAGAGAAGGCTCAGGGGGATCTCATTAATGTATATAAATAGCTGCAGGGAGGGTGCATAGAGGATGGAGCTAGGCTCTTTCCAGTGGTGCCCAGTGACAGGACCAGAGGCAGTGGGCACAAATTGAAACACAGAAGGCTCTGTCTGAACATCAGGAAACACTCTTTATTGTGAGGGTTACCAAGCACTGACACAGGTTGCCTAGAGAGGCAGTGGAGTGTCCCACCTTGGAGATATTCAAAAGCTGTCTGGACATGGTCCTGGGCAACTGGCTTTAGGTAGCCCTGTTCGAGCAGGTGAGTTGGACCAGATGATCTACAGAGGTCATGTCCAACCTCAAACGCTCCTGTGATTCTGTGATTTAGTTGGTCAGGTATTCTAAGAATAGTGTATATGGTGCTTTGTTGAGCTGAATTTCAACTTTGGAAAACCTTTGGGAAACAGAAGATGTTACTGCTGGAGCAGCTCTTGGAGTTGAAACATGGCAGGGTCTGCAAAATCAGGCTTGCAGGTGAAAGGTCTCCCTCCTGTCTGTGTTCTGTGCATAGATTCTGAAATCTTCTCTGATAATTCAGATTCAGTTAAGTTTGTGTTTGGTTTTTTTGTTGTTGAATTCTGCTTTTTGCAGATGACTTTACATTTGATAGACACTGGGATTAAGCACTAATGTCCCTTACTAGGACTTTAGTTTTCTTTCACTTACCACATCAACTTTGTCTTGTTACTAAGTTTAGAAAGCCCCACAAAGCTCTCTAGCTAGAGAAGAAATATGGTGTGGTAGTCTGGGTTTCCAGACAGGATGGAGGCATGCTCTTTCTAGGACCAGTGATTTGATTGACCACTCAGTACCACTGACAGTCTTGGAGTGGCTAGCGCATGTCTAAAAGCCATTTCCTAAAAGCTGTTGAGACACATCCGACTATAGCAGGCTGTAAGGATTGTTAACTGGTAGCTTTTTTAAAGGGGTAAACGGAACATTCAAATATGCGAGGCTTGGAAATAAAGATTCTGTGTAATAGAGGGCTCCCAGCATCCTAGAGCTCACCTGATGAAGACTTTGTTCATTTCTCACTGTCATCACTTACCTTGTACTGATATGGTTCAACATTTTATGTCAGTTTTGACTTGGGATATCCTCTTCTTGAAGCTTCTTGTAAATATTAATAGTAAAATGCTAAGGTGTTGAGTCTTCAGTTTTTTTTTTTTTAAAAAGCTTTCAGGAGCACCTGTTTTTAGCTAGAAAAACTTGACTAATATTTTTTCTGTTTTGCAGTCTTGTGCAGCACCAGTGTTTGGGCAACAAAGCTTTGTGGGGTGATGGAGTTTGTTTCATGGAGGTGGTAGCAAGAGCGTTTCCCTCCATAATGGACTCCCAAGATCCCATGATTGTGTGCTGTTGAATCACTGAATCACAAACACTTTGCTGAAAACCAGAAGGAACAAGCAGTCCCAGGAGCAGATTGCTCCCTGAGGTGAACAGAATCTGCTAGGTCAGTTTACACTGGTGCAGTTTATTCTGGGTCAGGTAATCCAATTGTGATAGGCTTGCAAAACAATTGATGCCACTTTTCTCCACTTGCTTGTCAAGTGGGCCCTCTCAGCCAGCTGAATCACTTCTACCACTTACTCCTTTCTGAGGTCTGTTGAAAGATTCCTGCTGCTTCTTTTCTGCCACCTGTCTCAATAAATGCAAAAATCCACCCCCGGAGTCATACCTCTTCTTAGTGCTTCAGAGAAGAGTCTTGCTAATAATGTTAGTCTGCGTAGCTAATCCACTTACTGTAGTGGGTTCTGTAGAGAAATATAACAATCTGTACTTTGCATAAGCAAATTAGAATGTAACAGACTGGTGTGACAGTTGGGAGACTACGCTGCTTACTGTTTTTTAAAATATTGGAACTAAGGATTGGGGTTTTTTGTTGTTGTTTTTTTTTTTTTCCCCTCTACCATTTTATATTAGTTCCTGGTTTAGTGTTTAAAGACTGTTTCCAGTCCAACACTGTTTCTGCTGGTTTTGGGAGCCTATGGGGGGTGATGAGGGGAGAAATACTTGCTACCTGTGTTGTAAGTCAACTATGAGGAAGCACTTCACAGAACAGATAGTGCTCACAGATTATTTTTTGAAATTCTGGATGAATAGAACATAAAATGTTTTTGGTGCTGTGTGAAAAATCAAAAGGGAAGAGAAATACAAGAGCAATTCTGAGGGAAACAATCCTCCTAATTTTATGCTGTAGTGCTTGAGCATACTAACATAATTCTGAAATACCTGTTAGTGTCTCTTCAGCTGGAAGACTGTTTAAAGGCACTGCTGCTGTGTGTTACAGCTTGGTGTGTGGTTGATCTAACACTCTTCCTTGAGGTTTACCTGACTTCCTTCTGAAGGGTTTATTTAAGGATGCTGACTTAATTGTGTCTTTTCTTTGACTAATGAGGTAGAAAGCTCAAAGCTCTCTGTAGCACAAACAAAAAAAAGTAGTTTATTGTTAAACATCCTGGAACAAAATGCTTTTTCTCCCTCCCTCATTCTCTGTCTCCCTAGTGGATATGTGAATCTTTCCATGTGTTAAATGCTGCTGCAAAACAAGGAATGCAGCTGTCAAGAGTAGATTGGTAACAGGAAAGTGATACTTATGCTGAATACAAGAAACTTCACCAGAGATGGAAGGGAGACCTTTAATCTTACTGATTTTCCATATAGACAGTGCTTTTTGAAACACCTGGTGTGGATTAGTTTTTGTCAAAGCTGAAAACATTGAGTAGCTTCTGAAGCTTTTCCTGCACCACATTCCTCCTTTCCCTCTCCTTTTTCTGACATAGAAGATGAAAGAAGATGAAATAAATGCATTAACTTAATCTTGAATACTTTAGATTACTTAGTATACTTTTAGATTTATGTATTTTATGTACTATTCTGTTTGGGACTAGATAACTTGCAGTCAAATGACTCAGTCAGGAGATGCTTTGGAGACCAGAAGTGTTTCATAAGACTGGAAAAATGCTTGTAAAATTTTGGAGGAGGATATGATGAACTTCCGGACACAGCCCTGGTCTTAAACAATGACCTTCATAAAAACACTAGTATATCAAAGGCCAGTTGATGACTCCCAGTTGTTACCAATAAACTACTCAAGCTCAGGTTTGAGAAGTTCTTGGTGGAGAAAACTGACAATATTCCAAAGTCTTGAGTTTGAATTTAGTAATCTGTCGCTGAGGCTTAGTGTGTGCTGTACATTTCTGTTCATTTTAAATAAAACTTTTACATAGCTCTGTGTGGGAATCCCTAAATGATTTTTTTTTGTGTGTAGAACTAATGCATGGATCTGTTCTTAACCAGTATTTGTCCAAGTTGCATCAAGATCTGGTATTTTTAGATCACCCATAGTCACCTGTTGGAAAGGTGAGCTTGAAAATCCTGCAGGCACTTCGGTTGTTCACCTGATTTTAGTGTGGCTGATCACAAGCTCCTAGGTCAAACTCTGTGTATGACTTACCTTTACAAGAAGAACTTCTGGTTTTCAGTGTTTAAAGCAGGTGAGTACTTCAAGGATCGAGGAGTGCAGACATTCTCTGCCAGCAACCATCTGAACATACCAGGTAGCATACCCTGTCTGATACCCCCCTTGATAATGTATCCAAGAGATTACAAATGGAGGGGTGGTTTTACATGCTTAGCTACAGTACAGAGATCATTCAGTAGCTGATGCTGAGTACAGCCAACTGAAGGATGCTGGAAACTTGGAGAGTGTTCAGCCACTGAGCTGTGAGCTGTTGTTGCTTTTATTGTAGTAATAAGCTTTTCTTTGTGGTTCATTAGATGCAGCTGCAGTGAATTAGAACCAGCTCAAATATAACTTGGCTGATCTGCTTTGAATGCTCTAGGTATTTTTGTCAAAAGTTACAGGCTTGCTTTCCTTTCGGGTCCTTACTAGAAAGGATGTTTAGTTATGGAAGCTAAATGCACTTTGAAGGGGAGACAGTTTTTGAGTTTGAGCTATGTTAGTTCTAAAAATTATCCCAACTTGCCTTTTTATGCAAAGGATAAAAATCAGCTGAGGAACTGGTAGTTTGGAGACACCCATGTGATTTCTCTAACCTCTGATACTTAACAGTCTAAAAATAGTTACCATATGGGATGTCTTTATTGTGAGGACAGCCTCTGCTACTTGAGAACCTTTCTGTGTTTAAGCACTTTCTGTGCCTAGACATTTTTAGCTATATCTTCAACTAGATGAAGTTGTCATATGGCTTTGAATGAGAGCTGCTGTCATTGTCCACAGATCTAGGAGGAAAGGGAGTTATTTTCTCTGAATTTAGTAGGGGTGGATATGGCAGCATTCTGTGTTTGATTTTTTTTCTACTGGGACTGTTTTAGATCTCAGTTAAAAACAAAAAGTAAAAATCTTTTGATCTCACACCATAGAAAAATGCAACAAATTTTAATCTTGACCCCTGACTTGTATCTGTTTCAAGCCTGTTACAGTTGTTTAACCTTCTAGCAACTTACTGAGAATTTGTAGCTTCAATGGAGGTTATTCAGAGATGTACCTTACAGACCCTACTTCTGTAGTTGTTCTTGCTGCTGTAGGGAGTTCACAAACTGCTGAGAGAAGTAAGAAAACATTTGATACTTGGCCTGTGCAGAGTCCATTTTCCAGTAAGCTGTTGCATACAAACAGAATAATCCTTACAGAGCAGTTGCATGTCCTTTCAAGATGCACAGTAAAGAAAGTAAGATCTAAACTTGCACGCACTTGTGTGGCACAGGTTATAATTAGCGTATGTAATCTATCTGGTATTTTTCTGCTGGCAGTTTGTGGTAGATTTGGGAGATAAGTTACCAATAGTCTACTTTTTGTAAACTGGAAATAATTACTGTATTACAAGCTCTTTTCATCATCAGTCAAATGATGCTTGATGGCAGGTCCTCAGTGTCAGGATGCTGCTCTTCATGTTTTACTTGTGCAGTATGCTGATCTCACTCTCCTTTTGTCCCTGTCTCTCCTGATGGCATGGACTTTCTCTAAAGTGACTTGTAGGTTTGTGACTTCAATTTTGTGACTTTAAGTTTTCCAGCCTTCCCGTGTACTGGCTTTTTAAAAGTCTTTGCAACATCAGGCTCCAGAGCTTTGGTATGGTTAAATGAACTTCTGCAGTCGTGAGTCTCAAACCAATGTTCTTCTGATAATTTTTTTTCTATAAATTAACAAGTTTACTGCAGATGCAGCTACTGCTAGCCTTAGGCAACTAGTCCTGATGTGTGCTCTCTGCCTAGAATAATAGAGCTGTAAATCTTTTGCATTACCCGTTACGCATAGGCTGAGTACTTACAGATCTTTCAGCTGAGGCACTGTGTTGCAGAACTGACTTGCAGGTAACTGGTAGTGACCCTGCATTTTGTACAGTATTTGTGCAGGATTTGCCGTAAGAAAGGTTTAAATTCCTTTTTCCTTACTGCTGTTGCTAGGAAGCTTACTTGAGCCTACTTTTCTACTACTTTCCCCAAAAACTTTACAAAGCAATGAATAAACTTCTGAAGGTTAAAAGTTGAGCGTTGACTGAAAGGTCCGTTTAATGTAGAATGGTATAACATGCCTGCAGAGTGAAATAAGTAACTGAACATCCTTTTTGACTTCTGACTTGGTTTAAAAATAACTTAACAACCCTATGTTCTTGTTCTTTTATGTTGTACCTATATAATGGGACAATGAAATACAGTTTTGATCTTTCAGGCAGAGATGTGTGAGTCACTGATATCAGGGCTTCAGGATTTAGAGGTGCTGGTCTGTGTATTAGGAAATAGGTGGAAGACAGTTCCAATATATTTTGACTTCTTTTTGGTAGCAGGAGAGGAGGTGGAATAATGGCACTACTTCCAGGAAAATGTAATGTCTTTAAGTAGTTACCTACAGTGCAAAAAAGGAAAAATCCTTGCTTTCTGGCTGTGAGACAATATAGCACTTTGTATAACCATTAAAGCTTTGGCTATCCTGACTATTGAGTTCATTTCCAGAAGTGGATGATTGTTTGTCTTATGCCTATGTCCTTATGTTCTTAGTTCTGCTGTTCCTTTAAATGCCCACATTTAAAATGTGGGCAGCAGAGCTTAAATGAACAGCCTGTCCAAATGAATAGTGTGGAGTAAATAGTTTTCTTCCTGATAGGCTTTCTTTTAGAGCTGGATCATGCTGACACCTAATGAAACAGTCTTTTTCAAACTCAGAGCTGCTTCTATTATAATTTGTTGAAGAATCTGTTACAATGTAATCTGCATGGCACTGTTTTGAAAATGGGATCTATGGAAGTTCAACTCCTACAAACTACTTAAGTAGTGTAACTTCTACCTTTTTAACTGTTTGGGACTCCTCTGTATATTTAGTGGGAATGTATGATCATATAGGGCAGTGAGAACCTGTATCTGGTACCAGCAAGGACTTTAATACTGACAATAGCAGTTTGTTCAGACTTCTCCGTAGCACTGATGCCTTTTGACCTGTTGTCAGCATGTCTCCAGTGCTTACTTGTGATTTTTTTTTTTTTTTTTCCTGCTGTAGTAAAACACATTCTTTACTTGATGCTGGTAAAATGTATGTATAAGTACCCTGTACTTTAGGAGATTCAGTATAAACCACTGTCATCTTTTTGCAAGATAGAAGTGCCAGGAGGGAAGTTGCATACTGTTTCTGAACAGCCTTTATTAATTTATTGGTGCCTTTGCTTCACAAGATATCCCCTTCCCTCCGCAAGCATAATGTTCACCCTGTGAAAGTGGAGTTGTTGCTGTTCTGGAAGTAATTCATTATGAAACAAAAACTTCCAAACTCAGATTCCTCTCCCCATGTCAGAGGGATGTCACAGCATAAAATTCACTATCTGGTTTATTTTGAGGTATTCTTCAGCACTTGAGAGGTCAGCCTTTGGGTGCCATGGCAAATAACGTGATTCGTCAGGTCTGCTATAAAAGGTGCTAAAGATAAGCAAGGTCTTAACTTCCTGATCTCAAACTTGGGTGCTGGGTGAAAGCAGCTGCCCTTCTCCCATGCCTCAGAGTCAGTGCTTTGCTGTAGTGAAATGGTAATAAAAATATGCAGGTTAGCCCACATAGGAGGCAAGGGTATCTTAAGCCAGATAGCATCAGCATCATATTTTCCTCAAATTTTTGGTTGCTGCTGTATGTCCGATTTCTCTGTCCAGTAGTGCGTGTTGCAGGGAGATTTTTGGGGCATAGGGGACTTTCTAGTGCTTAATGTGCATTGATACAGGGCAGGAAAGTATAAGTTTATTCAGAGCTGTGTGCTGTTGGACTGACTTTGTTCTTGCTATCATGCTATCTTGAGACTTCTCACCAACTTTTTTTGTAAACAATTCTCTTGATTTTCCTTTGTTATTAAAGTTTGAAAATGTGCACAGGAGAATAAAATAAATTGGGAAAGATATTCTCAGTATTTGGGAGCTCTGTTGCAGTGGTGTACTTCTGTGACTACTGTTTTTCTCACTGTTGAATTAGGCATATAATTAGTTTTACTATGAAATGGTATTTTTTGATGCAATGATGAATCTCCTAATACAGTAAAGTCAGCTTTTCAAAACTAGTTTGAAAGAAAATTACCTAATCTAGAGTTTGCTGTTACAGGGTCTAGATTTCAGTAATATGTATATACAATGTTTAGTGGGTTAGACATAGGTAATAGAAGTGTCTACTGCATAAATATATCAAGTTGGAGTTCTAATAGATTTGGGTATAACACCTAGCTTAGGATAATACATGAAATAATACAGTATAAGAATCAAATAAAAACATGTAGGTTAGGCCATGTAAGGAACAAGGGTATCTTAAGTCAATTTAGTGATACTTAGTTTAATGGAAATTGGAGTACTGGAAAACACTAGAGGTGGAAGACAAACTAGATACAGCTTTCCATGAACAAAAGGTTAGGAGAAAAAGCTAGAGCATATGGAAGCCAAATGGCCCCAGAAACTTCATATTTTCTGGACAGAATGATAGGAAAATATGATTAACAGTACTAACTATGATGTATCAAATTCTTAGAGATTCAACAGAGGGTTCTGGCATCTTGGCTGCTGTGTTTCTCTGTTCTTGAATTTGTTTGTGCAGGGATTCCCATCTGCAGAGGTCAGAAACCTTAAGACTTGGGTAAGATTTCTGTGCTGACTGAAATCAAGAGCAAGATTATTTTAAAATAGGAAAACTTCTTATGTATCCTTCTCTCTGCATTTTTAGCTGGATTATACAAATAAAGATTTCTGCACATAAGTCATCTCAGTACAGCATATGGATCTGTCATGTTATGTCTGTGTTGCATTATTCATTACTCATGGTATAGGAGGATTAAGAAACAAAGTTCTCTTTATCTGCTACTGGAAGTTTGTGCTGCATTCATGGAACTGCAGTGACTTCCTACTCCTGGTGGGGCAGGCAGGGAGGAGTCATAGCTGTCTTTAAGCTTGTTGTTTTTTCTAAAAGATGTGATTATTAACTTCAGACCATTAAGAATGCTACTTAGAGACTGAATAGTCAGTTGTTACCTGTAATAGGTGTTCAGAGTAAACTGGCTTTGGCCATATTTTTTCATATTAGTTCATTATGAATTGTTGGACAAGAATGGCTTGTTGATGTCTTCATTCTTCCTGGATGATCTTAAATCTTAAGAATTGAAGAAATGGAAGCCTCATAAGGCTGTAAGTGAAGTCTGACCTGCTCTTGACTGAAGAGGGCAGAAAATGTTGACTGGAAGTGTTTTGGTTTGAACAGTGTTCCTTTTGCTCTTCCAACCCCTCATGCCCAGCTGTGAAAAAAAATTGTGCAGCTCAAGTCAGTTGGTGCCACAAATCCCTATTTTTTTGCCTTACATGCTACTTTGAGGCCCTTCACTGATGAGGGAAGGCAGGTATTTAGTATTTGAATAGTGTTTAACATCTGTAAGATGTGATCCTAGGTCATTGAAGCAGTTTTGGACAACGTCATGTCCTGGGCAGTTCAGGTAGTTTGTTTGCTGTCATATCTGCTGTAATGCTGAGTTCATGGCAAAATCCAGTGCCTCTTGCCCGATCTTGCTAGTTGAGCTCTTGTCTTACTGAAGATCTCTTCTTCCC
Organism: Phoebastria nigripes; assembly: GCA_035582835.1. Taxonomy (NCBI): domain Eukaryota; kingdom Metazoa; phylum Chordata; class Aves; order Procellariiformes; family Diomedeidae; genus Phoebastria; species Phoebastria nigripes. The sequence goes on along the minus strand of JAYKAV010002879.1, from coordinate 222,640 downwards.
CGGAAGGTTTAATGGAAGGCTTAATTTTTCCTATGCAAAAATGACTTGATTCTATGTGTCTGTAATGGTGCATGTTTCAGCTTGGTTTGAATACTTTTTCGTGTTGCACATAAGCTTTGCTTGTCATCAGCTTTAGAACTAAAAGAAGGATGCAGTCTCCAACTTGTGACGTGGCTGTCTGTCAGTCCACTGGTGATCTGGGCTAGTGGAGGCATATGAATGTGCAGGCTTTGCTTTGCTGTCCCAGCCTGACACCACTTTGAAAGAACTTGTGAAAAAGGATACTGCGGAAGGGAGAGGCATGGAGGCTTCTGGTTTTTGACTTTCAGCTGCTTGCTTTTTTCCCCTTTTTGTACGGGATTGAGGATGTCAGTTGCTTAGCTAACTAGCTGTGTACATGAGGGTTTAAGGGGTAGGGCTATTCAGTCATGCAACTTCTTCCTTGCCTACTCTACATTTGAGATCAAAGTTTACTGTGAGAGAACAAAAACTCCCCTGAAGGGAGGAAGTTGAGGGGATTCATCCTGCAGTTTGAAGGGTAGGGCTGTGATGGAGATACCAAGTTCTCCAAATCTGGTTCTGTGGGTCTGCTGGGGTGTGCCACTGGTGGAGTGTCTGCGATACTGCTGGGTTTTGAGCCCAACCATCTTCCCAGTTTACCAGGGAGCTGTGAGCAAGAGGAGTGCTGCCATGAAAAATCAGCAGAGCAGAAGTGTTCCTCTGACCTTGTCCTCTTCAGCCTGGAAGATGAGTCCTGTCATCCACTGCTGGGCCCTCTGTTGTACTGAAGAAAGTTGTGGGTGCATGAGCAACAAAACCTTTTAGCTATGTTCTCCTTCAGGGAGAGGAATGGGAGAGTAAATGGAGCAGTGGGTGGCCTTGAAGTTGACACATGCTTTCTTGATCAGGAAGAAGCTGTTTTTCTAACTTTCGTTTTTAAATTTGGGCATCTCTTCAGTGTCAGACTAACCTGGTTTGCTTCCTTTTCCTGGCTATTGGTAAAACTTCAGCTTTTGAAATTGCCAGTGGGGCAGAAGGATGTAACTGCAGTGTGAAAGAGGAAAAAGTTTTACACAGCCCATCTGGAATAGTGAGGTAAACGCTGAAAAATTGAAGTAGGCATCCTAGCCAGTTCAAGTGGAGCAGGCACTGTATGTCTAAAAGTGGATGTTGACTTTGAAACCCCTCAAGCTGTCAAGATGCTGTATTTGAAGAGCCCTCAAGTTGTCTCCTTTCACCCCATTGAATCTGTTTTCTTCTGTTACTCTCCGAAGGCTCAAGAGGACTGCAGATGTATAAGGCTGAAGGGAAATGTCTGCAGTAAGATACTGTTACTTCTTGCAGGATACATCCACATTTTGACAGAATTGTATTGCCTTGGAGAGCACTTTGTTAGAAGGCTGGGAGGTAGCACATGAGACTGGGACAGCATGTGCAAGTGTTTAAATGAATAAGAGCAAAAACTGTAGTTGCCAAGATTTTGTGCATGGTAGGGTGCAGTTGAAAAAAGTCTGAGCATATCCTTTTCTTTAAACAACTGTCTTATTTAAAGTATCGATTAAGTCTGGAATTGTTCACAACTTGTTTGAGTTTTGCGATTTGTTTGAGGCCTGAATGGCTGTCTGTGTGATCCAGTGATAGTTTTGGTGGAACTCTTGCTGAACATCAGCAATATTGGCTGTGTTCAGACAGGCTTGACTTGACACTTAGGCTTTTGAATATAACAAAAGTAATCTTTTCCCTTCAGCTGGCTTTAAACTTTTTTAAATGAAAGAGGGTGATGAAAAAGAGGAGTATAATTTTGTGCTGAGTTCTTTCATCCTGTGCATAAGCTAATTAATGCTGCGTGTTGATGCTCTCTTGCTCAGGGAATAAGTTGTTATGTTGGTAGAAGTGGTTATGTGTCTAAATCGACCTGAATAATTAGGAACATAAAAATGGTTTTACTTTATTGGAGTCTCACTTGAACTGATCACTTAACAGAATGCAGGTGTTTGTTCTCTTTACAGGAGACTATTAGAGTTGATATTTCTAGTATGGTTTCTAAGATAGCTTAAATTACCCTGTACATTTCCCTCCCTTTACCCCAGCTGACAAGGTAGTTAGTAATTGCAGTCAGATAGAAGAGCTCCTGCATGGTCTCTAGATTACTCCATTGTCAAGCCATGTCCTCACCTTGTTGTTTGTGCGTTATTTTTTCAGAACTGCTGGCAAACCTTTATGCTGGCTTCTTTCCTAATATGCTAGTAGCATCAGTGCGGCATTGTTGAGAGCATGCCATAGGTTCTTAGGTATTTTACAGGAATACCAAGAGTTTCCAAAAGCATTGCATGCTGTGTGGAGACTTTTTTAATCTGTGTATACATTTTTAGTGTTCTCTATAAATTTTTACATTGAGTAGATAACTTGTGCTTTCTTCCTTCTGTCCTTTTAGTGCAGTCACCAGGACTATCAAGCTCTTTTCTTGATAGCAGAATTCATGCCTGTACTGATGGCTGTTTCTTGTTCAGCTGTCTGCAGTTGTCCACTTGTCTTCTCATTGCCTACCTGAAATGGGCAAATCTGTCTAGCTGCTCTTCATCCTTGCTGAAAGCTTCTGCAGAATGTTTGCAGCACCAATCACAAGGATGAATTAAAATCCCTTTGCTTACATCCCATATGACTTTTTTTCATCTTCCATCTCTTCACTCACTTTCTCACCATGCCTTTGAGGCCAAGGTATAGAAGCGTTAAGCGGTATTACTTGTTTAGTGATTCATACAAGAGTCAGTGTGAAAAGGTTTCCCTTCTAACCTGTCACCTTAGAGAGGCTATGTAGTTGGGTTTTATTGTTGCACAGGACTCCTCTGCTTTCTGGTCTTAGTTACCTGTGTTTACATTAGTAACTTTAAGTTACTTTGAAAATTTGGAGACCACCTTATTATCAGCAGTTAATTCTAAGTTTTCTGTGAGCTGTTTTTTTTGTCTTTGATCAGTACTGTATCACAAAGCTCTTCCTCATAACTTTGCATAAATCAAGAGATACTCTACTGGTTGGTTCTCTTGGGCTGAGTGAGTTTTCTCCTGGAGTAGTACCCTAGTCTAGTTCATGCTACAGATTTTTTCAATAGTGTAATGGAGGGAATGACACAAATAAATGGACATGCAAGTGGGGAGGGCTGCTAATGGAGAAATGCTCGTTTATGCCGTTTTAAAGTAACAGTGAAAACAGACTAAGAAATTAGCATTGTTTAGCCTGTTTGTGCAGACTCACCAAGCACAATAYGTGCTGTTAACGTGTGGACATCAGAGTAACTGTCAAGCTCTCCTTGACAACTATCCTTCCTACAGGGAAACTGAAAGAGTGAGTAGTGTTTTGTTCTGACAAGCAAGGTTGCTGACTGAAGAAATGCCCTCTGGCCTGTATGTGTCTTTACACTTAAAGAAGTTTGGGATGTTCTAGCAGTCTATGTAGTAGTTTTTGCATATGCTGGATTCAACAGCCTCCATTATCTCTTACTGTACAGTTTTTCTGAGTACACATGAATTAATGCTGCGCTTTCATGCAGGCTCATAAGATACTTGACTATTTGAAGAAAAAAATTGAGCCCTTCAAATTAGCACTTCAGTAAAGATAAAAATCAGTAAAGAGGAAGCATTAAGAATTGCAGCTATTCAGTGTACAAATAACTGCACTTAAATATTTTTTTGAGGTATTAAAATTTTTCACTGTGTTCTGTTTTTTAAAGCAAAATTCAGTGTCTAGGTTTAATGTCAGGGCTATTGCCTTTCACTGAGCCCTCAAATAATGATGATTTTTCTTTTCTTTTTTTATTTAAGATGTTTAGCAACACTCCACACAGATAACAAACAGCTTATCCTTGCTAAATTACCTTCATTACTATTGTGAGTCAAAGTAGGTGGTATAAATCCTCTGTAAAACACTCTGGGTATTTAAATTTAAAAAAGAGGATAACTTTATTACAAGCTGAGACTAAAGTTCAGGTTTAGACCTTCATATATGGAAGATAAAAAGGACATTGTACTTGGCCATGGGGTTCTGCTTGTTCTCCTATATGGTATTACAAAAACAAAATCTGTAACATCTGCGTATCCAAATAGCAATGTGTGATAATTGTCGCATGCTTCCATTGCAATGTCTGTACCCAAGAGGAAAAAGGGCAAATGCTGAATTCTAAAGCATGTTCTGAAAATCTCCTGGTGTGTAACTCTTCAGGATGATCTTCAGGAGCATGTTCAGGATCTCTTAGAATTTTATCAAGAGCATTGTATCAGCTGTGACCCTTGAGAAGCATCTCATGGTGCAGCTTCAGTTGTCTCTGAACAGTGGTAACCTGTTGGAGGAGGCAGATGTGTTTAATATCTGGTGTCTGGCCACTTAGATTCAGGGTGCTGATTTTTCTGTAATCATCTTTATGTAATAATACCATTTGGAACTATATAGCTTAACCAGGGCAGGCATCTGTGCAGTGATTTTGGTGTGGTGCCTATAAATAGAAGTAAATTCTGTATATAAAACCATATGAAATAATTTTTTTCCTCAATGATAGGTATGCACAGGTATGAACCAAAACAGGTGGTAGAAAGACTTTGGCCAGAAGTGTGATGCACTAAAGGTTTCTGCCTAGCATATGCACCTGAGGTGGTAACAGTGTTTTGTGACCTCACCTTGGTTCTGTCTCAACACTGCCAGAATCCAGTCTCAGCTTCCATTTTCAGCCGAACATCAGCAGTTGAGTGTTAGATACCAAAATACCTGTTTTGCAGGGGAAATTAGTAGACCACTGGGACTATTGTTTTGCTGGTCTTCATCTTGCTAGCTCCACTTTATTTTCTAAAGCTCTCATAAAAATCTGCTGTTGATATAATTGGAACTGTTCTATGGCAACCAGAACTAATTGTGTAAACCGTACGCCTTTTTAACTCCTGATGTCTTTGGTCTTTAAAAAAAAAAAGAGCATAGCTGCTTCTCTGCTAGGCAAACCTTACTCATGACTTACTTGAACGGCACCTAATTAGAAACTGTGATCCACAGACAGTGTTTAAGAGTGTTTGGATTCAAAATCTTAACTGTGCTTGGTGAATTAAAAGTAAGTTTATTGAAAGGTAGATGGCTCCAATGCACTGTATGTTAACAAAGGGAACCGCTCACAGTTTGCTGAACTGAACAACTTTGTCTTCAGTTCTGCTTCCTTTCAGAACTGTAAAGAAAGAGCAGGTTTCCTTTTCCAACTTCACTTAATTGTTCTCCTCTTAATCTGAATATATTTTAAGACAAACTTACATTTCTTTAATAGGTATAGAGCCCTGTTTCCTGAACTTACTGATTTCTTAGGTTTTGAATGCAGTAATTGCTGAGCTGTTTTAATAATCTGAAGTGTAATACTGTCTCTGAGGCTAATAGTCAAAAACTGTATTAGCTTTTTTAATGGTACTAGTGATTCTTCAGTAGTTCAGTATTTTAAAACTTTTTTGAGACTATTTACAGCTCGAATTCTATGTTAATGTGCCGTTTTAATCTTAAAGTACAGAGTTTAGGCTGGAAACTGATTTTTAAAAAATTACACTTTTATTTTGTTAATTAGTTATATCCCTTATTTTTTTCAGGTCAGGTAGAAGTGTAAGTAAAAGGGTAAGAACTCTAGTTTTTCAAACTAGATGTGAAAGAGCATTCTGTACAGCTTTAAAAGTAATAAAAATGGTAAAAGAATTGGTAGAGCAAAACTTGGTTTTGAGACATAATGGTGTGGTAGTTAGAGAACTGACTTCTTGTACATTGATGTGAGTACCTTGTGGAACACTTCAGTGAAGATAGATGTTTTACGCAAACTGGAAGTAATTCAAATGAGAAGTACTACTTTGCTTTGTTGAGAAGTGCTGTGGTGTTCAAGGGCACAGTGAAGTCTATGTAGTGAGCACACTGAAGTCCTGTGCGCACAAGTAAGCTGTCCTATTGGAGTTTTCCATCTGCAGCCCATGGCTCACAGGAAGCAAATAATCTGTCAGGTCATGCTGCTTTGCTGAGAGCCATCGAGATCCAAATATATCATCTTATGTACATCACTACAGTCTCTGTAGGACAGAGTTTTGTAGACTGCTACTTTAATGCAGTCTGCTTAATAAAGCTTGTCTGGACTTAAACTGAAAGTCTCAACTGACTTTTTTCTCATGTAATAAGCAGTTCATCACACATACTTGCCTGTATACAATGGAGAGCTTCAGAAGTGCAGTTGTTAGCATTGGTTTTGGGTTGAGACCAGAGAAAATGGCTTGCAACCTTGCAGCTGATACCAAAGCCTCAGTATTTTGCATAAAAAGAGATGATTAAAGGTCTTTATCAACCTAAGTTAGAAATAAAGGTGAGACATGAAGTCAGCTAACCATATGGACTTTGGTAGCAAACTGAAATGAAGACTAGTTTACACTGTTTTAAAATAGGAAAAGTTTTTTTGAAGTATGTGTTTATATACCCTGGATGCAGCGGCCTTCCAAAATTTGAGTCCTTGGTTTTTTTTGTCAAGTTTAGATTTACCCCATCTGCTAACCAGGGGCAAGAAGGATCTCTTGTATTTACACCAGTCTCAAGCTGTGGCAACAGTCAGGAGTCTTCCTATTTGTGCCAGTATTGTGGTTATATTTAACATCTGGACTACTTGTAATCATCTGCAAATGGCCCATTAGCTTTTGTGGTATCCTCCTAGCATTGTTCAATTCAAATACAACTGGGTTTGCAATGATGTTTTATTTAAAAACAAACAACAGTGTGCTTGGGGACAAAAATACCCTTATGAACAACTCTCACTTACATATTTTGCTCCAGTTGTTCCACTTCAGAAATTCTTGACTCTACTGCCACTTGTATGTCCAGTGGTATTCTTAAACAGCTATTGCAAGGAAGCTTACTGAATACCATCTGTGCAAGATTTTAAATTTACTTAATTTTTAAAACCTAGGATTTTAAGAACAGACTGGATTCTAGCAAAGTAGTTTGTCTTTTGTATTTTTTTGTGGGCTGGGAAAGGCGTGTAAGGGGAGCTGTTTTTCAGTGGTGCATGGTCATCTTACGTGCTAATGGAAAATCGGCTCACTGTGTTTTCTTTCTTTCCTCTTCAGTCTTGAAGATTTAAAAAATTGTTTGTGTTATAGTTCCTTTTAGGTATGGTGTGGTTCTGGAGGTAGTTTCCAGGGTAGATGGCAAGGGGTAACTAGACTGCATTATCTTTTAAATCTTCTTAAAAATAAGCATCTTATTTCATGTAAGAAAAATAACTTTAGAACTGAATTTGGAAAGATTAGATTGGAATTGCCTCAAATCCAATTAAGCCACACTGCATGGACGTGCTGGGAATATAAATGCAATTACTGTAAATTTGTACAAACTGATTTGTTGCATTATCTTGCTAATCTAACATACGGTACTTTTTGTGTCCATATTGCAGACGGCAACTCCAAACTAACATGGCAGTCAGACTGTGTGATGTGGCTTCTCTGCTTAGAAGTGGTTCGTGGGCAGCAGAGCCTTGGACTGGGGTCTGTGGGATTTTTCTTAAATTCTGTAGGCTGCTTTTTTACATGTTAATAGTGCTGAGGCCATACCAAACTCTTTAATCTCCCATTTGGAACATTAACTCTCTTCTACGTTTCATTATAGGCTGTAGGTTGTGTCCCTATTCTGTGAGAGCCTAGAGCGCACTGGCGTACCATGACAACTTTTTCTATAATATGGTGATCTCCTGTAGAAATTACACTGCAGTGGCTTGCCTTTCTTCTAATGTCAATTAGATTTTAGTACTAATTCAAAATACCCGGTGAATAATTGAAGAGTAGTATTGTAATAAAATGGTTTTGGTATGGTCTGAATACTAAATTGCAGTAACTTTAAAAACCTGTATACTGTGTATTTATGATAACTATTTTAAAAGTATATTTACAAGTCTTATTCTAAGAAATTGCTTGAAAACTGTAAATTTATCTCTTAAACTATTTTTCTGGGTGGAAAATAATTAGTAACTGCTGAAGTGCTTTGTTTTATGAACAGTTGTATTCAACCTATCAATGGAATATGCATTATTTGTAAAACATATTAGTATCACTTTATTCAGAGCAGATGGTTCTATAGCTGAGAAATGCTGTAATTTCAGCGCACACACAGGCTACTGCAGCTGTTCACTTGAATGTTGGCTTAGGATCTCATTCTTGCCACCTGAACATGAAAATAAATGTGCAATTAAGTGAGGATTGTTTGTTGTCCTTGCTAAATCCTGCTAATTTTGATCAATGAACACTTTAGATTTGAGAAAAAAGAAAAAGAGGAGAAAAAAAGCAATTCCAGAGAGCCTCAGTCAGAGCACAGCATTTGTGGCTACTAGCTCTGCCAGATACACTAGTGTTTTGAAAAGTAATTTATCTTAATTGGGATCATCTGCTTTCTCATCTTTTCAGCTGACTTGTTTCATCACAGTGCCAGGAGCAGGTTACCCCTTGGAATTTGTCACAAGGAAAGATAATGTTGTTCCGGTTGTAGCTCCTCAGGAAAACGTTGTGTGGAAGTAACCTCTTGGAAAATACTTCTGTATGCAGGACATAAAAATGTGTTCCCAGGAGTGTCTCAATTGTAGTTTAAGACACTAAACTCACCCCCTTTCATGTTTTTAGGAAGTTCAGATTTGCACTCCCTGAGTACAGTTGACCTAATCACCTGTTTGGGTATGCATTGATTGCAATATGCTGCTTTGAACAGGACAGTTAGGACAGATAACTTCCAGAAGTCCTGACATTACACTGCGATTTTACAATAGGCTTTTTTGTGTGAGAACTCCTAGAAATTTAAGTATGAGGTTGTATTTCAGTGATTGCTGGATTTTTTTTTTTCAGTGGAACTTCTTGATAAGTCTTGCTTCTGTGTTGAAATGTTTATTACTGCAGAATTAATTTATAGAATTTTCTGTTGGACGCTGTCCTATATAATTGATATCAAACAGGGTAGGCTGCCCAAGTCTTGGATATTAGGCTGCCATTAAAAATCCACTGTATTTACCAACTGTTACCATTCAGTGGCTGACTGAGATGGCAGAGCGCCTTTTGTACATGTGGTAGCTTGTGGGCAAGTACTGACACTTCTCTAAATGATTGCTGCTGTATCTGCCAATCACATAGTCAGTTACTTTGAGGTGAAACACAGTAGTTCCTGGAGTGGTGATCACTCCCTTATTTTCATGTCTAAAAGTAAATCAAGTTAAAGTATCAAATTTAACTGTTTTCAGGGTGCAGGGGAGGGAAGAAGTGAGAACCAGGAATTGTCAGTTTAATCAAATAAATGCATTTAGAAACCTGCTTCCAACCTGTGCTGACAGAACGTTGACCCAGAGTTTATCAAGGAAGAGCCTGTTTTCCATCCCAGCACATTCATATATCTCTAAGTATCTCTTTAAATTACTAATCTCGCTTTCTGCTGTTGCTTATGAGAAATAGGCTCAGGATACAGTTAACACCCACCTCTTTTTGAAAAAAAACCAAATACTATCACTTTAGATTTCGTATCATTTCAGTTATCAGTTCTAAGTTAATAGAACTGATCACCCTTGCAACAGGCCAGTTCTGCTTGGTAACTTTTATACTAGAAAGGCTGTGATGCCCCTAAATGAAGGGAATGGGGGGAGGATGGAAACTAAGCTTTGAGTGCTGAGAGATCCTAGAAGATCTTAGTGACAACTTTATTTGTCTGTAAGTTTTTAAAGTATTGCCTTGACTAACAGTTAAAATCCTTCTGTATTGGTGGGKTTTTTTTGCATGTAGAGGCAGTATATGGCCCTGGCAATACCACTTCTGCATAGTGACAGGTCTTCTAGATTCTTGTCTGGACTCTCCTAATAGGTGGTGAAATACGAATTTTGATGGTTCTTGTTTTCTGTTTTTTTTTGTTTGTTTGTTTTGGTTTGGGTTTTTTTTGTTTGGTTTTTTTTTGTTGTTGTTGGTTTTGTTTTTTTTTTTTTTTTTTCCAGCAGGTAATTGCTGCCATGGAAACACAACTGTCTAATGGACCAACATGCAATAACACAGCCCATGGTTCAACCACCATAAACAATTGCTCATCACCAGTTGATTCTGGGAACACAGAAGACAGCAAGACCAATTTAATAGTCAACTACCTTCCGCAGAACATGACACAAGAGGAGCTGAAGAGTCTGTTTGGCAGCATTGGTGAGATAGAATCCTGCAAGCTTGTCAGAGACAAAATAACAGGTATGTTGGTTTTGGGATTTTCTGCATCTTTTCACTTTCCAAGCAGTGAGCTGTCAGATGGTGTTTTGCAATTTTGTTAAATCATGGAATAACGGCAGAAGAAACCAATGCTGATGTTGCTAGTCAGAAGGAACTTAGGCTCATTGTTATCTAGATTCTACACGCAAAAATTAAGTGTCTGTATTTGCATTTCATCCAGGTTTGTATGAGTGCTATAAATGCTAACAGGGCATTTAAATCTTCTGAGCTTTAGAGTCTTTGGAAAGAAGATGCAGATGTGGAAAAACAAGTATTTATACACGGTTTACTTGTTTTTATTCAACTCCATTGGAGTCATGACTTCATTAGCCCTAGCTGATGCAAAACTTCCTTTTTCAGGGATATGCAGGTAATTAAACTTGTAGCTTGGGAAAAGGGTGGAATTCATTTATTCAGCTTTGTAGGTAAAGTCCCTTTTGCACTGCAGCACTTGAGCAATTTATTTAGGATGCACACTTGAATCAATATGTGCTGTCTGAGAGTGCAAGTATGAACTGCAGTGTGATGTATTCTGTTAGTAATTTATTTTAGCGACAGCTGGTGCACAGGTCGCATGTATTTAGACCAGTTGTTTAGCTTTGAAAGAACTACCAGATGGATGCCTGCACTTCAAAACAAGAATGAAAGGATGGTTGGCAAAGTTCAGTTTGTCTCATCTCCATTTTTCAACTCTAAGCTCTCAAATAAAAAAACATTGATGTACCACTTATGTCAACATTTCATTAGTTTTGTTCAGAAATGTTGACTTTGATACTTTATTACCTGGCTTTTTTTTTTTTTTTGCAGAGTCCTCAAATAGCCAGCTTTCAAGAATACATCTTTAACTTATGTTCTTGCTTGCAACTCTTGAATGTGCTGGTTAGCTTTTGTGTTTAAAACTACACCTCCCTGAGGCTGCATGTTCTCTGTGCTTTGGTTTAAGGGATGGAAGCCAATACTTTCCTATTACCAAAAGGTAGTGGCAGAACATGGATATTTTTCTCATGCTAAATAAAAACTTTTTTGTGACTCGGTGTTCCCCGAGCAGCAACAGTGGGAAGTGGGAAGACAAAAGCTTTATTTGATGCAGATTGCGTGTGGTTTCAGCCCTTACTACACATGTCTGTGTTGATGGCTTAGGTATGCTGGAGAGATGTTCCCCAACTGTGTACATGAATAGTGGAGGACAAGGCCTAAAAATCTTCAGGCAGCTCTGGCACCAACCCCAGGACTTGTCTTCAGCATGCAGCGCGTGCTTTCTTCTCTTGTTCTGATGACATTTGCTCCTCTAGCATGGCAGAAAGAAGTTATGCCACCTTTTCCCACATTGATGCAGGCAGTACTGTCATCGGTACAGGGATGATGCTTAAACAAAAATCTGGCAGCAAAAAGATACTAAGGTGAATATTTCCCAAGTGTTTAGTTCACCTACATCTGCACCTGCTGGGGGTGAGCAGAGGGAGCTAAGTTAGGGATCTCTTCTAAATTTGATCTTCCAGTCTGCTGCACAGTGAGAGTGACTTTAGCCAGAACCTGTACTTTTTTTGAATAATACAAAGTAGTTTAATTGCCATTTGCTCATACCTGTATTCTGCTAATGCACAATTAGTGAAAATACTGATACAACACTGAATAATCCCTGTCTTCTTTGAGGATGTTTTTTTCTGTCATCGTTCTCTGCATGCTGGAGACAGCATTTGTGACCGTGTCTGGTAAGTTCTTTACTTGTGCATGGTGTGAGAATAACCTGTTAATATAAAGGGATGTTTTTGGCATTGGTCACTCTTGATTACAGGTCTTGGCTACTGCGTCCTCTAAACAGTTCTGTTGTCAAACTGTCCCCAGTCACAAGGTGGATTCTGAAGCCCTACTTCTTGGACTTCCTGCAGTTCAGCTCTATACAGCATCAGTCAATTTTATGCTTGACTGCAGGTACCTTACAAAGTAGAAACTAAAAAGGAGGAGAAATGTCCGTACTCAGGCCTGGAGAGGTGATGCTGTACTTCTGAGAATGCAAGAATGGGATTTTTTTTTAAGTCTTGATCTTTTCTACTGACTACTCTACACACAGTTTGATTATTTGAAAGCAAATTCCCCCAAAACAAGGGTATCCTGCCTGAAGAGTATGCCTTTTAAAAAGACGACTGCCAGAACGTATACCTCTGTCTTGGTGAATTCACTAGGCTGTGCTTCATGGCTGTTCCTCATTTCAGTTAGTGATTGCTGACAACTTACCCTCCCTGAGGTAGGGACCATTTAGTGGCACAAAATGAGTCAAGCTAAGAGGCTGCTTAAAGCCCAACACTGATCCTTTGGCTTCCTTATTGAATAGTCTCTGGCTGACTTCTGTGCCTTTGAATGAAGGTTGCTTTGTCTCCTCTTTGGATCTGAATGACCAGCACTTCTTCCCATAGCAGGTGGCTTGGTCTTAAGACATTAGGTAGTGGAATGGTTAAATCTGTCAAGTATCCTGCTTCAGCCTGGTAACGTTTGCTACTGAAACCACTGCTTTTAGTCCTTCTGGGCTGACCAAATCTCAAAGTAATCTCTGCTCTTCACTGTGAAGAATACAGAATGTGCTTGGGGATGCCAAAGAAACTAGACTGGACTGATGCCACACCTTGCTGTCTTCAGCTGGAGGCTGGTTGATGCAGAAAGCAAGCCTGTCTTCTCTATAGCTAATGACTTCAGTGCTTCGAAACAAAAAGTCCTTTACTTAGCTGTTTCCTGACCTTTTGTTCCAGGAGTGGAAAGATACAACTGGTACTTGATCAGTTAGTGGGATGGCTATTCAAAGTGTTTATCTCTCTTGCAGATCCGAGTTCACATATTTAGCATTCCTTATTAAAGTTGCTTAAGGATTACATGCTTCTCCCAATTAAGAGGCTGCTGCAGGCACACAGAAGTGAGCTTCAAGGTCTTAATGATGGATGTGCAAATTGCCCACATCCTTAAATGATGGTTTTGATGTTTTATATGCTAGAAGCTCACATTGCTGCTACTTAGTGTCAAAAGACTCCTTGCCTGGGAATGGAATGGAGCAAGACTTAATTGCAGACTTCTTGTTTGAAGGTGTGATGTCTTCTGTATAGCATAAAGTGATGCCTAAGAAGGATCCTGAATTTAAATTACATTCTTAGTAGGTGAGAACTCCAGGGTTGGAACTATTGGAAACATAGTTGGTGCTTCTCCTTTACCAGAGAGCAGCTCCTCAGCTTTAAGACATACTTTCAGCTGCTAGCAGAAACATTGCATCAGTCTTGTTCCAAAAGGTTTTAGTATAAATAAAATTGAGAAATGTGGTGTCTGACCTTATAACTGCATTGGGAGCAATACTTCTGATTTAAGTAGCCTGGAGCAAGATTACCTTGTGTTTGTGGATGCTGGGGAGAGAATGCTCTAGTTCCAGTCCTGTTCTTAACTTACTTTCAGGTTTTCTACAGAGTTCTTGAAAAGCAAATTTTCCTTTTCTTTCTACAGTTCGTAACAGGGATTGTTACCAGGTTTCTGTGAAGGAAGAGATTTGACATGAATTTCAGAATTATTTTGGTTTAATTCCTATGTTAAAACAGTAATTCTTTTTCATCTTAAATTAACTGTCATGAGTACTAGATACGCGGTGAATATCTTTAATATATGAGGTTAGGGGAGCGTAGAAATTGAAATACACTTTCATACAAGCTAAACTGCAAATGAGAATTGATAAGGGAAAAGCTTTGGTCTGCCTTTGTCTAATTCAGGTTGGTCCATATCAGTATTGGATGCATCCTCTGGCTACTTCATGAAGTGAAACTTTTTATGACATGTGGGAACTAAGAGCTGTTTGCCAAGCAGATGAGACAGCTCCAGTATAGGAATGCTAAGAAATCTGGTAGTATCTGCATGGGTGAATGAAATGAAACATGCAGGTGAACCATTTCTCAGCAGTGAAACATTATCTAATGAAGAAAATAAGAAATTCTAACCTATCTGTCCATATTAGCAGGCAGCGTCAGAGTCCCAGACTGTGCCCCACTGATGTGATCCACTAGTAAATTTTAAGACATGAAGAAGCCTGCTACATACTGGGTCACCAATGCTACATGTTGAAATTCAGAGGGATCAAGGACGCTGCTGTCTTGTCCCAAATACTTGTCAGAGAATCCTGTGGATTTGAACCAAATTATCTCCCACCCTATTGTTTAATATTCAGTCTGCGGTCACATCTGCAACACTGGAGTGCATTTAAGACTGCATTATAGCAGTGACCCAGTTCCTTGAAGCTGTCTGTACACTTTAGGATTGAGATGAGTTTGAGGGCCTCCATGCCTCTGGAAAACCTGTTGGAGGGAAGGGAGGCACCCTGGAGTTCACTTTTTAATTTCATGTGAGCTGTCTGAAGCCCTGTTTCTAAAAGGCTTTTTTAGTAGTTTCAGTAATGCTTTTTCCATGGAGTGGAATTTGTTAGAACATCTTAATTGTTTCAACCAGTGGTTATAGTTCCTTGCAGTGTACTGTCAACATAAAGTTTGTGTCCCTTATTGATTTTTATCTAAGGGTTTAGTTGTGAGGGAGGTAGGGAAGAAAGCTGAATTGCGGAAGGTTTCTGCTGGTCATCTCCAAGCATGCAGTTCATGGGTACAACTTGCTTTGGGGGCAACATTGGTAGCTGAAGGGAAGTTTACTTGCTCAGCTAATGGAAAAAACACTGAAAGTGTTCTCAGCAAGAAGCAAAATAGCTGATTGCTGTTCTGTTATTTTACTGAGGGTAGAGAAATTAAACCTTGATACTAATGAAGATTTTAAAGGGTGCTGAATGAGAGTCTCTTCATTTGAGAATCCCATTAACAAGAGCAGTGTCTGAGAAGTGGGGCATGAATGTCACTTATCTTCACTTGCGAACCAGAGAATCTGTCTGGAATGAGTCATTGTGCCCAGATATTTTGGAGTCTGTGCTAACTCTTACATGCTTTTGACTAATGCAGCTGTATATACAAGGTACAAAACTACCACATGAACTAATTATAGTTGTACAGTAGGTGGGAGACCCTGGTCTCAACAATGCATCATAACTGAATTCTTATCAGCTGCTCTAGATAGCTGTTTAATTTAGTTTCTTAAGTGCTTTTACATAATTAAAACGAGCAGATAACATTTTACTTAATCTAATGTTAAGCATGTGTAACTATAAAAATAAAGCTAAAAATACTTTAAACGTAAGGGAAGAGGGTAAAATGGGATGAAGTCTAATTATCAAACTGCGCCTACTGAAGCACTTAAAAGCACAAGCTTTCTGCTCGTGCAAGACAGATGCATTTAGCAGCTGTTGACAAAATGCAAGGGACAGTAGTAGCTGCCACTTACAAATGAACGCTTACCTTAGTATGGCAAACTGCATTTTCTAGACCTACTTTTCTGAAACTTGAACATAGGTAAGAATGGCAATGAATGTGGTGTCCTTACAAATAAGACGACTGCACTTCTTTTTAACACCCACTGCCTTTAGTGCAAATTCAGTTGTACATGTGGACGATAAATGCTTAGTTTTCACGTTGTGGAATAATCTCCATGATTTCAGGCCTTTGCTTCTTTGTCATTTACCCAGGAGTACTTGCGAAGTTGTTAGCTAAACTGAAACTTTGGAATTCAGACTCTCATTTCAGAGAGCAGGTGAAATCAGATGTCATAAACTAAGAATTTCTTAGTTTTCTTGGCTTCAAAACTCCTGTACTGTTCTCCTATTGTAATAATCATATGCTCATAAAATTCACAACTTACTTTCTCTAAAAGAGAACCTGTTTGTTGATAGGTCAGTTTTTCTTGTCTTTTTGAAAGAGTGTGTTTGAACTAGTAATAACGCATATATGTAGACTTTGCGGTTTATCATGCCTGCTTGTGCTACCTAGAAAATGAGGCAGGATGTGTTTAGAGATCTAGCCTGGAACAGTATTTCACATTCATAGACTTGTGTAGCTGTGAAGCCCTGGTAATAGACTGTTCCATTTAGTACAAGGAGCCAGGTGYTCCCCACCTGAAGGTTTCTTTTTGCATTGCTTCCTGCTGTCAGACTTCCTGCCTTCTAAACCTGAAGACAAAGAGAAAGTCTATTTCAGGACATTCTTGCTGATCACTGTTATATGGGCCTGTTTTTAAAACTTGATCCAGCTGCTTTACTGTGAAGCTTACACATTGGCTGAAAGCCTGATCCTTTTGCACACCTTTTCCCAAAAATCTGTGTTCCCATGTGGCTTGTGGCAGGTACCTATCTGTCACATTGCAGTGGGGTTTCTTTATGGTCAACAGTATAGGCTCTCAGAGTAAAATCCTTCAGGTTTTATTATGTGACCCTTACAAACTTTGTAGACTTTTACAATCTAGAAATAGTGCACTGTGGTGGACAGGCACGTAGGGGAAGGGTCACATTTTGTTCTTCTTCTGTCCTGTCAACTTTAGTCTTATGGAAACGGGCCTATCTATCTTGTTTAATTGTGCATATTTCATCTTGCCCTCTGCAGATACTAATTTCTCAGATACTTGGAAGTATTGTCCCATTACTGTTTTGTACCTAGTGCAGATGCAAAATGCAGCACGCAACTCAGCAGGTGTCTAGAACTGCAGTTCTAAAAAAAATTGCCCAGAAGTTGAACACTTCCAGAAAATTGTTGATGCAGCTGTAGTCAGTATGTTTGCAATTAACATTTGTACAGAACTAGTTTTTAGTTGCTAATACTGAAATTTCTCATGCATGTTCTCTGTTTTCGTTGAAGAACCATGGTAATAAATGCAAAGGATTCTGGGTTGGTCACAGAAGAAAATAGAAAACATGTATGGAATTGGACGTGGTGTCATCAGAGTTGAGCTTATGTTGTTAGCAGCAGTAATAGTTCTGGTAACACTGGTTATAATTCAGTGTGTGCAATGTATATGCATACAGTCAGTGCAATGTTAGGAGGGACTCTACGCTGTCAGATCCTTGGTTATAGAGTACTCTTCTCTGGTGCAGGGTCTGAGGAAACACCTGGTGACAATGCTGAATTGTAGTCTGCCCAAACAACTGAGGCTGTGAATTGGCAAAGGATTTTTCTTTCTGTGGGGTAGGTGCACTGTCTCAGCAGAGCATGTGTGAAACACTGATCTCTTAGTGATAGCTCTTATGCTTGCTGTGACTTCTACAGCAATCTTCTGGTAATCAAGGGAAAGATACTGTGTATCCTCAGTGGAAGAAGTAGAAAGTGTGTTGTCTAACTGGCTGCTTGAATCTAGAATATGTGAAACTCGTTAACCTCTGTAGTTTTCTTCACTTCTGTCATACCAATGGAAAAACTCCTAGCCCATGTTAGCATCTGGCAAGAGCAGAGCTGATGGAAACCTTATTCCTTGTCAGTGCTACTGCAAAGCTCCTGACTTTTTCTGTGTGTGAACTTTAAGCTTCAGAGTGATCTCCTTGTTCAGTTGAGTCTAGGCTGGCAGTTTCTTTCAAGTCTCTTGTCACTGTTGCTTTGAACAGTGTTAGCTTACTCTTCAACCGTAAATCTTTCACTTGCCTTAATGTAAGACTAATTCTAGGGCATCTAAACTAACCTTACAGGAATATGGGAAGAAAGTATGGTCATATACTTATGCCTTAATCTGAGACTCTAGACTTGTTGCTGCCTTGAAGTACTGTATGTGGAGATGAGGTAGGAGACAAACTAAGCAGTTGTTTTCCTTTTTTCTTCATGTCCCGGAGGAAACAGGAGGAGACAAATAGTATGGCATATCTGTGGAGTGGCTTAGTCTGCAAAGTGACTATTTATCTACAGTGTTGAAAGCTTTAAACATTCCCATGACAAAAAATGAAAATTTTGAGGATGGTAGGGCAGTGAGTAGCTGGAATTCCACATATTTGCTTATATAGCACAAGTGTCTGATACAGGGAGGACCACATGAATGAACAGACAACTACAACTTTTCCACTTTCCAAAAGAGGTTTGCTGTTTTTGTGAAACTCCCCAGCTCTTTTTCCTTAGCCTTTACTCCCAATGTGCATGATGTTTGCAGTCCTCTACCACTCTAATCTGTCAGATGTTTCTGCGAGGTTTTGAGTGCACTCATGGTGGGAGAGTGGTTTGGCAGCTAAAGGAGGAGCTAGCTGAAGCTGGTTGCTCTTTTGTGGTGTGCTGAGAGGCAGGGGTTCTTGCTAGCTGCTGCTTAGTGGTGTGCTGAGATAAGGAATGAGTTCTGGCAGCCTGACAATTTCTGATTTGGGCAGGGATGTGGACAAAGGTATTGCCTGGCAAACTGTATCTTGCCAGCAGGATGACTTGTGCAGATCTTGACTAAAATGTGAAATCAAGAATAAAAACCCAATGGGATTGGAGACAAATTTATGTTTGTTTATGGTGACTGATCTCTTCTCTGGAGCAACTTGCTTAAGACCTTGAAGCATAGATTTTTCTGGGGGTGGGTGTGAAGGGGAGGGTTGTTCTTAACATCAGCTTTTTAATTTTCAAGATAGTCCATGTTTTGAACTCTGCAGCTGTTAAAATGCAGTCTCTGATGTGGCCTAGGGACTTGGTGTGTTGTAGCACAAAGGTAATAAAGTAATTTTGAACTTTGTGTGCTTGTTGGAAGAAAGTGCAACAGCAGAGTGTTAGCCTACTTAGCTGGTGGTTGGAGTACTGTCCTATTGTCTGGACTGCAGGAGTAATCCTGGAGGAGTTAATGTTTTCAAACAAGCCTTATGTGTGGATCCAGAGCACTATTAATGGAGACCTGTCTTAAGTCTGTTAATATTGTATCCTGTAGTTACTCTTCTCTGATGCTTCATATTGCTATTTAACTTTATTTAAAAAGGACTTAGCGGCATTTACTGTGCTTTTTTCATAGTAAACTGCATAATTTATGGCACTTTGCATGTCTCCTGGAAGTGAGTCACGCAAGCAGGTGGAAATGAAGGAACTTGTTTCATCTTAGGTTAATCAAGATAGCACTTGATTGTCTTTGCACTTGCTTTTCACTCTTTTGCAGGCACGACATTGTTTTGACCTTTCAGAAGTTTATAGGCTTTGTTTTTACAAATACAAAGGCAGCAAAAAACTGTTTGACTAAACCTGCATAGTCTGTTCCAGGGATTCAGTTAAGTTGCCTAGTTAGTTCTTACTACTGGCATTGTAGAAACAAGCTATTTTTAAAATGGTTACACAGTTTATTCATCCATATATTAACCTGAATTAATGAACTGATCTCAATACACAGCATAAGCAAGGACTTAATGTTTTAAAACTGGAACTCTTTTTATAAGGCTAAATATGATTAGGGCCTTCTCTGAATGTAGTGAATCAGAACATCATCTTCATTAAATTACTCTGCTTTTCAGCAAGTACTGTGCTTTTTGATGGGGATTAATGCAGTATACATTCTCTTGCACTTTTCTGCAGGCAAATTAAAATTCACTCTTGTCAGTGTTTGCAGTTACTTACAAGAAGCCCATGAAAGCATTGGGTCTTGCAATTTGTCACTGGTCCTCTAGTGATGTGGGATATCATGTGTGCTTTTAGCAGAGGTAGCGCTCTTTGCTTCCACCTTGGGAGTCCCCAGGCTGCTTGTTTGGCATGTCTTAACACTGCATACTCTTTCATAGGTGCTTGTAGCTATATATTGCTGTAATGTCCTAGTGATTCTAGGCCAGCTGTTTAAATAAATGTTAATTCTACTGGAAACTAGTGTGTGTTAAGAGACCTCAAATAATCTGAAGGTTTTTATAGGCATGACTGCCTTTCAGGGTAACTGTGCTGTGAGATTAGTGCAATGTATTTATAATAATCAAGGTGTGTTTCAGTGAAGTCTGCCTCAGTTTGGGTAGCAGTGTTACTGACCTGCACACCCTGAAGCCCTTTCACTCCAAGAATGTCATGTGGATTATAAGGACCTGGGTATCCCTACAGAAAGTGGGTACTTCCTCTCAGCCACCACAGAGTGGTAAGTAGTAAGACTTCAAGCTGCAGATGGTCCTAACTGGTTCATGGTTAGTCCGTTATGTATTGAAGCAGCTAGTATATTGCATTATAGAAGCAAGACCTTAAATACGTGCAAAGAACTTTCTTTAGTTTCATGTATTCATACTTATCTTGCTATATGAAAGCACTTTATTTCTGCAGTTTATTTTCTTTCATCATGGTACAATTTAACTGGCAGTTCTTAAAATACAAATTTGCCAGGCTGACATCATGTTTCTTTGTGCACAACTACAGAAGAGGATTTATTATACTATTTTCTATGGATTTTTTGTCTTCCCGGAGTATGCCAAGTGTGAGTAGAAGTAGGTAGAAAGTTGTAGAAGGCAACGGAATAAAAATGTGCAATCTAGTTTTAGTGACATAATACATTAATCCACATGTAAAGGGAAAATAACACACAAATGCAGCTCAGATCCTGCATTTAGTTTTATGATTCCTGTAACAATTTTTGTAAATCTATCAATCTATCCCAGAGTTATCAAAGGCACAGCCATGTTATCTTTAAGCTTTCCACACTATTGACCAGTTGTTTCGGTTACTTTGTTTTTACCTTAGAACTGACTAAAACAGAAGGAGACTTGTAATCTGAATTCTTTTCTGTCTTCTGAGTTTCTGGAGCTACTGAAGATAAGTTGCTTTTTTTCTCCTGGTCTTTCTGGTACTATGGCTTCATGCAGGTTAAGCCACAGTGCTTTTTGAAATGCATTTGAAGCCTAATGTTGCTGCACAATGGTTTTGAAGTCTTGCATCTATAGCAAGATGCATTAATTATTTCCCCCTGCCCTCCCCCCTTTTTTTTTAAAAAAAAAAAAAAAAGCTTCCTTCCAGAAGAATTTTGCTGTGTTCCTRTGAGAATTACTGTGTGGAGACATATTTCAGTTTCAAGTAATGAAAATGTCAGCTTTTCTCAGCATATTGTTTTCCTGTGTGTATTTACCAACTACAATGAGAAATGGCTTGTTTTCTACTACTCAGTATTGCGGATTAGTAGTTTGTTTAACAATCAGTTCTTGTTTGTTAATCATAGCTGTTAAAACTGAAAGAAGGATATTCCCCTTTGACATACTTGCAAGGTTGTATTTTTTAAGATGACAGTTAACACTTAGGCTAGGGAAAGAATTTATCTTTTGACAACAACTTATCATTTTGTTACTGTTTTCCAATCATCAGTAAAGAGCAGAAAAAAACCCACATAATTGAAAGCAACACCGCAAGTTAACTTTTGCAAAATGGGCTGTAGGGGGGCAAAGGAGTTTCAAGCTTTTCATCACGGCACATTTCAGGATATCTTTCAAAACTCTGAGATTAAGTAGCAGATAGAGTCTGAAAAAAAAAACCCAAAACAAAACCCTAACAATAATATGTGTTAATGTGAAGTCTGGGAAAATAATTTATGTTCAAGTGTCATGCTAGTTTTTTTATTTGGATGCACAAATTACTGCATGTTTCTAAACACCCCAGCAGTAGAACCACAATGCTTTATCCATCTGCTTATTATTTAAGGTGACTAAGTGGTACAATAGGGCAGAATATTTTAACACTGCTGGCCGTATTCCTGATGGGGAACAAATTGACTGCAAAAGACAAAACTTCTCAGCTGCATAGAACATGTTACTACTAATAGTGGTAAAAATTAAAGGGTAAAGCCAGCTTTCAAAAGAGTAACTGATTTAGCAAATTCCGTATACTTTCACCTTAGCATAGTAAGGAGCCTTCTACCTGTAGTATGATAAGCTAGTTTGTAAGAAAGCATGCTCCCTAGATCAGTCATTGTTATTTCAAGCAGTTCATGGTTGTCACTAGTTATGTTTGAACATGAGAGGCTGTAACAGGCAAGACTATCAGTGTTCAACCTCCTGTAGTGTCCATAAGCAAATGCCCTGTTACTTTTACTTGTGCAAAAGTCCTTCCTATGCAGTCCCTGCTTCCGACTGTGTTTTTGGGGTTGAGATTTCCTATTTGGACATGGTGTATCTGTTAATAACCCTCAGTTAATGTTTCTTGTGGCTTACTGAACGTCTTTGATCAGGTTCATGTAAATCTTAGCATCCACTATATCCCCTACCCTTGACTTTCGCTGCCTGCTGTGGGGAAGAACCAGAGCTGCACCCTCATTTTTCTGACATCAACAAGCTTGTGTTGAAGCAGCAGTTAATGATGTTCCTCACATGTGAAGAACCATGCAAGATGTAAGGCAAGAGGATGGTACTAAGTTAATAAAAGGGTAGAGCTGAACCTGGCTGAGATGAAACTTCAGTTCCTCTTCCTAAAAAATCAGAATTTTTCAGGATAACTTACAGCTCTGTTAATAGCTCTTTAATTACAGATGTAATCTTCTTACTGTATGGCAGGATAAACTGTCAAGTACTTTGATTAGTGTTTGATCCTTTTCATTCAGTCTTCAACTTCCGTTTTTCCAGGTTCAGAGCAATAGCTGAGAAACTGGGTTTGGAGAGACAGGCATCAAAGTATCAAATATTGAAATCTCTAGTAGCGATCATGGTTTACAGGTGTTTTCTTGCAAGCTGCTTAGCTTGCTAGCTCAGTGGTATATGAGTTATGAGTGTTCAGTAAATAGAATCCATCTACTGGAACTATAAGCAAACTGCAATTAAATTGGGGATTGCTCAGTGGCTCATGCAGTTTCCCTTGTTTTGCTGAAGCTGCTTTTAAAATGCAGTTCAAGCCTTAATGCAAATTTCAAAGGACTGTGAAACTTGTACAATAATTTATGTTAAAAGTAAATGGGAAGAAAGCAACACTGATGGTATTCTGTGTTCACTCCTTTAGCCCTTCTTGTCAGAGACCATAGCTGTGTAGGTAGTTTTAGGTACAGTTCTGCAATTAAGTGAATTGCATTTCTGGGTGTGTGCTTCGAGCCTTATTCAGTGTCAAAATAATACTGTGGTAATCTGTGTGGCTTAAATCAGACACAGCTGACAGTGGTGATTTATGAAGATGCAGTACCTTTTTTGAAAAAGAGCTGGTACCAGCTGAATGATCCCTCTATCTTGGCATACCAGTGCTCTGTGGGCTTGTCTCTCAGGAGGATCACCCTAGCATATTGTAGAGCATTCCAATGTCTTGAATTGCAAATCCAGACAAACAAAATGTTTGAGTGTTTCTTACTCCTATATCTGAAACTCTTTATCAAACTTTTCACGCTCCTGAAGTTGGACTACAGGCCAGAAGTGCTGTTGATCTTTCCAGTGGACACACCTGGCTTGCCTTCAGAACATCGTAGGCTGTGACTACTTGCTGTTTTTAGGTTGGTCTTAACACAATGCTGTGTCTCTTAATGCAGCACACTTCTGCTTTTGTGTTCTGGTCAGGGAACACATCTCCACTCTGAAATTTTAGGAGACTTGTGAAAAATTATATGGGTCTATGAGATGAATTCAAACAAGAGACTGTATATAGGCTTGTAGTGCTGTCATGTATGTTTCTTTTAACAGCATTCTTCCACCAGTGTATGCAACTTCAGGAGTGATGAAAGGCAGAATAAAGCCTAATGTCAGGTTGCTCTGAAGTCTTGGTCCTGTTTACAAAGATACGAAGCTGACTTGTTACTTTAGTGGATCTTTTCCAATTAACTTCATACAGAGACAGAAATTTACGGCTTTAAACAAAGTTATGCTTAGTTTTTGAAAAGAGTGTTTGATGTAAAATGAACTCTTGCATGGCTGGTGGCAGAAAATGTATTAAAAGTTCACTAGAAAATGGACTATTCTCTTTCAATCAAGGACTGGCTGACAGATCTTCAATGAGTAAAGCACTGAAGGCAGCAATGTAGCTGGAGTTAAATTATAAAAAAATAGTCCCCAGTCTGCTAGAATTCTTACGTTTTTTTCTGTAGACTTACAGACATTGAGTTTCAGCTCCTAGACTTTATGACTTAACCTCAGAATTATGATCTTCACTGTCATATATTGATGCAAATAGTATGTCATTTTTTTGGAAGATAGGCTTTTTTAGCGTTTCTTCTGTGTGATATTGTAGTTCTTACTGGTTATATTCCTTTAATTCATTATTTTGCAAGAAGATCTTTTTTGCAGAAGTTGAAATAGTCTGAAATGTCACTATACTGAAACCAATGACTGTATTGTAGAAAAACCCTATTTTTTTCAAATACCTGCTTATCTTAAAATTTTTTGATTGCCTTCTGTGGAAGGTTAAATGTGTGAATATGTATTATTTGCTATATATGTGTATCAGGATGATCATTTGAAATTGAATGATAGTTTTGGGTTCTTCTAAGAATTAGCATTGATAGCACTCAGTTAGTGGGGCTACTTTTCTTAGATTACTTTAACCTGTTAAGGAGATGACTTAAGTGGAGGAGGGGAGGTGGAACTTGAAAAYCTAGCTCTCCCTGCTCCTTAAAATGAACCAGTTTGTTTCACAGAACTCATTCGGTCTTACCTTATAAGGAATTGAGTACATACTGAAAAGGTTTTGAGAGCTCAGCTGATTGTAGTATTTGTTTTGGTTCTAATTTTTTTTTTTTTGTGGAAAAAGCGATTACCTGAAATTGTTGATTGTCTATTTTGTTTGGTCTGCAGACCTTACCGGAATGTTTAAGAATTCCAGACGAGGTGCAGGATTAGCTGGGTACTCTAGTAATTTAATCAACAATTACTTCCAAAAGGTAGCTTGCTCAGCCCTTGCATTGGGTATGCAAGGGCTCTGATGGGAAACAGCAGCCAAGGGCTCCCTCATGTGGTGGGTGTGCCAGGCTTTTAAAGGCATCTTGCTGCGTTGTTAAAAGGCAAGTTGTTTTGGTTCACGCGAGTAGGGAGAGCATGTTGAAATAATGCAAGTAGTTGACCCCGGGAAGAAATGGAGCAGTAGAAACTCTTCTAGTACAGAAGCTGCTGGTTTTTCAGCACCTGTTAGTCATCTGGTAATAATACCATTGTATACTATTAATGGAGCAGTGCTGAAAAAAAAAAATCCCAGCAGTGTGCTCAAGCAAAGATAAAGGTCTACAGTATTGGCTCTGGATTTTGTCAGCAGTAGCTGTTTAGAGAGGAGAATCATGAGGACACAGATTCAGTAGACAACTGGACAGCAGGAGGCTTCAAGAGCAGAAGATAAGTGGGCTTGATATTGGCCAGAAATTTCTGGGGTTGGACTTCATGTTTCTGCCCAAAAAACATTCAGAGAAGACCTAGTAATTTACCAAGATGCTTTAATCAGTGTCCTGGTTTTGGCTGAGATAGTTAATTTTCTTCCTAGTAGCTGGTATCGTGCTGTATTCTGGATTTAGTTCGAGAATAATGTTGATAACACACTACTGTTTTAGTTGTTGCTAAGTAGTGCTTACACTAGTGAAGGACTTTTCAGCTTCCTGCACTCTGCCAGGTGCAGAAGAAGCTGAGAGAGACCATAGGCAGGACAGATGACCCAAACTGGCCAAAGGGGTATTCCATACCATGTGACGTCATGCTCAGCATATAAGCTGGAGGAAGAAGGAGGAGGGGGGATATTCGGAGTGATGGCGTTTGTCTTCCCAAGTAACTGTTATGAGTGATGGAGCCCTGCTTTCCTGGAGATGGCTGAACATCTGCCTGCCGATGGGAAGGAGTGAATGAATTCCTTGTTTCGCTTTGCTTGTGTGCACGGCTTTTGCTTTCCCTATTAAACTGTCTTTATCTCAACCCACGAGTTTTCTTACTTTCACCCTTCTGATTTGCTCCCCCACCCCACCGGAGGGGGGAAGTGAGTGAGTGTGGCTGTGTGGTGCTTAGTTGCCAGCTGGGGTTAAACCATGACAATCTGTCATGAAATAAAACTACCATACTAATCAGCTGCTCTCTAATCATGATATTATGCAGAAAACAATATGCATTCTTTTTTAGGAGTGATAAAATGTTGCCAGGCTACTGAAAATGCAGCACTTGGGTTTACTGTGCTTTTGTAACCTCTCAGGGACTTTTCCTGTGTGATACAGATCTCGCAGTATTTGAGAAGTAGCTTTTGAAAGGGCTTACTTAACATCTGTTAAGTTAAAGCTCATAGTTGTCTACCTTTCAGGCCTTTCTTTTAAGATGTAACAGATTGTAAATGACACTTGAGCACTTTCAGGCAAACTCTTGTTAACAGGACTGCATAGTTCAGATGACTGAACTCTCTCTTACTATGCATTCAGCCCAGTAGCATTGAGTAAAGGGCTGTTGAAGATGCTGCCTTTGGCACTTGTGTCTGAAATAGTATTTCTTCTTGGTTCTGAGGTGCCTACAGGCTTTAGGGAATGTTCCTCCTGAAACTGAGTGGTAGCTTGTAGGTTGAAAACATAACAGAAGCATTTTACAGCCAATCTGCACTCCAAGGTCTGTTATAAAATAGACTGTCATCCTTTGGCCACTGCAGAAGGGAGCAACTACACAGAGACATTACTGCATGTCTGTCTAGTTACAGAAGTTTTCTCTTGTTACATGCTGGTCCCACTTCTTTGTTTACTTTCACCTGTTTTCCAGGTTTACGGGTATAGTAGTCAAAAGGGAGATGATCTCTTTGACTTGGCCTTCAAGGAAGCTGTCTGATCTGAAGGCTCTTGTCCTTTCTGTTCTTCTTTTTGGAAGTGCAGCATGGAGGAATTTAGCTGTTATGTGGCAGGTATATTAAAGCTTTAGAAGGCAAGCCACTGTCTGTGGCTGTTGCAGCTGCTTCCAAAGGGAAAAAGGAAGGAAATGAAGGTTGGTGAGTGTACTTCATCTTGCAAGAAAAGTTGTCAGGCAGGCCACTTCCCAGGCAGGTTGAGAGGAGAGGCTGTAAAACATCTCAATTGCTGGTCTGGTGTGGTTGGGCTAAATGGCCTGCTTCAGCTGTTTGTGTAACTCCTTAACATAACAGCAGAATCTTAATGCAGGTTTGTTGGAAAGAAGAAAACAGGCTTGGTGGGAGTAGATAATTTAGTTTGGAATGTCTGTCAGTTTTTATTACATTCCAGTGTAGTTCAATTACTGTTTGGAAATAAGTTCTGGATTTCCCAGAGAAACAGGAAGCTTAGAAGACACAGTAAAAATTATTTTATAAGAACAAACTACTAAGAGGTGGTAATTATGTATGGATTATCTAGGGAGAGTAAAACCTTTGTTATGTTATCCTGCATTTTTCTAACTGTTCATTACTATTTACAGGTGCTGCCCTCAGTCCAGTTGAAGTGTAAATTGCTGCCTTGGACAGGCGATCACCACTAGCAGTCCAGCCCTTAAAACTGTCTGTCATTAGGCAGATGATAGCAAGGAGACACCACCAGCTTTTAGAGTGCAAGCACTTCATTTGAATCTAAAAAAAGAACTGTGCCTCATCAGAATATACGATCTCTAAATTGATAACAAATGGAGGGGGGGTGTGTGCAACTGAGAATGGCAGCAGACRCTGCAAGAAACAAGTGATGTCAGGTTCGAATGGAGGAGATGAGCTATATTTACTGTGGAAGGGGATTTCAAGTGAAACCTTTGGACTACAGCAATCAGCAGGAAAATAGGTGACCTGTTGCTCTGCACTCTTATTTGGCAATGTCCTAATAGATTGCTTTACATGGGACAATTAATATTACATGACAGGTCCCACTAGCTAGTCTCCCAACACTGAACTGGGGGATGCCTCAGGACACCTAAGCTGTTTCACGCAACTAAGTGTTTCATGCATGAACACTTCTCCAGCAGAGGACTTTTCTAGGTAGTAAGATGCATCAGTGTTCAGACAGCTTCAATACTTATTTTTTCTTTTTCTTTCATGTCACCAACTCTCTTGCTTCTCTCTCCATTATGAATAATTTGGGTAGTAACAGGGCAATAGGAAAAATTGCATGTCTCTAGATCTCCTGTTCCTCCCCAAGTTCATGAGAGAGCTTTGCATAAGTAATTACGGTGATCAAGTGAAGTGAGCTGGCTTGTAATTGCTTTTGAGCATTCAGTAATTCAGCAGTAACCTCTTCTAGATGGTGTAAATAGCTGTGCCTCTTGGAAATGTACAGTGCAGTGTAGTGATGTAATTTTTTATCCCACAATCCTTCTGAGCTACCTTAAGGAAAAATTAGACTTGGCTTGGATTTTGCTAAACAACCAGTTAAGTTTCTCAATCTTCTTGTCATTTCTTCACTTGTGTCACATCTCCAGTAGTCCAACCAAAGTCTTCATCATGATTTTTACTTCTAAAATTCAGTTCTTGCAGCAGGACTCTGCTATAATCTGTCTATAATCTGTCTCCTTAAAAATGTGGAAGCAGTTGCTGGAAATAACCAAGGAGTCCTTTCACATAAGTAGAGTTCTAGAGTGAGATTATTCCTATTCAGAAAGTTGAATGTTTTTGTTGTCAGGAGGAGGAGAATGTTGTTTTACCAATTATATTAAAAGGGCTCTATTCTACTTTAAGGAATATTGCTGCTACTTTTAAGAGCAAAACATTAAGAATGGACAACAGGTGTCACTTCTATCACATCTACTTTGTATGACCCTTTCCTCTGTGGATAGCATCCATTTGGGACTTTCTCTGAATGTTGTATAGCAGAGGATTTTCTTTTGAGCTTTTACAGCTGTGTGCAGTGTTTAATAGGCTTTGTTTATAGTAAACAAGTAAACACTTGTGAAACAACTTGGGCAGGATACAACCAGTTTATTTGTGATTCTTTCTCTAAGTATTGTGAATTAGAGCCTGTGCATTTTTAAAGCAAAAAAAAGTGACATTTTTCAAGGCACAGTAGTAAATTTAGGAGCACTGTGACCACGGCTATACCTTCCTACTTGTTTATTTCCTTCTTCCTACTTGAAACTTTTTTGGTCTTTCACTGACCGGTGCCTGTGAAGTCTGTCTTTATTTTCTTTCCTAAATACTGAATCACTGTGTTCTTTACTTGCTTCTTATTTAATGTTAAATTACTTCGTCTACACTTTTCTAATGTGCACGTGGATCTCCACTCTGTCTCTTGAGTAGTCCTTTCAAAGACTGATAGAATTAAATTGTTTGAAATTACTTTTTGCCCATCTCCTCGTAAAATCCACTCCATATATTGACTGTAATGCCAAAAAGTAACTTGGCATTATCTAATAAATTACTCTTTAATTTGCATCATCATCATCATACGTGGTGGTCAAGTGATATTTATGAAGCTTGTAAACTGGAAATATAAATGGAATGGTTTCCCCTATTAAAGTGACTAGCATAGTGCTTTCCAGTTCATGTTTTCTTGTAGGCCACATACTCAGAGGTTGGACATTTGTCAATCACTCACTTGATGGTGGATATAGCATGCCTAGGTTCAAAGAGATGCCTGACTGAAAGGATTTTTTGCCACTTATGTTTGAATTTGACTTTGCAAGTGTCAGTTACATAAAACATAAAATGTAATTAATGAATATGAACTTTCAAATCATAACCTTTACTGCTATTTGGGTTTTGGTTTTTTAATCAGATTTTGTTGAAGCAAAATTCAAGTCAAACTGCTTTTCCTCATTCATTTCCTCATTCCTTACAGATTATTTTGTCACTTTGACTTTTCCTACTTCAGGTGATTTCTTCTTTTACCAATCATTTAGCTAACTGTTGTTTTCTACACCATGTTGTCTAATAGCATCGCAAGCATAAAATCTATTAGAAGGTGTACAGAAACAGCTTTAAACAGTGCTGTGAAATAGCCACAAGAACTATTGAGAAGCTCAACTGATAGTTTGAGCATGTAACTGCTGAAGTATTGCTCATTTCTGCAAATGAGCAGAATATTCAGCTTGAAGGTGGTGAATGTTTGTGATGAATGTTTTCTTCTTACTGGCACAAGGAATAACTTGGAAAAATAAGAAACTCACAGTCATTCCTTTCTTTAGGATAAGCTAAACTTTGTACTGTTTATAGGTCTAAGTTATGGAATAAATAGCTGATGTGCASAGTCTCTTGTCTGTGTTGAGGTTGAGTAGGCCATATTTGAAGATCTAGGAAAGGCTAAACTGGATATTCAGAATACCTAAACACATAATAGTAGACAGCTCCAGGACAGCTCACTTGGAGAGGTGTCAGAGGTTTTTCAGACTGTGTCATTAAGCACAAGTTGGAAAAACAAAGCTGAGGCAAGAGCCAGATGAAGCTGACCCTGCCTTAAAACAGTAGGAGACTAAGCTGCTTTTTGATATACATTTAAATGTGCAGATTATTTAACTTGTGGACAACTATAGATTTACCTTCTGTCTTCCATCCCCCTGTTGTGGACGCAGACACATGATCTGCTTTAAGCGTGTTACTAGACTTGGAAACAAGTGTGTGTTCTGCAGGAGACTCCTGTCTTGGCAAATGGAGTTTGGTGTAGAAGAGGCACAGATGGAAGAGTCCAGAGCTGTTTTCTGTCAGTGTTCAGTTTAATCTTTGGCGTCAGGCAATACAAATTAGTCATTACAATTATTAAATAATAAAGTTCCTTTTTGAAAATATTCTAAGTGGTGGCTGATTTGGTTTAAGTGCATCTAGCTTCTACGTGGTTTGTCTTGAAAGCAAAAAGTTTAGACATTGAGGAGGGGAGAAAAGTTGCACAGAAGGAGAACTTGTTTAAATTACACTGGCCAGGTATGTCTAATTTTATTTGAGTAAAATTTGTGTGCAGTGGGTATGCTGCTCTTTCTCCATCTGAAATCCACAATCAGATGGGACTTCTCTCTGGCTTGTACAGCTGCAGTGGTACTAGCATAAGTTTGGACTGAAGTCCTGTACATCAGTGAAACACTTAAGAACTTAGAAGCTCAGTTCTTCCTGTAACCCAGCTGGCACTTTCCCACCAACTGAGAAATACCACCAGCTGTCAGACATACTTTGCAATAATTGGGATATCTGATGGGTCATTTGAAATAGCTGCTTCTACTGCATTTTGTGAAATGCTTGTCTGGATTTTTTAAAACTCAGCCATGTGTATATGAACTGGCAAACCTCTTAAACAAGCATCTTCCCTTAATGCAAGCAGGAAGACATAAGAGTGATCCCTCAAGTGTCTGATTCCAGAAATCAGGTTCAATTTCCAATTATTTATATTGCTTGTTGAGAGCCAAGATTCATCTTTCTTATGTGCTTCTGTGAAGAAAGTGATTTTTGACTCTGAATTATTGATAATGTGTAATCGAACCACTAATCTTCAGGCAAAATTTCAATCTCTTTAAGAAGTTTTACCTTTTCTTAACCTTTTCAAATATATAAGGCCTTTGAAATGTCAGATCTGAACACCTTTGAATTTTAGATGATAGCCCAAATTAAACAAAACTGAATTAAATAAAATAAATCATTGACAGAATCACTGAGGGTGGAAGGGACTTCTGGATGTAATCTAGTCAATTCCCCTTCCTCAAGCAGGTTCTCCCTGAGCAAGTTGCCCAGGACCATGTCCAGTCACACTTTGAGTATCTCCAGGAATGGAGACTTCACAACCCCTGAGTGGCCTGCTTCAGTGTTTCACCACCCTCACAGTGAAAGCTTTTTTTAATTGCAAAATTGCAGAATAAACCTGCTGAAATGAGTTCAAACTTGTCCTGAATAAATTACTGGATTTTGATTTTGTAGTTTCCTAGGTTAGTCTACTAATATTCATCAAGCCTAACTAATAGAATGTCTCCAGAAGAATTGGTCATGAATGATATCCTTTGTAACAGCTGGGTATGGTCTTTGCCCTCAGTGGTCTGGGTGTTTTTACTGTGAAAAATAGATCACATGAACAGAGGGGTAGTAGAAATAAGTTCTGCATATCTTTTTCTATTCACTCTGGAATTAGTGAGTAGTGTATGGGGAATGTCTTACATGAAATAGCTTTCTCTTAGAGATTTTAACTTCTTCTAAGGTTGTGGTTTAAATGGGTTCCTTTCTAGGAGATTAATAATAACACCAAAAATCAGCATTTCTGTGTTTGGAGATAAGTAAAATAAAAGCTGTGCACAAAGAGACATTCCTTTAAGTTGTTCTTTTTTGGAGACACTGCTGGGAAGAGTTTCTGCAGACAGTGGGAGTGATGGAGGTGACAGGTGTAGAAATTGCTCCTCTGTAATCAGACTAATAAGGAAGAAGGCACTTCTAGGATAAGGAACTTAGCTATATCTAGGTAGAGCTGTAAATGAATACAGAAATGCTTCTGCATATTTCCATATTGTTTGTTACAGAAACAGAGAATTGCTGAGGTTGGAGGCACTTCTGGAGATCGAGTAGTCCAACTTCCTGCTCAGAGCAGGGTTGTCTAGAGCAGGTTGCTCAGGACTCTGTCCAGTTGGGTTTTGGATGTTTTTTGTTATAACTTTGCATATATAACCTGTTTGTGACTTCATCTAGCAAATTTATTTGTGTTTGTCTTTGCTGTTTTGGGGAGGAGATGGGAAAGAATGGGGGTAGCTTGGTGGGGTGGGTTGGTGGTGTTCTCTAATTTTTGGTGCTGTGGTAGACTAATTTGTACAAAATTATGAATGCCAGCAGTGCTGGGCTTGTTAATAAACCCTCTCTTGTCTTATTTAAACAATTACAAACTTCCCATCAGTTTCTTGCTTTATTTACTGTTTAATACATGCCATATAGATACCATACAAGAGCTCAATACAGCATAGGTTCTTTTATATCTTCCCTGGCAATAAATGAATTTGCCATTTGGGCTTTATATAATATTGTTTATCCTTTTATATTGTTGTATCTCCAAGCTACTCTTTCAAACTAGCATTTTGTAAATTAGTTATATTGGATGCTTCCCTTTGGCTTGTTGACTGGTTTTTGGACCTCATTTCAGTTCCTTAAAAAAAAAAAAAAGTCAAGCAATGTGGGAGAATGTTTCTGAAAAGTTCTGTGCTTATGAGA
Organism: Phoebastria nigripes; assembly: GCA_035582835.1. Lineage (NCBI taxonomy): Eukaryota > Metazoa > Chordata > Aves > Procellariiformes > Diomedeidae > Phoebastria > Phoebastria nigripes. Next base: position 189,596 of record JAYKAV010002879.1, on the reverse strand, counting down.
GATAGTATTCTTACTAAGTGGTATCCTTTTGATATGTTAAATTTTTCTACCTATTTGTATTCTTATGCATTAAAAATATTTTTAAAGGGGTATGTTGAAGGCAGCTAGTTAAGGATGGTATACTTTAGGTTTTGAAGTTGTTAAGAGATGACTACTGCTAAACTCTTAAGTGTTTAATAAGAAGTGTTTAGACAGAATACACTGTTAGAAATGGGCTGTGGTTCAGTGATTAAGAGCTAATTAAAAATGCTTTTTGTCCATCTATCATCTGAATTACCAATGCTAAAAAAACCTGAAAATGTTGCATCTCTGTTGGATGGTATTTAGCTCATGACCAGTTACTTGTACGAGTTGTTTTGAATATAGGAACAAAATGAGCCTTTAAACTCCTTGTTACTGAGAGGCTCCGTTTAGTGTGTGAATAACATCTGTAGAAATGTTTGGCTTGGCTCAAATTCTGATATTGAAGTGTATTTGAAACACACTCATTTTCAAGCACTGGTCCAGAACTTTGCCACTATACTTTCTATGTTAATTAAAAAGTTCAAAAGTGAGTAGTAGATTTTTGACGTCATCTTAACCTTGAAGTTCCTGCACTTCCTTTAGTCTCTAGCAGATCATAACAAACCCCTGAACCTATTTTGCATAGCAGTTTTTAAGTCTTTCATTAAACTGACTGTAGCCATTTCTGTGTTGAACTTAAGGCAGTCCATGGGAACAGAGGAAGCTAGTTAAAAAACACTAACCTTACTGGAAAAATTATGTGTTGTGAGCCTTTGAAACTTCGTTATCTGAGGCAGATACTGTTCTTAATATAAGCAATTTTTGCTCAGTGTGTCTATATAGGTTTTAAACACCATTAGTTATCTATTGCGTAGCACTGCAGTACTAATGTTCACTCTTCTTCCTCTTTTTAATCAGGACAGAGCTTGGGTTATGGTTTTGTGAACTACGTTGACCCCAAGGATGCCGAAAAAGCTATCAACACTCTGAATGGATTGAGACTTCAAACTAAAACCATAAAAGTATGTAGTGTTAATTATGATTTAAAGAAACTGAAGTGTTTTGACTTCTTGTTGATCAGATGCATGATTTGTTTGCCCTTTCCAAGTGTAACTTAAGCATTCTGCTCATGTCAGTAGAATAGACTAGGACTTCACCATGTAGCAGATGGTTAGTCCTATGTAGTCTGTTGAGATCTGGAGAGGTGGATTATGATTAAGTATAGAAAACTTCTACTTTTTTTATGCACTTGATAACATTTTAGATGTGAGCTTGAATTGTTTTAACTGAGAAATTGAGTTGTATGCTTTAGTTGCAGAAATGCAATACTGCATATAGTCTGAACACTAGCCTACGTGTTTCCTCCTTGCTTTCTCAAAGAAGATGGTATAACTTGCTTATTAATACTCCTTTTTTTTAGGTTACTAGTGTCTTGTTTCTCTTATAAATCCTTAAAATGAAATGCTGAAACAACTATTTTGGCTATCTATGAATTACTGGACTCCTAGGGCTCTAGTCTCTAGGTCTCTAATATTAGTTTGGGATTCCTGGCTTTTCATTTGTGTTGTAACTCCTGCACCTCTTGTTTACTAAATTCAGTTTTTTGAACTTCTAGAAGCAGAAATCTTAAGAGTTACTTTTTCTCACCTACTGTCTTATTCCATTATCAGAAGAGTGAGGATATTCATTTCAGCAATTGTCTGGGCTCTGAAATCTTGAGAGAGAGGAGATGAAATAAATTTTATCAGGGAATGCAGACTTTTGAACATGTTTCCCAGGTGTGGGTGCCTGAAGGCAATCCATGTTCCATCCAGCCCATTCTTATTAAACAGCAGGGTTTGCTAGCTGACCACTTGGATAGTGTCTGCCCTCTGACTAGGATCTTGTTTGAGCCATAAGATAAAGCTTACCTCTAAAAAGGTTTGAGCTTAAAAAGCAATGCAGAGCCACTTAAAGATGACTGAGACAAAAATAAGATGGCAGTAAATATGATTAGAATGCCCTACCTGTTCTGAAGTAGTAAGATTTAATAAAGTGGATTACACTATTTGAAACTAAAAAATACTGCTGTTTAACAAACGGTGAATCATGGCTCATAATAACAATGGATGAAAGACATGGATAGATGCTTTGCTGCGGAAAGATCCCTGTGTGCTTCTGGCAGATGACTTGCCCACAGCCAGTCTTTCCCATTTTCTGCTTTGAGGGAAAATTGAGGAAAGTAATTCCATGCTCCAGGTTTTTTGAAGTTGTCTTTTGGGTGGTGGTGAGAAAGGGAATGGGTTTGCATTCCAGTAGTGTTGTAGGTACGCTGTATCTTTGCGTTTTATGTCTTGGATTGGACAAATAAAAAATGCATCTGTCCAGGGTGGTAAGTTGGAAGTTCTGGTGACTATATAGCCAGGCAAAAAAGGATGTTGTTATAGAGAATTAAGCCAGGTCTCCCAAATCAAAATGATAAGGGGGTATTCAGTGACTTTATGCTGCCAGTATATGAATTCTTAATCCTCTTTCACCTTGCTAAGTGATTAATGCAAACAGTCACTGTATTTCTGCAACTAAAAATTGATTGTAAGAAGAAGTCTGGGGAAAAAAGTGAAAATGGAGTAGACAGATATGGGTGATGACACTGGTGCTTTTCCTTTCCTGCCTTCCCAGGACATGAAGGTAGAATTGTTGGTTATAAACAATACCAGACAGTGACCCTTGTAGTGAGACTAAAGCTTTTGTGTAAATTTTCAGGTATTTGTGCCTTAGATGTCCTTAGCTGAAGAAAATCTGAAACATTTGAGTTGTTAGAAGCCAAAATGATGACCTCTTCACTAAAATAAAGAAAATCGGTTTAATTAGGAAAAACTATCTGTAAATGTTTCTTGTTCATGTCACGTTCTGACTCTACCCACATTCAGCCCTGTTTAACTTCAGCAGCATCTTTCAGTGTTAGTGTGCATGACTTGAGGGGAAAAACTGCTTTACTCCCTTCTCCTTTACTCTTTGTCCTTCTTGGACCCAAGCTGGGTTTCAGGCCCAGTTTTCATGACTGGATTGTCCCAAGATGCTGATTAAAGAGGCTGGTTTTACCTCCTTCCAAACTGCAGGAGGGGCAGAGGCAGGGGGGATCCCTAATATGTTTTAAGACTAAGGCATTTGTACATTGGACAGTTGCTTCTCCCATTAAAAGAACTAAGATGTCTGTGTGGCAGTGACTTGAAAGGAGACTTAACAAGATCGTCTGCCTTTGTCTATGAACCAATAGAAACGCCCAGCCTACTATGAAGCACTTTGTAATTCACATATTTACCAGATCAGCCTGGAGGCAATACTGAGCAGAGGTAAAGTTGATGTCTGAGGCGTTTGCTGCCTCTGGGGGCAACAGCTGGGGTGGAGGGAGTCACTTAAGAGATCTCGGTGCCAGGACCTTTGCAGAGATTACTTAGAGTTTATAGACCACAGTGTTCCTATTTGTCCAGAGTTGATACTTCAGTTAAAAAAAAAAAAAAAAAAATCTGTTGGGCAAACTCAGAATTCAACCCTTAGATTTACTTTCAGCTTTAAAAATGGATACCATTGAGATTTTTATGTATAACTTCATATGAAAAAAGATGGAATAGGATAGTGTTAGTGGATATTTTGACTTCAAAAGAAATTAGATGTTTGTTCTCTCTGTACATTTTTGGGACTTCTGTAGAAATGTTTTAGTTCACTAGATTGATGGTTGAAAGTGTTTGTTTCCTGTTAGTCTGCAAAACTGGAAGGAACCTCGTTGGTTAGGTGATGGACCCTCACATTGTGGCTGAACTGAGAGCATTCCCACTCAGAGGGAATTCTCCTCATCCTGATGTGTTATGTTCTATATTAGGGCCATGACACATACCTCTGATCCACTGCTTCTGTACTAGCCTGTTAGTCATTGGATATATTTCTCTGATCCCTAAAAGGGGATGCCACCTACTGTTTTCTTGAAATAAAATATATTGAAAAGGTGGATTTGCAAAATGCTGGCTTAAGTTTTTCTGTATGGGTAACGATATTAAAACCTATTACCTGATACCTTTTTAAAAAGAACAACATCCTGTGGAATGCTCTGTGGAATACTTTGTTGAACTATTTGCAAAGGATCTTTACCAAATTTCAGATCCATACCTCCAAAGCAAGACATAGCAGCCTTAGTCTTGTCTAACCTGGTACCAGTTGTGTTGCCTTCTGATTTGACCTGAGTATTGAAACTGTGGGGTGGGTATGCATTGATGTTGAAGGCACATCCAGGTGTGTTAAACACCTGAACCCCACTCTACTAGGCAATATACCTACACATACTAGATAGTGCCCTCTGTGGCATAATTTATGGTTTATTTGCAATGTAAACAGGCTTATTTGTATTGTAGGTAGCCTGTGAAGTTTGAGCTTCATTTAATAATGCAACTTTAGTTGTGTAAGATACTGGTGAAAACCAGTATCTTAGAAAAGGTAAAACATTTTCTGTGGCATCTCTTTTGGAAGAAGCTGCTGCTGGGAAGCACTTTTGCTCTGTTCTATTTAAGAGCTGGTGAAAATGTGGATTTCTGTGCCTGGAGTGATTTTTTTCTGCTTACCCACTTGCTTGTCCATGACTTTTTTTGTTTGGGTTGTCCTGGAAAAATCAGTTCTTCCCAAATGTGGAAAACTCAGAGGAGCAAACAGAATATAACTCACTAACTTGCACATAGTGATAAGAAAATTCAGTGTATGTTTTGTTGGCTTGGCTTCTGCTTGGGAGAGGGGAAATCCTCAGTGACTTCCCCTCCCCTTGCTCCTGGGAAAACTCTTTCCAAAAAAAAAAAAAAAAGACAGGTGAATTTATTGTGAGATTATCTGAATAGGAATATCTTTCAGTGTGGTGTAAAAGACTTCTACATTAACAAGAAAGTGTAGTAAGATTCTCTGTCTCAAGAGGAGTCAGCAAACAAATGGCCTATCCTTGAACTGGCGTAGAGCTGTTTAAGATTCTGAATAGGAGGCAGCTTTTACCTAGATTATTAGGGGTAGCAGGAGGACACAGGAAAATCTCTTTGGCTTTTCTCTGTGGCTGCTAGACTGCTTGAATGATGGACACGGTCTTTTGTGGATCGTGGCTGCCAAGGGGACACTGCAGACGGCAGTAACGCAGTGCTCCTTCCTCCCTCACAAGGTGAACTGGGGCTGAGGAGCTTCCCGCTGTCCTGTTCCCAGCTCTCCAGTGTGAGAGGGCCTGAAGTGGCAGAGCCTCTGCATGCTGGAGCCGGCAGAGGGTTTTCTTACTCGTTAATGCTGGTGGTACATGCATAGACATGTATGCAAGTATGCGTTGGAAAGGGGAAAGAAAATGGTTTGTCCAGGCTAGAGGCCTAGGAGTTGTCCTGTTTTATAAGATAGCATTGATTATCCAGCTGTATTTTACCTAGCTAGTGCTTCTTAAAAATCAGATTTAGTAAGGTTTCCTCCTCTTTTAAATTCTTTGGACTATTAGGGTGTTTACATGGGTAATTATCACCTGTCAGGGGAATAGAGATTTAAGAAATATTTTATCTAAAGTATTAAATCTGTAGGTTTTCTTCCCACTCCTTTATAGCTTTGCATATATTAAAAAAAAAAAAAAAATCAGGCTTAACACGTAACATTTTGGAATGAAGTTCGACAAATTCTTTGGCTACAAGCACAGATCACCATCATCACCTAGTTAACTGCCCTCCTGTAGAAAGCTGTGTAATGAGAAGAGCTAGTTACGACTTCAGTTGAAGAGTGAATACTGAACTATCAGCTTTACAAATGCCCAAAGAAGTGCACTACAGCAAGGGAAGACGAAGTGAGGGATGTGCCACAACTTCATTAGTGTCCTCTGAGGCAGAGTGTCCTTAAAACTTGGCATTATGCAATGCAATTTCACTTGGTGCCTTGAACCATTACTTAGATTTACAGTAAGATTYATTTTAAAGGAATTATCCTCTAACTTAACTACTTAAGATCTCCACCCTTACAAACTCCTACCTATGGTAGTACTCTTGAAAACACAGTGTACACTTAATGGAAAATAACAAAATGCTGAAAAAAGAAACATGCTAGTATAATTTATGAGTTAGTGCAGCAGATGAAAGATTGAGATTGTTCCTGTCTTCACCACTGATACTTGTAGAGGAAAATTTTGGTAGTGTCACTTTTTGTAGTAATTTTTTCATTAACTAATGTCCCTGAGGAGCAAGGAAATATGAGTTGTGTAAAAAGTCTATTAAAATACCAGAGGCAAGTGGGCTGTGAAGGTGAGAGAAACCCTCCTTACCTTCTTGATTTTTTTCTTCCAGCACTGAAGAACATTGATCTAGTGAGTAGCAAAAGGGGATCCTATTTGGAGGTTTAATTAAAGCTAGTGAGTTTTACTGATGCTATCAATCAGCAAAGATTGAGAGAGGGGGCATGGTGCCAGACCATTTAGTGGTCTTGACAGGGTAATTAAATACCTCAGGACTGTATTCTCAAGGTAAAAATTGAAGTGCTCTAGCAGATCTGAAGCAGAAGAACAATTTGTCTTGGAACAAAGGTAAAGGTGGTTTTTTCCCTTAAATTTCTGCAGGAGTTACATAAATAGTAATTATACAATCTTTTAGCTGTGTTACAGTTAAAGCTTTGACAGCATTTCCATTTTAAACCCCCTCCCCACCCCACACATGCCTTTTCACCCCCAGGTAAAATTTGTTCTTCACTGAAATTCAAATCCCCTCAGACTTTGAATGTTACTTAACCGGCTTAAGCTGGCTGCTTGTTTTTCATGTTGCTGAATAATATTGAGAGCAGGATTCACTTCTGAATGCATATTGCTGTCAGTTCCTGTAAACCACATTATGGCCACACGGTTTTTCATTAATGCCTAACCACTCTGAGGAAAATAACACAGCGTGTCAGACTGAACTACAAAATGCGCTAATCTCACCTTCAGCAACTACATAGCTTGTTTTCTGTTCGGACCCCGAGTGCTGCGTTGCAGCTGATTMGAGTTTCTTACAGGAGTGTATCCCTGCTTTCCCTGGGGCAGAGGGTCCTTAGACCAATGCAGCTCACCCTAAGGCTGCTGAGCAGGTTTGCAGCCAAAAACCTCAGTGGTGCAGTAAGGTCCTTTCTGAGCCTGCACAGGGAGTTTCTGACACAGAAGTGGAGATGTTAGAAGGGGCCAACAGTACTGTATGGAGCTGAAGGAAGACTGCAAGCGTTGCTCAAAAGCCAACCTCTAAGCACATGAAAAAAGCCAACAAAAAAACTGCTTATAACTACTGAGATCGATGATGCATCTTACTGTTCACCGCCCTCCATGTGCTATGCAAAGTCCTTTAAGTAGAATATGGCTTTCTGTATGGGTCCAAAATGCTGCAAATGCCAGGCATGGAGATCTATCTGTCTTTTTTTCTTTTTGAATCCAAATAGTTGTTTTCTCCATAAGAATGCTTTTACTGTTGTAAAATATGGCTGCACTTATTTTGGAAATTATGGAAGTCTTGAGACAAATTGACCTCTAAGCTAGTGGCTTTCAAGTTTTTTGACAATATTAATTACATATTGACTCTGGGTGTCTTTCATCCACGCAGTAAGTTTTTCCTGAAAGGTTGTAAGATATTCCAGTGAACTGTAAGTGGCAATGGATACGTGTTTTGTGCATTTCTATAAGGTGTGTCTGTGGAATGAATGATGCAAGAGAGACCCAAGGGATGTGCTTGCCACTATCTCTGTCAGCAGCAGCAGCTCCCTAGACACAAACATGGAGAAGTCAAAGTATACTTGTTTCCTTCAGAAGAAGGGAAGACTTGTGAAAAGATTCACCTCAACTCCAAAAACAGAAGGACAATTGGGGTCTGCTGTTTGAGATTTTGTTCTTGTTCGTATTATTCCTGTGGAGGGTTGGATATTATCCTGTGTACTCTTGTCCTCTAAAGTATGAAATGGCATGTTTTTTTTTTTTATTGGAAGTGTCTGAAATTTGTGGTGCTCATACTTACTGGTTGGGCATGAGTGGGGAGGGAGTGTTCATCAGATTAGAATCAGGAGTGCAAAGTATGGAGGAAGGACTTTGAGACTATCAGAAAGTGAGAAGTAAGAAATTGAAAATGTTTGAAGGCTGGATCTCCTTTTGTTTCTTATCTGTTCTTTGTACTTAAATTCTAAGTTAAGTATTTCTTATTTTTAAAGAGACAGTGATAATTACAACTGCAAATTTTAAAATGTTCTTCTCTATTAGTCCTTTTAAAGGCAGAACAGCAGAATCGCTATTCTGTGATTGTAGTGCATAATTCCCGTCACCTGTTTCAGTGTAGAAAGAGGTCAGTGAACTTAATTATTGTCTTTCTCTGAAAGTAGCATGATAAACTTCTGATAATATGGGTACACTGTTGTACTATCTCGAGCACTTCTGGGAAAACCTCTGGTTCTGTTTGCATCCGTAATAGGATTTCCAGGTGGTTTCTGTTGTTAACATGTATGTACTATTGCATTTGCTTCTATTCACTAAATGGCATTTTGGGTCTCATGTATCCGCTTCAGACCAAGTCTTGTGAAAGCCTATTTCTGGTGTTCCTTTCTGGTACATATAGCAGCAGTTTTACAAGGTCTTCCTCTTTGAGCAGTGTGCTGTCCTTAATCAATTATATTCTAAGGAAGACTCCCAGTCCTCTTCCTCTGAGTCATATAAAGACTGGTCTTAAGTCTAAATTCATCCTGGAATAAGGCTGTCATAAGAGAATACTAGCATAATGGAAATGTGTAGACCTTGAATCTAGTAAAGAGAAACAGAAGAGGGGAAAAAAACACACAAAAACCAGAAGCAAAACACAGAAAAAAGGAACACAATCAAGAGCTAGGAACTGAAGCTGCCAACTGGAGTTGAAATGCAATGTCACATTAAAGTTGGAGAAGAGCTAACCAACAAATGTGGCGAATTCTGTATTTCAGTTATTCTTCTCATCCACTCTTTTCTTACAGTAGAATACACGTTTGGAATTACCTGAAGATTACAGAATTAATTTAAATTCTAATAGAAACAATGCCATTTAGGGCCCATTCTAATAGAAACAATGCAGTTTAGAGCCCTGCCAACCTAGTCGTCATACCTATCCTTTTTGATCTTAACCTTTGCAGCAAACAGCCCCTTTTGTCTTCATCAGTGCTTATAGCAGGAAATGGAGAAGGAAAGCCAGTTCACCCTTTGCAAGGTCAATCTCTGTGGACACTTAATCTAAAATTCATTGAGCCATCCTTGCAGGACATGCTAACCATTGCTCAGAGGTGTCCTCTGGCTTGATTGCTCTTTCTGTCTCTCACACTGCCTCTCTGAGAACACAAATGCAGCTTTTGCATAAGCTGACTGTATTCAAAACACGTTGTGCTACCATTTTACACTTGGCTTTTAGCCTAACTAAGGCCAAAAACAAATTTAGGAAGACTGCTTTTTTCTGTAATGTTGGCAAGTCCTCATCTGGTATTGTGACATACTCTGTAAAGATCTTTTGGCTAACTTTGGCCATGTCTTTGATTTTTTTTTTTTCAAAGTCTAGCCATGAAAAATTGTAAGAACTTCAGAGTTTTTGTGTTTTAAGACTCTTAAGGCATATTCTTAATCTATGTCACTGATGTTTCCGAGGGATGTTTTCAGAGAGGTGGTAGAACCATACAAACATACAAGATACTGGGATGGATAGTGTATTTCTTAAGAGCAAGATCAACTTGATCTGTCCTTGCTTGCTGAGTGATTTATTTATCACTCTTACGTGAAGTAAATTCATATACCTCTGAAATAGTTGCCTGCAGAAAATTCTCTTACAAATTGGAAGAAACTTCTTTTAGAAGCCATGTTCCTCCTGAGAATTGTGGAACAAGGGATTGTTTTCTGGTAGCTGCTGAAAGTCAGAACAGGCCTGCTGATCTAATTGAAGCACCTCCACTACCCAGAGAAACAGTCTGTTGCTTGCAGATAGCCTTGTCAGACATGCAGTGAACTCTAGTTGCTAGTTTTCTCAGGCTTGTAAGAGAGCTGAGGGTATAAATCCTTCTGGAGCAGGTTTAGCTGCTGGGATCTGCTACACAGAGAGTGATGCCGGAAATCCCACAAGGATGTCACTTTCCAACATCATGACTGCTGCTTTTCCAAATGAAAGATGGTTGTCTTGGATAATGCAGTGTTATCCAAGGATGTGAGACTGAGCTAGAATCAGGGCTCCTTGAATCCAAAGCAAAGGGCATCCATCTAGCTGGGTACTCTCARCATAGAGTGGAGGAGTGGAAGGGCCCATTAAAGTCTCTTTTGAAACTGTAGCTCTGGTCAGGCCTGTTATTGCTATGTGTATTGAATTTGATACCATTATTGATCAGTATTCCTCCTGCCTAGTGATGAGAACTGGCTGTATTTTATTAGAAAACTCATGGCATAATCATAGAATAGTTTGGGTTGGAAGRGACCTTTAAAGGTCATCTAGTCCAACCCCCCTGCCATGGGCAGGGACATCTTCAACTAGATCAGGTTGCTCAGAGCCCCGTCCAACCTCACCTGGAATGTTTTCAGGGATGGGGCATCTACCATCTCTCTGGGCAACCTGTTCCAGGGTTTCACCACCCTCAGCATAAAAAATTTCTTCTGTATATCTAGTCTGAATCTACCCTCTTTTAGTTTAAAACCATTCCCCCTTGTCCTGTCGCAACAGGCCCTGCTAAAAAGTCTGTCCCCATCCTTCTTATAAGCCCCCTTTAAGTACTCAAAGGCTGCAATAAGGTCTGTCCGAAGCCTTCTCTTCTCCAGGCTGAACAACCCCAACTCTCTCAGCCTTTCCTCATAGGAGAGGCATTCCATCCCTCTGATCATTTTTGTGACCCTCCTCTGGACCCGCTCCAACAGGTCCATGTCTTGTGCTGGGGACTCCAGAGCTGGATGCAGTACTGCAGGTGGGGTCTCACCAGAGTAGAGGGGCAGAATCATCTCCCTCGACCTGCTGGCCATATTTCTTTTGATGGCTGGCTTGATGATGACAGAGAAGATGAGTTGATGACTTACTGATGAAAGACCAAGGGTTCGTCTTGTCTATGTCTATGAGTGCTCAGGCGCTTTACGTAGCAAGTCTTCAGCATATGGGAAAATATCTTGATTTCAAAAAGAGGTATTTCGGTACTTCATTTCAAGATAACCTTGGGAATAGTACTGGGAAAAAACACTTCCCAGACTGGAGAATGCCATGCTTTCTTACAAAATATTTAATCTCAAGAAGAATTAATTACAGGCTTTCTCAGCTTCTCAGTCTGGTTGTCTTTAATGTCTCACTGCTGTCCTAGGCCTTCATCAGTCTTCTCATCCAGATGAGACCTGCTCATCGTCTGAGTTCCTCTTAAAACTTGCTTTGCTGTGCTGAACTTGCTGCTGCCTATGCTTTAATTATGACTAAATCATGTCCCATTCTGAGGAGATTGCAAAGGTGAGAGGGAGGAGTGCATTAAAATGCTGAGCTGGGACTTAGACCCAGAACTGAAAACAGATTTTTTTCCTTAGATTTAATGCTGATCCAAATAACCTGAGCGGCTAGCTCAGTTTCCTAGCTTTGTTGTGGAGCTAGGGCTTTTGACCCACTGTTCGCTGGAAAGCGATGTGAGCGTGGGCTGTGCTGCAGGCGAGTAGCGCAAGTGGCTGTAGTGGTTGGTTCCTGACTGACAAGAATCAAATACAGAAACATGGTCAAAGAGGAATGAAAGTTTAAAAAAAAAAAAAAAAAAAAAAAATCTTTCTGAGCTCCAGTACTCACTGTATCAGAGATGCTCCTCTCTGTCCAGTAACTAATCTGAAAATTGGTGGAAGCCTCAGATGCTGGAGACCTTATATCTGGTGTCCATACTGTGCACTAACATGCTTAAGAGTGAAGGCGATAAATATGTAAAGGTGAAAGACTTTCCTGTGAGCAGTTACTTAGCAAAAGCTGCAAGAGACTACATCTGTAAGGAGACTTCACTTTATTTCAGTGGAAGTTAGCTGCAGAGAGGTCATTCCTTAGTTTTGAAAAACACTGTGTGTTATTTCCCCCCCCCCCCCAACTCAAAAGCCATGTTGGGTTCATATTTGTGAGTCTTAGTAGGTGTGGTGTGATATTTTCAGCCTACAGCTCTTTGGCAAATTCGTATTATCTAGGTAAAATTATTCTAGTTCAAAGGAAGAGCTTTATAAAATACAGGTACTCCTATGTTGGCTGGTCATGCTCATGTGAACTACTATGCCCATCAGTGATCAATCTGAACATCGTATTTTAGGCCTGCTTGTATAAGAAGCTTGTAAAGGAACTGGAGCTTCAACACTGTTCTAGCTGGGCTGTTGATTTGGATATGGAAATGGCTGCCCTGGTCAGCGTAGCTCTCCTTGTGTGCCAGGGTTGTAGGGGATCCTTTGTCAAGAGTGCATGTAGCAACTGACATAATTAGTTTGCGCTGCAATATCCTGAGACAACTACTGGCTTTACAGGTCCCTTATAAATATACCCTGTTCCATACAGTCCTTGAAGAGAAAGCTCTGGTATCAGGGCAGTGTATTGATGAGCCATTTGTCCCTGAAGTGTAGCTTACTGTGATCTTCCACCAGGATGGATGCATGGAGCATCTTCATGGGCAGATCTGGTTCTAATTGCGTCTGTTTTGTGGCGGAACAAACTGTCAGGTTGGTCTGTTCATGCCCTCAGCTGTACGGGCACAGAGCAGATGTGGATCCCATGGCCGACCTCAGGGCTGCAACTCTGGCACTGGCTGTAGCTGTCAGAGCTGGCACTCTTCATGAGATGTGGACGAAAATAGCAAAACCTCTTTTGATGGTAGTGCTGAAAGGCTGTTACTTTTGTGTCCGTTTTTTGAATGTGTTACCTATTGCAGGGCAGGCTGTAAAAGCAAAGCCTGTATGGGATGTGGTTATATTTATTAGCTTTATTTACACACGTAAGTGAAGTTGTGTTGAGTAGTATGTTTTTGTAGTTCTACAGAGTTGAGTCTAAATTGCCTTTACAGAGGGAAGTCTCTCATGTTTCCAGTTTGCTTTGCCCACAGAAACAAATGCTGCTGCAAGCTTGCACCATGAACTTAAACTCAGCACAACATGTACGTGTTTAACAAGGCAGTGTCATGTATACTGGGAAACGTGGCCTTCAAGCTTTGTTTGCAATGGAACTATCTTTCATTTGAGGGGAGACAGAAAGTAAACTTGATGAATATACAGCAATGTGCTTTCCTGTTTCAGACAACAACCTATCAACGGCTAGTGACAGCTGAGACCCAGTCTCTGCTGTGTGCTGCAGCATCTTGTTACTAGAAATCAAATTAAGAAGAAAAGTTCTTGAGTCATGGCGTGTCATATACTAATTTAAGTGCAAGTTAAGAATACTTGCCTGGCACGATGGTCTCTGAGAACATTGCTGTAACAAAAACAAAGAAATATGTCCTTGTTTCTATTGTGCTTGCAAAGGGGGCTTATATATTCCTAATGTATTTCTCTTCCCAATATAAATCTGATTTGCAGGAAGGTTTAACCCATTTTCATCTGCACAGACTGCATTGTAATTTATTTGGATTTTTTTGTTGTTTTGTTTTTTTTTTTTTTCCCACTGAAACAAGCATTTTAAAAGAACCAGATACTATCCATAAGGCAGTGTTCTAAGCTTCCAATGTAAAGCTGGAAGTTACTGAATGCAAACATTTACTGAAATCCTGATTTTTCAAGACTTCAGATTTAAAGACTTGCAAGAATACCTTAAGTAGAGGTGTTTAGAACTTAATATCACTTTTTCCTAAAGTCCTTGCAAGTAATAGAAACACTCTGTTTGCCCTCTATACTACTAATAAGCTGTAAGATAAAAAAGATGGAAGTATGGTGCTGAGGTGTCCAAAAGTAGTAGCAGATAATAAGAAACTGAAACATTTCTTTGTAGGGACTGAGTCTCTTTATTCTTTTTGGCAACTTCTTTGTTTAACTGTTAACTTTCACAGCTTTGGCTTGAAAATTGTAAATCAGTTCATCTTGATGTTAAGAAATGAAATGTTTAAGCAGTGAAAATACTTGGATTTGGTGTTGTAATTTTTGCATTTCTAGAAGCAAGTGTCTTTCCTACTAACTGCAGTGGAAAATTCCGGTAAAACTGTTTTTAGATTGGTGTCTCCAGAGTAGCTGTGTTCAGTGTTGTACAGTGTGTGTCATCATTAAATTTTTAAAACTGTAGGCTTTCTGGCTGCTTCTTGACTTGCATTGTGTTCAATGGTTTTGACATTGCATAACCTTAATGTTTATCTATTAAATATTCACCTGTTGAAGTAGCTGTGGAAGTAGTATTTTAGCACAGCTATTAATTCAGTGCATATGTATATTTGAAGAGATTGAATCTAGAACTATTGACAAGTAATTACTGAATGAGCAAACTGACAGGATACAGGTGGGGAGATGAATCTGGAGTCTCTGTAGATCTGTATCACAGGTGAAATAGTTGGACTTTGACATCAGTAATGAATAGAAACTGTATATCCCATACTCCAGGCAAGCTTCTTTTGCGTGGGAATTGGTTCCCTTATACCAGTAATGTTTTGTGGTATCCTTGTTTTTCTCTAGTGATGCTGACTTGCAATAATCACAGATTACTGGTAACGTTTCGCCAAAGAAAGTCAAACTTCAATTACATTGGATTTCTGAAATTCTATGTTTCTTTCAGATTTCTTGCCTGGCCAGAACTTCTGGTGCTTAGCAAGATGACTAGAAGATAGTGTTTGGATATTGGTAATGAAGTACTGATTTCAGTTTGATGTGTGTTATCCCTGTGACTAATCTGCCCGGATTCCAGTATGCATCAGTCAGGATACAGGAGTAGTCACTGTCTATGTAGGGTAATCTGTGATCGGCATATGTTCTTAGATGTGAAAAATACCTTGTAAACGCACTTCAAGAATTTAAAGGGAATGACACTGAAACTGAACTTGTAATGGTGGTATTTACTGGTTAGAGCTTATTGCTTTCATTTACTTGCTTTCTTTAAATTGCATTCAGTATAGGCCTTGACTGCTATGTCAAACTCTATTCCAAATAGCATTTGCCAGCTAAGGCATGGGCAATAAACATCACTGGATCAACTGTTACCATGAAAGAATTCATACTCTTTTGACAGAGGAAAAGTGAGAGGAGTTTTGCAGATACTGTTTTATATCTTGACAGATACCAGTTCTGTAGCATAAGGTAAACTTGCAGTAAGTTAGCAGACATTTTTTGTGGATTTCCCCTCTTCTGAGGGGCTCAGGGTGAGTTTATATCCTTGATATGTGACAGCACGTGTCCAGCCGTGTGAATTCCCATTTGGAAGACAGTGTCTCTATTTTGAATTCCTCTTGGAAGGAATAGGGGGAAAAATGACTGTATCACTGGTTTTATACAAAGCTGAGAGGGAATCCTGTCTTGGCTTTGTTACCTTCACTTGATTCAAGTTACTTCCAGGGTCTGGGTAGAAGTCCATTTCAGAGTATTTCCTTAAGATTTGTTACGTGTTGTTGAAGAATCACAGAATGGCTGAGGTTGGAGGCACCTCTGGAGGCCTCTAGTCCAACCCCCTGCTCAGAGCAGGTTCACCATAAGCAGGTTGCTCAGGCCTGTGTCCAGTTGGGTTTTGAACAACCCCAGGGTTAGACTCTACAATCTGAGTAACTTCTTCCCATGCTTGACTACCCTTTGCCATGAAAAGGTGTTTTCTTATGGCCTGAAATCTATATGGAATTTCCAAATGAACTTTTCTGTGTTTCAATTTGTGCCCATTGCCTCTTGTCCTATCACTTGATACTACAGAGAAGAGTCTAGCTCCATCTTCTCTTCTCCCTTCATTAGATTTTTATGGCTAAGATCCTGCTGAGCTGCCTTTTCTCCAGACTGAGCAATCCCTGCTCTCTCCTTGCATCAGAGATGCTCCAGTCCCTTAATCACTTTTGTGGCCCTTTACTGGACTCACTCTAGTTGTAAATATCTGTCTTGTACTGGGGAGCCCAGAGCTGGAGACAGCCCCCCAGAAGTGTCTCACCAGTGTTGAGTAGAGAGGAAGGATCACCTCCCTTGATCTGCTGGTAATACTTCTACTAATGCAGCCCAGGTGGCTGTTGGCCATCTTTGTCGCAAGGGTACATTCTGCTGGCTCATGATCAGCTTGGTATCTACCAGGACTCTTGAGGTTCTCTGCCAAGCTGCTTTTCAGCCAGTCGGCTCCCAATATGTACTGGTACATGGGTTTATTCTTCCCCAGGGGGAGGACTTTGCTTTTCCTGTTGTTGAACTTCTTTGAGGTTCCTGTTTGCCCAATTCTGTACTCTGTTGAGGTCCCTCTGGATGGCAGTGCAACCCTCTGGCCTATCAGCCACTCATCCAAGTTTTGTATCATCTGTGAAGTTTCTGAGGGTACACTCTGCCCCATCATCCAGGTCACTAGTGAAGATGTTAACCAATATTGGATCCAGTATTGATGGAGGCCAGTGACTAGCCTCCATCTAGACTTCTTGCCACTGATTGCAAGCCATTGAGCCTGGCAGTTCAGCCAGTTTTCAGTCTACGTCACTGTCCCACTTATACTAGTATGTACTTAATACTTACCTAGTATGTATTTAAGTACATGCAGGTGTACTTAATGTGCACTTTGTGAGGATATTATGGGACAGAGTGTCAAGTCTTACTAAAGTTGAGATAAACAACACCCATTGTTCTCCCCTTGTCAACCAAGGCAGTCATGTCGTTGTAAAAGACTGTTGGGTTGGTCAGACATGACTTCCCCTTTATAAATCCATGCTGACTACTTCCAGTCACCTTCTTGTCATTCATGTGACTGGAGGAGATTTTCATGATTAGTTGCTCTATCACCTTGGGAACAAGGATTGAGTTGAGATTGACTGTTCTGTAGTTGYCCAGAGAGTAAGAGAGTTTCTTGCCACTCTTGAAGATGGGTGATACTTGCTTCCTCCCACTCCTCAGAAAATTCCTGTTCCCCATGACCTTTCAAAGACAACCAAGAGTTGCCTTGCAATGACATCCACCAGCTCCCTCAGCACTTGTGGGTGCAACTTTTCAGGCCCCATGGACTTCTGTCTGTGCAGTTTAAATGCTCCTCAGTGTGATCCTCCTCCACTAAGGGTAAGTATTCCTTATACCAGACTTTCTACTGTCCCGTGGACCTGGGATCCCTGGAGGCCAGTTATACTGGTAAAGAGTGAGGCAAGGAGAGTATTAAGTACCCTGTCCTTTTCTGTGTCCCTGGTCAGCAGTTTCCCTGCCCTGTTCAGCAGTGGGTTCATGTTTTCCCCAGTTTTCCTTTTGCTGCCAATATATTTGTACAGATTTTTTTTGTTGCCCTTCAAATCTCTCGCCAAACTCAAATCCCAGGTGGGCTTTTAGCTTTGCTAACCTCATCTGTGCATGATTGGACACCGTTTATATATTCCTGCTTTCATACCCTGTTCACGTTATTTTTAAGTTGGAGTTTAATCCCTTGTTCATCCAAGCAGGCCCCCAGAACCTTTGCTTGATTTCCTTCTTGCTAGGACCTTTGGCTTGGAGGTTGAGTGATCTTCAATCACTTGGAGATGGTGAGCATGGACATCAGCATGGTTTACAGACCTATAAAGCTGTTCTAGCAGCTTGCTTTGTAAGAACTGTGGTATCCACACCTGTGCTGCTGGGCTGTGGTAATCAGTGTGATGTATGGGTAAGAAGGGAGAATTTTAATTTCATTCTCAGCACTACTGAACTTGAACTSCAGATCAGGCAGACCTCATGAATTAGTTATTTGCTTCTAGCCTACCTTAGCGTCACTGACCAGGAGGGAAAGACGTTTTAGGTATTAAGTATTGCTTCACAGGTCACTATTTGACTTAAGGTTTTTCTTTGCTTTTTATATGTGYGTCCTTCTCTCTTCATAATGAACACAACTCTCTTATTTCTGCTTACATTGTACTTCCTCAGTTTTATTCTATCTAATGTGTTGAATCAGAATGACACTCCAGTGGGTGGCTGGAGGGAAGGTCCGATTACTGCATTAGATTGCTTAGAAAATGGAGCTATTTAATCTATCAACATCTGTAGAACTACTTCTAGAGCAAAGTCTAGGTAGTTTGGAGACTGGGAAAACAATAGCACCATAAAGTACGGCTTAGGGGTTTTGACAGGCCTTTGGTATCTTCTGTTCATACAGACTTTCTTTTATCCTGTTTGAAAGGAGTTTGTGAGGCTTACGTTCTGTAACCTCTGTTCTGAGTGCTTCTAAGCATACATGCTTAGAAAACAGCTTAGTAACAGGTATTAGTATCTGAGTTCAAAGCTAAYGTAAAGTCCACAATACCTCCTTAATCTTCAGCAAATCATGGGGGTTTTTTTGAGTTTCTCAGTGAAATGTTGTTTGACCAGCAGTTGCATAGCTTTCTTGTTAAAGATAAGTCATTGTTTTTCTTCCTTCGCTGATGGTCACTCCCAGGAATTCTGACTTCTGTCCAGAGGACCTGACCAAATGCATATGGAAAGAAAAAAGTGTGTCTGACAGCTTAAACAGGACTGGATAGAACAGTTTTCAGTCTATCTCAATTCTAGAGAGAATTAAAAACTGACAGATAAAATTGAGATGTGCCAGTGATGTGTGCAGCTATACATCTAGTTTATCTATAAGTAGTGCCTGTCCTCCCCTGCAGTGTCAAACTTTAAATTAATAACAGTTCATTGTGTTCAGTTACAAAATGGACTTTGTTGCTGTGCCCTCCTACCATGTCGAGTTAAATTTGGGGGGGGGTGGAAGGGTTCCTTTTGAAAACAAACATTTACTTAGCTGTTCAGAACTGCTTGTTTTTGGTAATTCAGGATTTTATTGTGTCTAGTCCTGTCCCCCAAGCAGTCTGTCTCCATTCTCTAGCCTTGGGTCTCCTTAAGGTCATCCTGCCAAGTGTGGCATGGAGCTTTATTTCTTGAAGAAGCTCATAGCCAAGTGGGCATGTTGGGCAAGTTCTTTCATTCCTTAGCTGTTGTATTTTTCTACCTCTTGGGTAGAAAACTTGCTTGTCCTTGCTTCTTTGGCTGAATGCAGGCAAGCTTTACTCTCTGTTTTCCTGTCTCTGATGCAGCTTACCTCTCAGACTCTCTGCACCTGCGACTATCATAGATGTATACTTTTGCCTGTAGAAGAGTAGGAAAATAACTGAAGATCTAGAAACTGTTCTGTCAAATATGGGTGTATGTAGTGTGAGGGTTGAATATACAGAATAAGAAAAGAATTTGGTTTCAAACACAACTTGTAAGTATTGGGCTTTGGCTGTGCAGCCATATAATGGTAGCAGATTTACCATGTCAAGAAAAGAACTGTTTTTACAAAACTTTAGTGTTAAACCCTTCAGCACAGAACTGGCAAAATCAGTCACTTGACCCAGCTGTGTCCAGAATCTGTCATACAGCTGGTAGCTGAAGTCTGATTCCTCTGTCTTTGTCTGACTTGCAAGACTGTGCTTTCCCTTCATCTCTATTTATGTAGTTCCACTGATACTCGTTGTCCTCGACTTTGCAAATACTCATCTAAAGAAAGGGCATTAAACAAAAACAGCAAAATGATACAACAGTAGGGTCTCTCCTTTCCTTTCTTCCTCTGAAAGAGCTAATGTTGCTGATGAGATTTGGACTTGAATATTGAATCTACTCTAGCAAGTTTTAAGAAATCAGAATTATGTATTTGCCTTTCTTGAAGGACCTGTTAAATTTCTTATCTACCTTGTGAAAGGCTCGAGAATCAAGTATTCTGTCATGTGCAGGAACATGACTGTGGTTCTTGTAACATCTATTATCTGGTGTCTTGTTTCCAGTAATTTACACGATTCCATCATTGCTGTAATTTAAAGTGGTGCTGCATAGTATATGGTGAAATTACTTATGATGCTGCAAAATGGCCATAATCACTTTTTACTACTACAATTCTGATAATTAGGAAGGCTTCCTATGGCAGGTTACAGGCACTTAAGTCCTGAACACTCCTGCTGTGTGAATCTGGCTAGTAGTTGATATTGTCTTCGAGGAATAATCTTACGTTAACTTTCTTAAATGGCAAGAATCAAGTCAAAATAGAAAATCTAATCTATCAATTCCCAGCTAGTCTACAAAATGAACTACTACTTTCTGGTCATGCTGTATCTTGAAAAAAATCACAAGAGATATCAAAGACATTTTTAAAGAAAAAAAAAAAACAAACAACTTTTAACTTACTGGAAAATACCCATTGTCAGTGTATGTGACTAGATTATAGAAGAGGTCCCTGTGACATGGGAAGCTGAGGTGGAAAGATTTGTCCAGAGTCACATAACAGATTCCTGCCATGACCAGATGTCAGGAATATTTTTTTTTTAGTATTTGGTGGGGTCTTTGGTTGGTTGTTTTTTTACACTTAGTATCATAGACACTGAATCCATTTTTGCTGAAGGGTCTGTGGCTTTCTACCTGGCACCTTGATAGTAGTAATTTTCATGAGCTCTTCTGTGGACAGTTCCCTAGTGCATATTTCTAATAATATAAAAAAGTGAGGGGGCATGTAGAAGAAAGAGGACTAAGTAATCCTTAGTTCAGTGGGCTCAGCTCCAATGGAAAATAAACTGTTCTTCAGTGCGGCTTTACTGGAGTTGAAACAAACTGTATGGAAACTGGGAAATTCTGTCATTCCAGCTGTAAAACTGGACACCAGCAGCTTTTCTATTACAATTAAATTTGCACATTTTCACAAAAAAAAGTAAATTAGGAGAAAAGGCTGAGGTTATTCCCAGCTGTCTGTGTGGGAGATCAGAAGACAAGCACTTTGGACACAGGTCTTTAGCTCCTGCGTGGCTCTCATGTTAAAAGGGCAAGGCAAGGCACTGTGGCTCGCGGGGCTCTATATTGGTTAGTGTGTTATCTTGGACAGCTACAAGTTTTGTAGGTCAGCCCTGTTCAGCCAGCTTTGGAAGATACCTTGCACAAAGCCTCTGGGTAGAATGTTGAATGATCACAGCAGTGTTCAGGGTACTGCTTGTTTGGTCTCTGGAGCACTCTATCTGAATTGTCTTTTTTGTTTTGCTTCCACAGGAGTTAGGAGTCTGCTGATCTGCATGGAAATAAGACAGGGGGTGGATCTGAAAATAAATGTCAAAGGATTAGGCAAAAGATACATTACAGAGTTAAGTTCCAGCTGCCCAGAGTTGGCTGAACCTGCATTGCAGGGAGGGAAGGAAAGGAAAGGAGATAAATCTGACCACTTCTTGAGGCTCCTTTTTACCTTTTTTGTACAGTGAAAACCCTAAGTAAAGTATTTTGTCCTGTCCTGTCCCACAAGCACGGATATTCTGTTCTAATCTTTCCTGTAATAAGGATAAACCACTTGTACAGACTTCAGTGGGAGGTACTGAACTCTTCAACATGCTGTTTTTGTAGCATGTGTCTAAGGGTTGAAGAATCTAATTGATAGTCTTAATAAAATATTTCTGACTGACACTTTGAGGCAGCAGGTAAAAACTTCTGTTCAAAAGGACCTGAGAAGCTCACTGTTACTTGGCATTTGGTTGTAAGACCTCTGTGTTGCAGAAATTGGCAAGCTTCTGAACGGCCGAAATCAAGKTGCATTGCTACTTCTGCCATTCATTCGTAGGCCTATAAAAGTGATGTAGCAGAGTTTATCTTGACCTCATGAATGATTGTGTCATTTGATAGTAAGCTCAACACATGTACAAAGGACACAGCACTTGAAAAACACTTGCAAACCTCTAAGTGCTTTGGACTGTCTTTCTGTGTTTTTGACCTAGATATCAAAGTGAAATCTTTATTCCTTGTATTTTTTAATGTTTTTTAATGATAATTAAAAGGAAAACATTCTTGGACCTTCTTAAATTTGTCTTTTTAATCTATAGTAAGCTAACTGAGAACACTTTTTCTCCACTAAGGCTTGCTGGAGTGTGTACCTAGCTTTTCTCCTTTATTTGAAAGTACTCCTTACATTTTATATGGATTCATGTAGTCAGCCTCTGCTGCGTGGTCTATGTTGCATTCCTTCAGTGTTTTCACAGAAGCCAGCACTGAAAAAAAMCACTTAACTGGCTTTATAAGGTAACTTTTCTGGCTGCCCTTAAAGATGTTTCAATGTCTCAGAACAAATGACACTGTCCTACTTCAGCTGTTTTTAGTGTTTGATTTCTGGGGGTTTTTTACTTTCTTTTTCTAAGGTTTCCTATGCGCGACCAAGTTCGGCTTCTATCAGAGATGCAAATTTGTATGTTAGTGGACTTCCAAAAACAATGACCCAGAAAGAACTGGAACAGCTCTTTTCTCAATACGGACGCATTATTACTTCTCGTATTTTGGTTGACCAAGTCACTGGTAAGTAGGCAGTTTTGCACTTCTCACTGTTGGACTGGCAGTTTAAGAAATATTTCACCTTTCAGTACAATAGTCTTGTCTCTGGAATGTATGAGAGGTGTATGTAGGCCAGAAAATGCAATTTTCTGCTGGAATTGTTCATAAATATACATGGACAAAAATAGATTGTGGAGTGTACTGAGCCAGCTTGAGTCATTTCCAACCTGAAGGTGCAGGTTTGAAGCCTGTTTTGTGGCTTGTAATAAATTTACAGCTGCTATAATCTTCCTTTCCAAGCTGCTGTGTGAAAATAGTCCCTATGCACCTTATGAAATGCTATTGAATGCTTTTTTTATAAAAATAAAATTTTATGCAGAAATGCACAGCTGGTTCTCTGAGGCAATGATTACAAAAGACCCAGGCTGGTAATTGCTGTTAAGACTGTTTTCAAGGTTGCCTCATTAACTTTGGGCACACTGAAGAACGTGAACTCTGAGTTCCTCGGGAGCAGATAGGTTCTGTGCTTAGTAGTGCCTTAAAGAACTAAGCTCTAGCAGGTTAGTTGTGCTGTTACAGTATGTGTCTTAACCAGTGAGTGGGTGTCAGTGATGCTCTGTGGTTACTTTTCAGACTTGGACAGTAATGCATGTGTTTTTGCTGGCTCAAATGGCTGATCTTGAGGAGCTTTATAATTTGCTGCTTCACCTGCCTCCAGCAGGCCTGTTCCAAAAATAAGTGATCAAATGAAATGCCAAGTACATGACAGAAGTATTGAGTGTGCAAAGCAAAATACAAAGGAGCAGGGCTCTTCAAATTCTCATCTTCCCAAAAAACTGGGGGTGTGGGGCAGAAGAATTCATTTAGTTACATAATTATACCCTGAATAATAAGCTGGCTTGGATTTTTTTTGTAGTTGTACTTTTTCAAAGTCACAAGTCATCGTGGGTGACAAACAGCTTTCAGCTGTAGGAGGTCATAAAGTTTTCAAATGGTCTTGCTTTGAAAGGTTTGTGCATACCAGTGTTTGACACTTGGCTGACCTGTAGAGGACCTCGTGTGTACTACTTTGCAATTCCATTATGTTAACAGAAATCTCAATATTGACACATAATACTTAGAGTGTTTTAATAGTGTGAATGGTGAGAGTGTAGAGAGGCAGGGAAAGGAAGGCTAAAGGCCAAATAGTGACTTGCAGAAGCAGGAGATTTGCAGGTCAGATTTCCAGTCTTTGTGCAATAAATAGCTGTTTACAGTATGTTCCTGTATATTCATGCATAGAAATGGTGGGATTTGACAAATGGGCCAAATAAGTAAAAGTAATTAAACTTTTAAATGTGTACTGTAATTCTAAGTACTCATAAATCCTAGTATGTGCAGAGTAGTTCTCTGGCATAGACTGTTCAGATTTAAGCTTTCTTCCCTCCTCCTCCTCAGTAATTTGGAAGAGGTAGACTCAAAATGATATGAATAATAAGGTTGTGACACAAACTGACAGGTGAAAAATGCAAAGTTGAAGCTGTGATGTTTGTCTCTTTAAAGCTTTCTTACGCCTTCTCACTGTCACTTTGATGGTTTAAATTGTCATTGTTTATGAACAGAATACATTTCCTGTTGTTAATGTCTTTCTCAAGTGAGGACAAATGTCTAACTTGTCTGTCTGTTCATGAACCAAAATATAAAGGGCCTCTAAATGGGTTTAGGAATATTACAGCAAAGCATGCAACTAACTAGTGTTGGCTGTAGTAGCTTTAACATTAATTGGTTCAAGTATTGACACCTCAGTGTGTTTATATTTTAAACCACAATACAAATTTTTGAGGTCCAATGTTCCTAAGGCCTTCCATAAACACTTGCTGATCCCCTTGTGTGTCTTTGACTTTTCTATACCAAGAAAGAATCTATGGCCCAAGAAAAGTTGCCTTCAGAAGTAACACCTACAAAAGTGTGGTGGTATGCTGAAACTGAATCTTTTACTTAGAGGTAACCATAAACTGTTAAAACAGGGCCAATAATTCCCTTTACTACAATCTAGAACCTGCATTCCATTCTTTGTCCTTTTAGCATATTTGCTCCAAAGGGAACTTGAAGAGGTGCTGCAGGAGAGCATAAGCCATTTCTTGCTGCTAGGGAGCAGATGACTAAGCTATTTACAGAATTTCTGTGAATTTAGATACTACAGAGTAGTGTGAACTGAACAGTTACAGTGCAGCTGGTTCTGCATTCACCTGCATCCCCCCCCCCCAGATTGCTTTGTTTCAGAATTACCCTTTGGCTCACTATGTTTAAGTTGTTTCCACTGTGTTTTCCCTCAGTCTTCCAAGCTTTCCACACAATGTATCTTATGTCAGTTAAATTNAAAAAAAAAAAAACCACCAGATGAAAAGTCTTACTTCTTTGAGCAAAAGCTCAGTTCTAATAAGATCAAAATTATCATGTGTTCACAGCAATTAACCATTAACATAGCAATTGGCTATGAAAATCAAATGTTAACATCTAATATTCCAGAGTCTCTGAATTAATTATTATATGCTTCCTTCACCCTGTGCAGGGGTATCAAGGGGAGTGGGGTTTATCCGGTTTGACAAGCGAATTGAAGCAGAAGAAGCTATCAAGGGCTTGAATGGCCAGAAACCTCCAGGTGCCACAGAGCCCATCACTGTAAAGTTTGCTAACAATCCAAGCCAAAAAACCAATCAGGCCATCCTCTCCCAGCTGTACCATTCTCCAAACAGAAGGTATCCGGCACCTCTAGCTCAGCAGGCTCAACGTTTTAGGTAAGTCAAATACATACTTGTGTGCAGCTGTGCTGGAAGCCACATGTTCCCATGGGCCTGGTTTTTTTTCCCTCCAATCTTTCCCTTCCCTGCTCGTCTAGTTTCTGTGTGTGAAGGAAACACACAAAAATGTTGAACTTCAGCTATGCTCCTATAATACAGCTAAAAGCAAAAATGCCTTCTATCCTATTGATAGCATTTCAGTATCTAATAAACCTACTTAGAGTTAAACCGAGATGACATCTTTTTCTTCTACACAGTCACTAAAACAAAATCCCTTTTAAAGGTTATTTTTAATTTCCTAGATTATTGTTGATTAATGTGCAAGTTGATTCAGTTAACATTGACCTAGGCAATTCAATTTTCTTAGCCATATGGCATGCCACAGCCAGCCTCCTCTTCCCCACCCCCTATCTTTCCTCCCTGTTCTGGCTTTCAGTTTTCAGTTAGTTGTCTAAATCCTGTATGCCACACTTTGTCTTCTCTTATTACAAACTTTTGTAATGAAGATTATTCAAATACTTTCTGCATGTGTTTTTTGTGGGTATATGTTCCCATTATGTTGAAACTGCAGCCATCCAGTTCCCTGTGATATTTAGTGTATTGAAAAGGACAGATGGTGAGAACAAAGTAAAACAAATATTGTATTATCTACATTCATGAGTACCTCGGATTTTTTCAGTGATTTTGATCGTTTCTTCCCACCCTCTGCCCCTGGACTATGTGACTGGAATGTGTTAAACAGTAATAGACTCAAACAGTTTCTATTTTATTTTTCAAGAAATAAAATCATCTGGCAGTTTCCTTCAAAGAGAATTTACCAAACTTCAAAAGCTGTGCATTGGCTAGCCTTGCTTTTAGGCCAAACATTCAGAGTTCATGGACTGCACTTCTGGCAGAACTTCTGAATTCTTCTTTTCTTCAGCTTTTCAGCCTTATGTGCTGCAAGTGTCTCACAGGTGTGAAGGTCAGCACTAGAGTAGGCTTTCTGCCCTAAGGGAAGGAATAACCAATTTTGTTCATTATTTGGTTGATTTTCTTACCATTTCTTAGGGAATAAAAGGGTTAATTTAAATAGTGTGCTGAATATTGATTAAAAGTAGGCTTGCCATTGTTCCATAGGGAGAGCATAGGGGCAGAAGTTGCACTTGGAGGATGGACCCAAGTGCATTATATGACGTAAGATCAGGAGGGAGCTGTTGTACAGCCTGTGTGTTATAGCATTCAGCATATTCTGGCAAGTCTGGCCTGCTGACTCCTTAAGTTSTTCTGAGTGCACTTGTTCCCAGGTACTCGGCTGTGTTTGGTATTACTCTGATATTGGCTGGGATAGCATCTGTATTAAACCGATACTCCAGGTAGATCTATCATGATTTGTAAAAATTCTCCCAACTTCTGGAGTTCTTTCTTTGGATAGGACCTAAAGTTCTTCGCAGTTAAGTAATCTGAATAGACTACCCTTGTCCTGCAACATTAACCTTAAAAAATTTTATTTGATTGTTTGTGATTTATTTTTATTTAAAAAGGAAGTATATTTTTATGAATGCCCATTTAAATTTCACTGGAAAGGTTTTTTTTTTTTCCTGAGATAGTAAGTGTAAAGTGATGCCTGAAACAACCATAAGAGATATTGTGATTTGCTCCACTTAAAAGTATAATGGTAACAAAAAGCACTGAGTAGGTGCCAAGTCTGTAGTGAATAGGGGAGAGAGTAAAATCTTTCTCACTTTCATTGATATAGAAGGAAGAACAAGGTTGAACTGACTGGTCAAAAGGTAAACTGGGGTTGCACACAAGATAAGATTTTTTTAATAATTTTTTTGGGAAGACCTTCAGGCTTCTGTTTCTTCTCTAAAAGAGGCAGCCTTGCCAAATTTTAAATTTTTATAACTGTAAAGGGACATCTGTCTTTTTTGAGTTTTTAGGTCTTTGCTGTTGTTGCAGCATTCCAGCTCTGACAACATAGTTCAGATTGCACTGATGCTTCAGATATTTCATGTCTTGCACATGCAAGAAATCTTAGCTGTTGACATTTCAGACAGGATTACCTGATGCAGTTGCCCTGTCTCTGTTAATGGTTGACAGAGGCCTGAAAACAGAGTCAGCATGAACTTTAGTAGTGAAGAACAATAGGATCACTACAATGCTTCTTTTTTTATTATTAAGAAAATCTTGAGCTGGACTTCCAGAACCAGCTATATATAATTGTTCCTCAGTTTCTGTAGGATGTGTAACTGAAAGCATCTTTAAAAATTGTCCAGTGAATGCCCCTGAGAATTTTTCCAGAATATTTTTAAGTCATGCAGGTAACTGATGAAAACTCTTACAGTGATAGAATTACTGTATGAAGTCCTCAGCCGATTGCTCTACGGCAAGGACCTGTAAGTGGTGGTGTTTCCGGAACTCTTCTCCTTCCTCTCCACCCCCAAATGTTAATGACAGTAGACCTCTGTCATCCACACTAAGTCTACTGATAGTAGTCAGGCATTTTTTAATTTCCTCTTTTCTGTTCTTTTAGGGGTTCAGTGGCGTGCTTTCTTGTCAGGGCATCCTGTAAACCTGCTCACTGCAGAATCATAATGCTCTGTAGTTTGAGACCTTTACTTAGCTGCAAACAAGACCAAATATTTTTTTCTTCAAGTTTTTTGTCCACAAGTGTTACACTACTGCAGCACTTGAGTTTGGATTCTGTATACCAGTAATGGTTCTTAAATCCTATAGCTCATTATTGGAGAGAAATCTCAATAAAGTACAGATCTGTAAGCTAAAAACTAAATCGAGTGTACCTTTTTACCTAAGCTCATATTTTGTGTAGTCCTGAAGAGAACCTTTAACAAGACTTTCTCTTCACATGTCTGGGCTTTGCCAGGAAGAAACCAGAGCTTCTTTAGGGCAGACATTTTCTTAGAAAAGCACTTTAAGGGACTTCAGGAATAAGATCAATAGGATTGGTAGGCACTGCATGTTCCGGGTGTTGGCTAGGTAATTCAAAGAGTTTAGATCTGTGGTTGCATACTACAGTTTAGCAGCTTGGGGGAAGGTGAGGGAAGAAATACATGGAGAAAACTGACAGTCTAATATGTGTGCGTGTGTGTATATATTCTAAAAGCGCTTTATTTTGGAAAAGAGTAGGAAAATGAAAAATCTTTTTTGCAGTTCATATTCTAACATTTGGTACTGCTCCAAAACCCTGCATCTGTCTGGGTATTCATGTCAGCAAACTGTCAGAAGCCTCAGTAAAGTCTTCATCCGAAACAAGTTAGTAATCTGGAACACTTCACTGAGGTGGTCACTGACTGTACCTTTATGCTAACAGTATTTGACTTAGGCTAAACTTGTGGTAGTGGTGCACTTTCTGAACTGAACTATTTATGGTTGTGGATATTACACAAGAACATCTATTTTGTATTCACTAACTGTATCAGGTGTAATAAGGTGCCACAGCTCTTTCAGTGGTGATACTTTAACTTTGCATGAGGTTCTATACAGTGCAAGGGACGTGGCAGTAGTATACCAAGTTTCCTTAAGATTAAAGGGTGGAAGAGTCTGAAGACTGAACACTTTGCTAAATGTTTTGCAGGTTGGACAATCTGCTCAACATGGCTTATGGAGTAAAGAGGTAATAAAGGACTATGAGGTTCATAATAACCAAATTATCGTTAAGTATTTTGCGTGCTCTGACTTTTTCAGTAAGACTTATGTTGGATTTTTGCATGTTGAGACTTCAGCTGAAATTGTTCATTTTGGTGCATTGTGCATGAGAGAGACAAACCTTTTGTAGCAGTTCCATGGAATTCCTGTTTCAAATGACTTACTAATCCTCAGTGGTCTTATAGCATGCTTTTCCTTTGTTTTTCTATGTTACTTATTTTCAGACAGACCTAGCATTGTTCCTCTTACTTGTTTGTAGTATTGTACATAGTATTTGTGCAGTTGGGGGAAAAAAAGAAATTTGCAATGTTACCTTATTAGTATGGCTAACGTGTTCATGCTGTGAAAAGCCCTGTATCATTTTCTTTTTTATTTTGAAATTTCTTTGCTGGGATTTTCTGTGAACAGCTACTTTATTATTCTRTTTTGTTTCCCCCATTCTTTAGTAGGTTTCCTCCAATGACCATTGATGGAATGACCAGTTTGGCTGGAATTAATATCCCTGGACATGCAGGAACTGGATGGTGCATTTTTGTGTACAACTTGGCCCCTGATGCCGATGAGAGTATCCTCTGGCAAATGTTTGGACCCTTCGGAGCAGTAACCAATGTGAAGGTCATCCGTGACTTTAACACCAACAAGTGCAAAGGTTTTGGATTTGTGACTATGACAAACTATGATGAGGCAGCTATGGCAATAGCCAGCCTGAATGGATACCGCCTCGGGGACAGAGTATTGCAGGTCTCCTTCAAAACAAACAAAACGCACAAAGCCTAACAAGTTATTCTCAGTGCATTAATACATGAAAACTATACAACAAAGGCAATTTACAAGAAGCTTTATGCATTAGTAAATGCCTTTGTTGTATGCCAGTGTGGAAATGGGGATAAAATGACTACTTAGCATCCTAAGAATATGTGAGATTTTTTATTGCTAATATTTGAATTAAAACTTCTTAAATATCTTTTGTGTTTGAATATTGACAAGAGGTACAGGGTTTTTACCTGTCACAATGCATATTCTATTGCCTTCTTTGAAGAAGGTGGACCTTTTAAAATGTTTCAGCTAAGGGAAGAAGTTTTTTCTTTTTACATGACTGCCTTTAACCTATGAGTAAATATTGAGGCTTTGTGTTATACTTTTTAAGTTGTTTTTTTATGTTATTTCTTGATTTGCCTTGTGTTTAATTTACATTTTAATGCATTGCTGTTTTGTTGTTCAAGAAAAGTATTTGAAGTTTACATTTTATTTATAAAGTTATAAGCAGTATTTATTTTATAATTATCATTTGGGTTGGGGAATGGGAACACATTATAAAAGCTTATTGTAAGAATACTGGAGAACTTTTCGTAAAGCAGTACCTTGCCAAAGAGATAAGAGCCTCTTTGATGTGGGTTTAAAAAAGCATCTATTTTTATAAAAAAAAAAAAAAAAAATTTGGAGAAACTTTTTACTGGTCCTGGAACAAATATTTTGACTTGAATACTTTGAGAAATCTCTTCATATGACACCTCGTGAGCTTTTAAAACTTACCAGGAAATTTGCAATTGTTGGGGAAAATTTAGAAAGATTTATGATGTAGAAATACTTTTGAGACCTTTGTATTAAGAAGTTGAGTCAATGGGATGCACTGTTGGTTTCATTTTTGTAATCATCAGTGGAGTCTTTGATCATCCTGGTTATTAAGTGATAGGTGGCTCACATTAATTTGTGATTTTGAAACAAATGAAAATTTAAAAAAAGAATATAAGAGCAAGCAGGAAACTTAAAATACTGAGAGATGGGGGAAAAAAATCTGTTCTTCCTAAAGAATTCCCTTCAGATAGAGCTCATGGTGTTTAGTGATGTACTTGCTATTGTTTGAAGAATTGTTTTGTCTTAAGAAAAGACATTGAGCATGGTTTGCACAGTAGCAAATCAGCAGAAGTGGCCTGAGTTGGGTATATTTGGAGGTATTTTGAAAGTTATGTTCAAGGCTAACACCTGAGCTTTGTGTAATGTAAATAAGACCTTGAGTTATGAACCTTTCAGCTAATTTTGATTTTAGTTTATTTTTTAAGTTACATGCCAAGTGATGTTCAATTTTGAATGTTTTTGTATGAGTTTTTTCTTTGTAAATGGCATTAACATTGTTACTTGAGGTCTGCTTATTCATTTTTGTTGTCCTGAGGACTTGAATTTACAGTGCATCAGATCTGTTGCTATTTTTGTCTGTAGATAGTCTAGCTTCAGCTGTTTATGGTGATGCTACATTTTTGTTTATAAATATGTTTGTGGTAAAAAACGAGTATAATCATAGGTTTTGAACAAATTTCCTTACATTTTTCATACAAAACCCATAAATACCTGTATGCTATTGAAATTTAACTTTGTATGATGCTTAAATCACTATTTGGGGAAATAGAAAAAGTCTTTACCATGTATTGAAGAAATTTAAGAAAAAAAATACAGAATATTTTCTGATTAGCATCTAGCTTATAATTAAATTTTTAAAAAAAAGCTGAGGGTTTGATGCCTTCACCAGGATGCACTGACAACTATGTAGTTAACGTCCTGCTTTTTGTATAAACTGAGATGCTCATATGCTTCCCCTTAGAAAAAGCAATGTTCTATGCATAACATAGTTGTACACTATCTTTGCAGTTGCTTTTGGTTCTTATTCTTTTGAATTGTAGTTATAAATTTTTCAGTATAGTACAGTACATATACTGTGAAGCGCGTGC
Source organism: Phoebastria nigripes (assembly GCA_035582835.1). NCBI lineage: Eukaryota > Metazoa > Chordata > Aves > Procellariiformes > Diomedeidae > Phoebastria > Phoebastria nigripes. Next base: position 158,085 of record JAYKAV010002879.1, on the reverse strand, counting down.
TAAAGTGAATAAGCGAGTTTTCATGCTGACCCACTCAATGCTATTCAAAGATCAATTGGCTTCCTGAGCACTTCCTCATTCTTAGGTGCATTTAGATTGTTAAAGCTAATCCTCTGCATTAAAAATTGTATATACTATAGAAATCACAAACTTTCCAATGTGGGGAAAACAGTAGCTACATGCTTCTTTCCTATACTACTGTAGCAACTAACGGCATTGATGAGAAGGCATGTAAATTGGGCTTCACTTTACAGTGTTTATCAGAGCACTTAGTAAAATATAAGGCTGGTATTTATTTGAAGTTGTATAGTATGACTTAATTCACATCTGTTGGAATAGAAAATATATTCTGTTGAGTATTTAAGAGGTTGTACATGTTTTCTTTTGTGTTTGGATCCTTTGTACTTTTTCATGTTCAGTACATCAATAAACAAAGTTGAAGGGAAAACAGTGTCATGAGGAGGTCCTTTACAATATTGTACTCTGCTTTAATGGGTAAGCAGTCTGAGTGAAAGGTTTCCACAAAGCTCTYGAGCTCCTTTTAACTCGGCTTAGGATCCTAGTTACCAAAAGGAGGTAAGACAGTGGAGCTGTGTACCAGTTCTGTTATGTTAGAATGAGTGTCAAATCTTTTCACTTTGGTTTTATATGAACCACTCAATACTTAGGCTGATACAATAAATAAGGGTCATTAAACACATTCAGTAAAAATTAATTTGTTGTCTATCTAGCAGACTGCTATTCAGCGTAGCTAAGTTAATGCCGTAGTGTGTTAGGATAAATACAGAGGAAAGGGAAGGATTTACTCTTTATTGCAATGTCCATTTGCTGTTTAATTACTGCATTAATTTCTGGGYTTCATTAATTGAGTGGATATTCAGTTAACCTTAGTTTGCTGTTCTTTTCCCTTCCCAGCTCTTGAAGAAATTCTTTAAAAATTAGTCAACTGTCTCTTGCCCTTTTAAAGTACATATACTCCTAAATTCATTTGCTTTGTCCAGTTGAATTTCCACCAGTGAGAATATAATTCCAAAAGTGGCTTATGCAGTATAGCTTTTATTTTTAACTGTTTTCTTTCACCTTCTCTTTTACATCTTTACTGTGAGATTTTTTGATACAACACCTTGTAGCATGTGTTGTGGTGTGGAGCATCTCCCATCACTACAGTGTGATGGAGTCAGGTTTACTTGCGTGATGGGGTCATAAGTCTATGAACAACACAAGTGGATAATAGAACCTCAAGATGTCAGTCATAACCAGTGTTAACAAACTGACTATATTTACTTACGGAAGTAGTGTGTACTGTGACTTTTTATGGTGTTATGTTCTTTGGTTGCTGGAGTAATGAAAGGATGCAAGACAGTGCTTGGCAGCAAATGAGGAGCTATATTTGGAGTTTGCATTCCAGCAGGGACATCTGTGTGTTCAGCTCACACTCTTTCACGGAAGGATAGTTTTAGTTCTCAACTTACAGTAGTTTGAGTACAATGTAACTAGCCACAGTTGAATTATTTTGTAATATGGAAATGGGGACAAAATGTGTTTATGTAATTGCCTTCAGTTTAAAATCAAAACTGCTTATATTTTGAGGGTTAGCTGCAGATAAGCAGGCAGTCAAGGAGCAATACTAAAAATTATCAGTTATAAGTGCAGCTGCCCAGAGGAAAGGTCAGTGCTGAAAAATACAAATTTGATTATATGTAGCTGAGCACCTCTAGGTAGTCATGAGTAGGTAGCTTGTGAGTAAGGGAACCTGATGCAAATTTATACAGAGGTAGTATTTTCTTACTATACTAAAGTCCTATGACAAAGCTAAGGAAGAAAATGTGAAACTGCTTCATGTGATATGGTGGAGGAGGACTAGCTCCTTTTGTACCTTAATAAGAGTTACAGGAATGTCTATAAACATCTGTGTGGGACTAAGTGGTAGATAAGACAAGCTGGAAGCATGACCCTGGCAGAGGGTGAGCTGTAATTGGGGGACATGAGTGTTAGCTGGGGCACTTGTGGAAGGKCTTTGTTACTGCAGAAACATGCTTGAGGCTTGTGTGGCCTCTTCTGCAAAAGATGTATGCAATGAAATTAGACATGACAGGTGAACTTCCCACCTGTGTCTAGAAGAGCCCTCCTTTGGTAAGAGAGCGTTTTCCCAGTGTGAATGAAAAAGGTGCATTTTTTTAAAGTGGATGGCTGTCCATTGGGGTCGTACATGGTGTGTATTCATTGCATAACACCCGGGGGTCATCAAGTACTAGTAAGTCTGGGATGCTCTTACCTGTACTGCTGAGCAGGCCTGACTGATATTTAAAATCTATTTCCCTTTGTATTGTCACTTCAAACACACTGCATGAAGGTGACTTAATGTATAGGAATGGTGACTTAAGTGAAATCTTGAAAAGCAGCAACTAGTTAGACTTACTGTCAAAAAATATATGGCTTTATTTTATGACTATCAAAGAGTGTCTCAGGTTTTTTTTACTATAACAGTTTGAGAAATGAACACAATTTGAGATATGTGCCATCACAAGTAAAATAATAGCCTGGGATTGTGCTATTTCATCCTGTTAGCACTGTTGATCCAACTGTGCTTGCACCTTCTTTTACGTTGGGCTTTGTCTGCCCAGTTGTGCCATTTGGACTTCAACATTTCAATGTGTGCATCTCAAAACCAAGAAGAATGCACCTATTTTTACATTGAAATTTTCCTAATTAAACTTCGCTGTAGAGGCATCAAAACTACTGCTGTGATGACTAATGCTTTGAGCCAGCAGATGTGCTAGCACATCAGAGATCATCTGGGCCAAGCAGCTTAAAACAAAGCTGGGGGAGAGACTGGGTCTTTTGGTGGGAGGAGGTGGAACAGGTATGCTGTGATAACGTGGGATGTCTGCCGTTGGAGTGAAGAGCAGTTTTAATCTGAAAAGCTTGACTTGTTGCCCATGCTTCTAGTAACTATGACAAAAATTGAGGAAGCAATGTAAACTTTCCGGTACCTTCAAAGCAACATGAGTGACTTTAGTGAGTTAAGAGGTTGCTTAACTTTACGCTATCAAGTCTGATGCATTAGTGTCTTATCTTGTAACTACTCTCCTATTTTCTGTTTTTGACCAACATTCTTCTCCGAGACATAAATGGAACAAGGAAAACTTATTAATTTTTTATACTTAAAACCAAGTATAAGTGCAGAAAGTTAATAAAACATCTGATTTCTTATTTTATGTACTATATCATGTGACTCCTAGACATAAGTGAATTTAAGTCAACATGACATTTTTAGTGACCCTGTAATACTGTAAGGAAAGTTGCTACAACTGCTGGCAGAGTATTGATTATAAACACTGCATACTGAACAAAAACATCATAAGAGCTGAATGTTAATTTGAAGCAACTCATATTAAATTATTCTCATTTATGCAGTAGGACCCTTGCTTAGTACAGCAGATGTATTTCTGTTGCTTTGAGTGCAGGGATGTTCTTAGTTTCAAGTGTTTACATGAATGTTCTGCTGATAAAAGCTTCTGTAGGTCACCCAGCTGCTGGTACAACAGGGCTATTTGCCAACACTTACGAAAGACAATATTCTCTAGTAAAAAATTAAATAGCCCTGAAAGCTAGTCCACCACTTGTTGATATCTACCTGTCTCAAAAGTTTGGTATTAACTTTTAGAAATGCAAGGTATTCTGTAGCAGTGTGTTCTGTCAGAAGGAAGGTGGAGATAGGTCAAAATGAAACACTTCTTTCTTACTACTGTCTGTACTTTGTGCCATCATACAAAACACAACAAGCAAAAGCGTGGTGGCAGACTTTTTTTTCTGTCCTTGATTAACATTGGCACTATTCTGATGGATCCAAAACAGTTCAGTTGTACGCTTCACTTCAAGCTGCCTGTCTTCCCTGTTCAACAGTTCATGTTTTCTGAGAAGTTATGACTCCAGAGACTTTCTGGTTGAATTACTTTTTTTCTTGAACTGGCGTGTTGCATATTCATTGCAAATGGTTGCAGTATCCATTTTTATTGCCATAACTCAGATATGTTATAAATCTGAACTTTGAAAGTAACTGTAATGCTTGCTGTAAATGATGCCCACTGATGGTGGGCTTCTTTGTATAGGCAAAATATTTAGTAAAGTGAGTTTAGGCTTCCTCAGATTCCTGTTCATTGTGCATTCAACAGCCACACAACATGTGTGTTGTGCCCCATCCCACCTCTCTGATCTGTTATTAACCAACCCATTCATTGTGCACCCAAGCCATGCAAATAGATTTGTGCAAGTAACAGAGGAAAAGCTTAAGAACAAGAACATAGGCTACATGTTTTACAGACTTCAGGGAAGACCAGAAAGGGCAAAATTAATCTTCAAATTAGTTCCATTAGRTTGCCTTTACAGGACTTACATAAACTGATCCACAGCTGATTAACAACTTCCTAGTGAGAACTCATTCCTGGATGCTACTGCTTACTGTCCTGATTGAAAACAGGGTCTTCCACGTTTTAGATAGCTTAACAATATTTGCTATAACCATGAAGCTGATGCCTTAGGAATTTATATGGCTATCCCTCAGAACAATTGGGGGATGAGAGGAGGGAACCCCGAAAGGGTCAAGTCTGGACCAGAAAGGAAAGTTAAAGTTGTTGAAAATTCAGGTTATGTCTGAGGTTCATCAAGACTTCTCTTGTTTCAAAGATTACCCTCTTTAGTCCTTTGGTTTGTTCTTGCTTTTTCTGGGAAAATGGGTATTTAATTTCCTGCTACCAAGATAGCTTCTCCAGAAAAGAAGAAGCAAAGCAAAAAAGGATGTGAAAAAACTAAAAGGCAGCAGAAACCTGAAAAGGAGCTTTCAAATTGTGATACCAAATTTCAGCAGTTCTGTCAGTTGATAGTGGGCTTCTTTGAAATCTATGCAAAGCATGGAGAGCAGAAAAAAATAAAAGTAAACTAAAAAATTAGAAGTGAACTTCTAATAAAATAAAATTCTAATAAAATAAATTAGAAGTGAACTTCCTCTTTGGTTGACTGAATTGCCACCTGTGAAGTGTTGTGTATTTCTTGAGGACTTCACCTGGTCATGGTAAATCTTTGAAGAGACTTTGAGAGCCCCTGCTTTAAGCATTTGTTCACAATAAAATCCTGTAGCTATTACCTAGAAAGGGAAATGAAGAGTTGACAGAATTTCCTTCCTCATGATGGAATTTGAAGTAATTAAGTGTATCAAAATAACTTTGTTTTCTGTTCCACACAGACATTTTTCCTTAGCAGCAGCTCTAGATGGGGATTTCTATAGGACAATGAAGGAATTGGTCCATASCAGGCACTTAAAGGCAAACTCAGTTTTCTTGGAAAAAGTTGATACTTCTCCACTAAAGTTCCTGAAGATGCTGCCACAAAACCTTTCTTTTGCCTCTTGTCTCTGAGAACTAGCAGGTASTTTCTTCTGTTGATGATCACCAATTTTGTAAAATACTCCAGGTGGGAATGTTTTTGTTTTACTTCAGGGTACCAATGCTGAGATAATCTTACAGCATTGTCTAGTTCTTAATCTTTTACTTTTATAAACTTTGAAATGTAAACAAACCTTACAAGGTCTAATCCAGGGAATCATGGAATCATAGAATGGTTTTGGTTGGAAGGGACCTTTAAAGATCATCTAGTCCAACCSCCCTGCCATGGRCAGGGACATCTTCAACTAGATCAGGTTGCTCAGAGTCCTGTCCAACCTCACCTGGAATGCTTCCAGGGATGGGGCATCTACCACCTCTCTGGGCAACCTGTGCCAGTGTTTCACCAMCCTCAGCATAAAAAATTTCTTCYKTATAKCTAGTCTRAATCTACCCTCTTTTAGTTTAAAACCATTCCSCCTTGTCCTGTCGCAACAGGCCCTGCTAAAAAGTCTGTCCCCATCCTTCTTATAAGCCCCCTTTAAGTACTCAAAGGCTGCAATAAGGTCTGTCCGAAGCCTTCTCTTCTCCAGGCTGAACAACCCCAACTTTCTCAGCCTTTCTTCATAGGAGAATACATGGTATATGATTTCAGGGAGTCTTGTCAAGGCATTATGTGACCATGTTTGCTGCTATTTGACAGCGTTTTCTTCTTAGACAATTCCTAAACATGAAAGGTCCTTCAGTAGTATGGCAGTATTGTGACAGATGTCACAAAATACTCCTCCTCACATTCTGATCTTTAGCTTTTTCCAAATACCATGTTTAGAAAACAACCCTGTAATCTGGTGAGTCTACCCTGTGTCAAGTATCCCTTCAGCAGAAAGGGCTTTGAAGAGTTGGGTAAACTTGCAAATTCAAAGCTATTTGGCAGAATCCAGCAGTAGTCACAGTAACAGGTACAGCAGGTTTTTGCACTGGAAACTCATTCAGGATTTTGTGTGGTTTTGGGCAAAGCTGTCTTCTCCAAGTGTCCACACGTTGGGAGAAGGCAGTGTCAGGCTCTGAGAGAGACCCCGTTCCTATCATATTCTGGCTTCACTTAGCCACCAAGACAGGCGGAAAATTAAGAGTTGAGACTTCGGGTTCAGAAAGTTGCTTTGAACTTCTTTAGTGTTTCTCCAGGAATGCATACACTATGCAGTGGAAGTCACCAAAGTGACAGTAACAAATGGGGTAACAAGTGAGCAGCTCTGCTCTTGGTTATAGGAGCCTATTTAGCCAGAAGAGATGCACTTCAGCTTCTTAAACAGCTCAGCCTGGCTGTGGAGGAGAGGAGATGGAGTCTGTTGGAGGCATCCAATGTGAATCTTCCATCAGACTTGCTGACATGCTGTTCTTTACTTAAATGATCCTGCTTGCACACCAGAGCTTTGGGAAGATAGCTACATTTTTCTGTGTTGGTACTGTCATCTCTCCACCTTGAGTAACTCCAGGCTGCCATAGAAATGTCATCTGGGATCTACCTAGTTTAATTCTTGCTGTCTGTTCAGGCTCCTTTGCCTATAGATGAGCAGGTGTGTCACGTTCACAGTGAATGGCACTTCAATTTGAAGGCCTTGGAGGTTTTGTTTCTCATTAGGTTCCCCTAAATGTCTTCAGATATTGGCAAACCTTACATATTCTGGACTGTTCTTTCTAAATCCAGACAGCTGCTCACCAGCTGAGCTCTATCAACCCTTTTAAGAATCTGATTTTCTTAGTAAATGAAGCAAAGCTGGTTTGGGGGACGGTTTTTTTTTTTCATGTCTCAGCCTTAGCTGCACATGTATTGTCACTTCCAGCTTTGGCCTGGTATTTTGTGCATAATGCTTTAAGGAAGGAGCGTTGCTTCACATTCAGATTTATTAATATTAGTATATCAGTATTGCCAGCATGATATTTTCAGACTCTGGATAAAAGAGGGGAGCAGAAAGATATGAGAGTCATTTCATTTTGAACACTGGTATGTTTTTTCTCTCCTTTTGGCTACAAGCATGAGCTTGTAAGCTAAGCATTTTTCACCGAGGCTGTGCTCTTTCCTACTGTGTGGACTGAAATGCAGCATTCAGCTCAAACAAGTCTGTATTCTTAATTGCTTTCTGTCCTAAAATTACAGCAGCGCCCTACTGCATGTATTACTGATGCAGTCAGAAGATCATAAATTCCCACTACTACAAATTAAGTTATGAAAGAAATCGGGTGCTCTGGAACTACCGTGGCTTCAGTAGATATGCAAAATAAAAATAAATCTCCCCAAACATGAGGGAGCAATTCATGTGGGGAAGGTTTAGGAGGGAATGAGAGTTACCTTTATGTGTAAATACTAACTTTTTTTTTCTTTACTTTAGACTACATATGCTTTTTCTATTGCTACAAGATGTATGGGTGCAGTTGACAAGATTCATCTGTCCAAGGTGCTGGAGGGAGAAGACCCAAAGAAAGAAGATCCAACCACCTCATTGACTGGGGAGRGTGGAGAGACACTTTCTTAAGCAATTGGAAGCTCATCTGGATTCCCCTACTGGCAGAGGTCTTTACAGGTAAGAAATGATAGTATTGTCCATGACTTCAGTGTAATCTTTTTCTTTCTGTGCATTTAAGCACAATCTTTTCACTACTCCAGAGTTGAAAGGAAGATTTGGGAGGAGTGTGGGATGAACAACCCAAGTGGTTTTAAATATCAAACATAGCACTGATGCTTCTGCATGTTTAGCTTACAGAGGCAGAGATCCCTCATAAGGTAGKCAAAGCCATCATGTACTTTTGCGTGTGTGAACAGCACTTATATTCCCATGTAAGCATGGCATTTTTCATAYCGCTCTTCCCTGAAAATGTATTTCTGGCATGTATGCTCTTGTAAATAACATACTGATTTTTTAACAGGAGTAGGTTCCAAACGTGCTAAATTGTTCACAGCTATAACAGCTGCCTAAAAGCACACGTCAGGAAATCGTAAACTGTTGTACGGTGCTAAAGATATACAAGAATAGCTACATGGGAAGAGTGAAACAGGGCTCTTGTTCTTTGTGTATGAAAGGTAGGAGGTTGTGCTGGGTATCTCCTGTGCCAGGTCTGGCAGGCTTGTGTAAGGAACCTGTCACGCCTTGTCCCTGCCTTTCCTCAGAGCCGAAGTGGAGGCAAGACAAAACCCAACTTCAGATGTAGCATGGGAGCATGGGCATCTCTGGTTGATGGTCCAGAGTTTGCTTGATCTCTTCAGCGCAAGGACTGCATGTACAGGGTCAAACTGGTGTTGGAAGACACAGTGTACCCTGGTATGGCTTCTCTCTGGCTACAGGGCTGTTGCACTTGGGGTAGTTCACTATCCAGTGCATATCTTGGCAATAAGGCAGGCCTAGTCTTAAATGTTTATGGACAGCTACTCCTTCAGAAATCTGTTTAAGGTTTTTTGGGAAACTGACATTTAAATAGATGAGAAATGTTAATACAACTTACTGGGATAGCCTTGTGGGTTTTTTTTTTTAGGAGACTTTGTCCTAGGAAATTTCAGAAATTCACTGTGAAAAGTAGAAAATTACGTGATAATGATGAGCTCAAAAGAGAAAAATGGCACTGAGATAGAATTGCTTTATTTCTTCTAGAATAGAAATAATTCTAATAATGGTCATTTTTCACTGTGATCTTGTTAACCCTTTTTTCTGTAGCTATTCATACTCCTCTCTACATTTCAAATTGAGTTTGTAAATATATTGAACTTTTAGGAAGCTGCTAGGTGATTATTTTTCCTGAAAGTAGGACACTTACTGTGTTTCAGTGAAGGTGTTAGAAATGGTATCTGAAGGGTTAAGGTCAAATCTCTGATTAATGAAACTACTAGCCTGTGTGGTGGTGTGTTCTCTTGGTGTTCAAGATTTTTCTAAGAAGTTAATGAAACATAAAGCCCATTGTGAAATCAAGAATCTGGTTTTCACAAAAAAATGTATATAGAAAAATGCTTAAGGTTAAACTAGTCTTTAAAGGCCTGTATCTATGAAAATGCTTTCTCTTTCTCCAAGATCCTGGATCCAAGTGGAGCTGCATTTGTTTAGTATTAGGTATTTGGAAATACTAATAGTTAATTGCCTTTCAGTATGAATGCTTATCAATTGTTCTGTTTGGTAGAGGAAAGAGGATTCCCTTTTTCACGGCATAGTCAAGGGAAAAAATATTTTGACCCTGCCTACTGCAGGAAAATAAACTGTGCAAAAACAAACCACCATTTAGTTTGAGCTCTGTTATGTAAATTCCACTGCTGCTGATTTCTTTATTGCACATTGTCACTGTGGAGAGGAAAACCAGACTTCACACTGATTTCCATTGTACCACTGGCAGGTGAATCTATATGCAGTTTCGCTGGAATTGCAAGATCAAAGGCAAAATGAGCCTTCCAGTTCTATGCTGTCAAAACAGTAGTTTTGTGCATAGCAAGAGGTGTTATATGATGAGCTGGGTAATCAGCTGAGACAATCAGTTGAGTTTGATGCTAAATTCTGTAGTCTGGGAACACTGCAGCAAATATTCTGTGTAAAACCAACAGGAGGGAGAAGAAAAGAAGCAAAGATGTTAAGAAAATGAAATCTTTATCCAGGTACCTGCTATTCCAAACAGATCTGTTCTTTCCAAGATTCACTGGAAAATGGACCTATTGCATGAAACAGAGGCAGATTGGTAAAAGCAACTACAGGCCTACCCATTAGTGGAAATGATGCTTGAAAACAAATGGATTTTCCAGGCTTTTTGGAAAACTCTGTTCCCAGAAAGCCATCTGTCTCCATTTCCTGATCAAGACCAAGACGACATCCAGGCTTCAAAATGTGATCAGCCATGATAGTTCAGATAATGCCACAGCACAGCACTGGCATCCCATGGACGTGGTCACAAACAAAGGCTCCATGCATGTAAGAGTGGATTCCTGCTGCTTTTTGGGGTTTTTTTTTTGGGGGGCTGGGGTGAGTCATGAAGCCCTTGCATATGTGCAGAACAGGAATGAGCCCCTGAAATGCTGAGCCTTGTAATCACTCCTCTCCAGCAGAAGAGCTGATTTCCCCTGACCTTCATGTGTATTAATCACTAGTGGAACTTATTACAACCATTATTTTTAGTACACTTGCAGTACCATGACTGTGGCTAGGTCTATTGCATTTTATCATTGATTCAGCTGTAAGTGCTGTTGCTTTGAAAGGCTGCTTTGAAACAGTTCTTAAGTGAAGAGTATTTGGTTCAATTTGAACTCAAGCAGTACTATAGTAAATGTTGGTCAAAAGGAAAATGCTTTTGAAGAATTTGCTTCCGTTGGTAGGAATAATCCCTACTTAAAAAGCTCTTAATGTTAGAACTGATTCACTGAAGTGGCATGAAAAATCTAAAAATACTACCTTAAACTTGCTTCAGATACTCTGTCTAGTCTATGAACAAGGGCCTGGCTACAGTGACTTCATATTTGCTTCACTGCTGGGCTACCCCTGTATTCACTTAGCTGGAGACATACAATAATGTATGATTTTGTGCATAATTGTGTGCTCTTCTTCATGGCTTATGCTGCATCTTTGCTAGTGCCTTCAGATTGCTGTACCAGTTTGCGTGATGCTAGATGCGTCTGTCTTGAAATGCCTAATCAGTGACTGCTAAAGAGCAAATCTGTGCTGAAGAATCACTAAAGCAGCTGCATTCATCTGGGATGAGGCACACCATGATGTTGTGGAAAATGTGCTCACAAGCTCAGTGAAGAGCAATTCCTAAGAAGTTATAGTTATGAACAGACTTCTATAGGAAACAAGAGAATGCAAAGTTTAACCGTGTTTAGGGTATGTTATACAATATTTCTACGAACAGGTGGTCTACAGAGTAAATAGTCTTAGGTAAGCAATACTCCCTGAAACAGGAAAAACATAAAGCTGTTTTCTCTGATGAACTTTGAATGAAAAAGTAAGTGCTGAAGTTCTCCTGAAATCTTTTGTAGACCATGCTGCCCTTTTTGCTAAATTGTAAAAACAGGTGGAGGAACAGCAACTTACAGAAGGAGTTTTACCTTTGAGAAAACTTGAACCAAGATTCAGGGCAAGCAGCAGCTGCCTGAAAATGCATTAATATTTCACTGGCAGAGAGCCTTCTTCCTGTAGTGATTGTTTGTTCTTTTTGTTGCTGGGAGTGATTAGCTAGAGCAGGCACTTGCAGCTGTTAGATGCTCTGAGCTCCAGCAGAGATCATCAAGGCTTTGTGTGTGTGCTGGTTTTGGCTGGGATAGTGTTAATTTTCTCCATAGTAGCTGGTATGGGGCTATGTTTTGAATTTGTGCTGAAAACAGTGTTGATAACACAGGGATGTTTTAGTTGCTGCTGAGCAGTGCTTACACAGAGTCAAGGCCTTTTCTGCTTCTCACCCCACCCCACCAGCGAGGAGGCTGGGGGTGCACAAGAAGCTGGGAGGGGACACAGCTGGGACAGCTGACCCCAACTGACCAAAGGGATATTCCAYACCATATGATGTCATGCTCAGCATATAGAGCTGGGGGAAGAAGAAGGAAAGGGGGGACGTTTGGAGTGATGGCGTTTGTCTTCCCAAGTCACCGTTATGTGTGATGGAGCCCTGCTTTCCTGGAGATGGCTGAACACCTGCCTGCCGATGGGAAGGAGTGAATGAATTCCTTGGTTTGCTTTGCTTGTGTGYGCRGCTTTTGCTTTCCCTATTAAACTGTCTTTATCTCAACCYACGAGTTTTCTCACTTTTACCCTTCTGATTCTCTCCCCATCCCAGCGGGGGAGAGTGAGCAAGTGGCTGTGTGGGGCTTAGCTTCTGGCTGGGGTTAAACCACGACAGCATGCATTTAGGTTCTGTTTGGAAACCAGTGAGCCTCTGGAGTAGTTTACATCAGGGAGTGCTTTTGGCAACTGGTGGGTCCACTGAAAGAAATGAAATAAACTTATGCTTTTAATTTTCAGTTGAGCAGCTGGGGTCTTACTGCGTAATCCAATTTGGTGTCTGGGGGAAAAAAAAAACCAAAACCAAACAAAAACAAAAAAACCCACAACAGATTGACCTGTGTGAATTTCCTAGGTTTTATTGTCTGTACACCTGGAGGATATATGGTTTTCACAGAAAAACCCCTAAATGCCCACCAGGCCAGGTGAACAGTTGTATCGCAGCATCTCCTTTTTCCCTTGCGTGTATAGAAAGACATTTATACATAAAACCGTTTTCTGCAGTGATAGATGTGGCTATTTCTCACCTGGAATGAGGCAAACATGAGCATCAGTTGGTGGGKTTTTTTTCCTTCCTGCGGCGTTGGAAAACAGAGCTAATAGAAAGCCATAGTTTAGTTTTAGTCTCCTGACCTCTGGTATCAGTGTCCATATGTCAGAATATTCAGAAAACAGGCAAACTTATTTACTGTTCATGATCCTATGCTTTGCAGCAGCTAACTGCAACAAGATACCATGTAGGAAACTGAGTTTCCGTTGCAGGTTATTCACACAAGCAACACAGAAGTTCTACCTTGAAGTTCTATAGTTTGCTTCATATTGAGTTGTCTTTGAGGAAATATCATATTGTGTGAATCCCTAATACCTTCTTCAGCTATTCAGATTTAATGTAACTGCTGGCTCCTTTCAGAAACTGGAAGAACACCAAAGTTGAGAAGTCTTCATGCTCTTCAAGTATTTGAAAAGAACTGGTGGCATTGCACCTTTGATTCTTTTAGTAGTTTCATTTTTACCCCTGTCTGGGAAAGGAACCTCATTAACTCACTAGCAAACCAGCAAAATTTAAATATTTGGTTGAAAAATGGCTGGTTTCATTTGTTTTTTTAAATAGGGCAGTTGCAGTAGCTTTCCTATCCTGATGCCTGGTCAAAGAATTTAAAATTCTAAAATATTTGTCTTGATGGAGTCAATGTGTTAAATCTTATCAGTATTAAAGTTCTTTAAAGCATAGTATCTTAAATTTTGTGAGAGATGGGTTTTCCCAGAAAAGCTCTTATTTGCATTTCAGTTGACGTAATACTTAAAATAATTTCAAAACGAAAGACAGACAATGTATGTGGGATGATCTTGGAGAAAATATTAACCTTTTGGGGTTTGAGACTGAAGAATACTGAGAAGAAAGTACAGAGGAGTTCACAAAATGATTAAGTTCAGATGTCCTGGATTAAAATGCATAATAATTGATATAGAAATGGGAAGCTGGTGGGTGATTTTCTTCTGGCTTTTTAAAAGTCTGTTGGTTACAAAACCATGGCTATGCTCAATCATTGCTTGCACAGTTATGTGTTGTAATTAATCTCTCCTTTCTGCCTTGAAATTGTGACAGCTGTAATAGCTAAATGTTTAAAAATTTAGAAGGTGTAGTTTTAATAAGCTCTGGAAATATTAATGTATACCTTAAAAAGGTCTTCAATCTCAGCAAGAAGTGGTTTGTCTTCATTAAAGAAACATTTGGAAGATGATGCATAAAGAGCAGAAACTATCTGCTCACTCAGTCTATAATTGTTTATACATATCTGCTTGCTGTACATAACAAAAATACCTACAAAGAGTACGATGTAAATGAAAGTATGGATTATCCTTGAACGTAGTATTACCATATTATTCTGTAAAATACAGAGCAAACTTTGTGCTGTAAAATAGAGCATTTTATACAGGTTCCAGTTTTTGGAAGGAGTGACTTTTTCTCATCAAGATGAGGAAAGCAGTGTCACTTGTTTGAGGTCTGTACAAGCATTTCACAATACACAAGAAAAAGGTACTACAGCCAATTACTTCAAAATTTGTTGCATTTTAATTTCGGCTGCTATGACCTTTTCTTTCAAGATACATACTGATCAGTAACACTGAAAGGGATCATGACTCTAAAGCTTGCATTTCTCTTCTGATCACAGCAGTTTGCATTCCCAATCGCTTAACCAGAGTGTGTGTAGGAACTAATGAGCACAGGAGAATAAACGCCAGAAGACCTCTGCTGATGAGGCACAGGTATGGCTTCTACTTCCCATTTCATGTACAGTTAGTTACTCAGGACATCTCCTATATGGCCCCATTCACTAATAACTAGCAAGTAAGCAGTTGAGTTGTTTAAGATTGCCAGAAAATCTGCTTTTGAGAACCAAAGTCCAAGAAATTTCTTCGTCTTTTTGTTCAGCGAGCATACTTTGGACCAGACACTGGTCCAGGCTAAAGATTTGTTTTAGTAGTCTTTGCTGCTGGCAAGTGAATTACCGCTTAAAGGTGTGTATCTCATATTCCACTAGGGTTTTCCAGGAACTGTCCCTGGATTTCCAGGTTGCCTGTTCCCCTATTTTGCTCATGCAAAATGCTGTATGGATTTTTCTTGGGAGATTGATATTTTTCCCTTATTTTACGTCTCTGTTTTGCACTTCCGCTTCTTAAACGTAACTCTTCAGTGCTTCTGATTTTTATTTTTAATGTTACATCTTCTAATGAAAATCCATGAGGAGACATGGTTAATTTTATGGAGAATGAAGAAAGGGAGTTTCATTTATCTCAAATTTCCTTTTTGAGGCTTCTGAGGCCAAAGTAATTTCATGTCCACCAGTACTGTGTGGTTAATTGAAGTTCCCTACATCTGATATTTTTCCAAAGAATAAGATGTATTCACGCAGCACTAGAGCTAATCTGGCTTCATATATTCTGTATTAGCCATTTCTGGAATAGAGACAGTTAGTGGCTATGAAATATTTTTCTCTCTGCATGAGAAACAAATTAAAAATATAAATCCTGCCAGTATCAGGATTCTACATGGTATGTTTCAAAATCTGTCCAACAAAGCATGATTGAAGGTTTTTAATTGCTAAGCAATTATTATAATCTAGATGTAAATTAAATATAATCAGTAGTAGATCTGATTATATTTAGTAGTGAGTAGTCTATACTATATATATACACTATTCTACTATAAAGTAGTCCCCTTTAAAGCTAAATATTTTCTTTAACACTGGGGTAAATATGCTTATTACAAAACCAAACTCAAATGTGACCTGCTCACATCAATTTTACATTTTCAAGCTTTTATAACTGCAATACAATCGAAGTTAAGTGTTCAAAGTGAAGTGTTCAGGCCTCCAAGATTCCTTGCATCTATGTAGTGCTGCATCATTAACTTTCCTGGTTTGTAAAAATGTGTCTTATGCCAGCCAACATTGTCATTGCAGGGACTTTAGGGGGTGGGGGAAAAGTAGGGAGGGAGATTGTGGGTGTTTTGTGAACCCTTCAGTGAGCACTTCAAAGTCAACTTGACTTGACCTCTTATGTCCAAGTGCTCTTTTTCCTGTGGTTTTCTTTTTTTTGCCCCTCAGGAGGTTTAAATTAGCAGAAGCTTCATCTACCCCTTCCGTAAACAGCGGCTTCTTTCCTTGGATCATAGGAAAACCTACAATAAGCTGTCAGAGATACTTCACCACCACTTGTAGCAATGCAGTCTCTCCCCCTGCACACACACGCAGGCCACTGTTGGTCATGGTAGGGGTAAGGGAGGGGACCTTTTCAGAAGAATAGCACCAAATCCAGATCCATAACAAAGTTGAGGTCCKTCCTTTTTTCCTCCTATGCAGAAGCTTGTCTCTTGCTGTGTAGCATGATGCCAATGTGTTGTGACTGATCCCTATTGCAAGCGTGAGCTGTGGCTACTTGCCATGAGTAGGCAAGCGAGTCTGTGTTGTTTATGGAGGCAAGAAGTGATACTGCAATGAGACAGGGAGGTGTGGCTGCAGTTTGTACCTCTAATTCATTTGCTCAAAGGATCTGTGTGTTCTTTGTTGGTATTTCAGAACAGTCACAAGGGTACACTAGCCAAACGCACTGTTAACAGATGTAGCAGTGGCATGCAGATTCAGAGTCTATCATTCATGCTTAAAACTTTCTTCTTAAACATATGCATTGCAGGGGGCTCACTACCAGCAGGAAGTATTTGCTAATTGTCAGCCAAATGCTGAGTTGTTTCACTTGCTGTAGCACTTTTAAATCAGAGCTGCTGTGCTGTGGAGGGAAGGGTTACYGTTTACCCTCGACAGTCTTCTGCTGGAAATCCTGGGTGCCAACGTGCACACTTCTAACGCAAATAGGGTGATACCATCAGCCCTTGCTGAACAGCAGATCTAATTTTGCTAATGAGTCTCTCGCATTAATTGTATCAGTCAGCTTTTGTTAAACTGACATCATAGCCTCTGCCTCTATGAGGGCCGATGTTTAATAGAGAGATTTAAGCAGGAGCCTATTAATGGCATTGTCATCATTCATTGCCATAACTGTCAATTTCACTCACATAAAGACAATCACAGTTTAAACAAGGAAAACAGGCTGTGGCTGAAGAGAAGGACAGATCTGTGGCCCCAGTTTGCTGTATTCTGCTACGATGGAGCAGATGCAGAGAGGGATGTTCTGGCTGCCGGCGCTCTTTAGTGATAGCCATTATTAGGGTGCCTAACAATCTGGGTGCTTCGGYACTTAAATGCTTCACAAACATGCATGCCTGTACAGACGTTGTCTCTGGCTTGCCAGCTGGACTCAAATTGGGGCAGTCCCGCTGGTTTTTGTGGCTGCCATGCAGGTGACTGACCTGGGAGGGGAGGCAGCTCCCGTATGACATCTGGGTGTCCCTGGTCAGGCTGTGAGCTGGAGCAGAGCAGACCTGCTTCATCAGTGGCTCAGTTTGAGGAAGGAGGTTTCTGCTTTGTTTCTGAAAAGGAATCTCTGATCTTTTACATAATTCGAAGTTACTCTGGTGTGGATTGTTAAGATTTTTCCAGCTGGTACTGTATAGCGGGAGAAGTCCTGATGGAAGGAGGTAATCTGGTGAAGTAGTGTTCTTTAACAAGTATCCCAGAGGCTGTAGCCTCTTGTCTCCCTTAGCAGCCTGTGTGCTGATCGGCATGCACGTAAGCTGTACAAAGTGCTGTTTTTCACACACTTGTCCAGCTGTACAAAGTACATAAATTATTCAGACTCGCTCCTGGAGTGGGAAAAAAGCCTGTTTCTTGATACAGCCAATGTATCTCACATATGCTGTTGCAGAAATCATGCTAACCAAAGTATTTTTTACAGCTGGTGTATGCACATGTCTGCATGTGAAGTTTCATTTTCAAAACCGAATGTTTTGACCTTGTTGTATTAAAGCTAAGTAACCAACTGGTATCTGAAAATTGGGAGCACCTCTGACATTTCTCAGATCAGAAGCATACACTATTCTAAAGGGCAATCAAACTCAGTCCTGTCCGTTCTCCTTCGATATGTCTATGCTGATTGTGTATTCTGTGGAAGTTTGCCTTTGCATGATCATTTGAAGACAATTTTTGTAATTGTACTGAATACATCTTTAAGTCCGTAACACCAAAGGTTTTCTTTATGAACAACTGAATAATTTATTGTGCAAAACTCTAGCAGTAAATGATGAGACATTTGATTACTATGGGATCATATCTGACCACTGTAATGCAAGAGTACGGTACTGTCTACCAATACAGGTTTCTTCTGCTGTCCTGAAATGCCAGTGGTTCCTTTTGCATGCTGGTATCTAAGAAGATACTTAAATCCAGCGCATCTACTTCTCACATAATTACTTAATGTGTGTTTGGTTGAGGGTGGAGAAGTGGGAGGAATACTTACTCCCATAGTTATATGTAAATGAGACCAATAAATCATGTCTGAAACACTCCCTTAAATTCACAAAGAAGAGGTTTTCCTCTGCAGAAATAAGGCTGAAGGGAATCCTATGTACCTAYGTGTGTACTTATGTATCCTCTTGTAGGTTCTCCAAATTTTTTTATTACTTTCTATAATAATAATTTGGAGTTTGTGTATATGGTGGGTAAAGTGTCATTTGAATCTATTGAAACTCTTCAGATAATCTCAGTGAAGCTACTCCAAGAATAAGAATGACCAAAAAAGCCACCACTTCTCTGGATAATAAAATTTTTATTAGCAATATTAGGTGTAGCCAGTGTTGGTATTTCTGGAGACAAAAGGCTTGACTTTAGTGTTATCCTATGCCTGCCATTGCGCTAACAGAAGAGCGTAGTATTACTCTTGGCCTGTCAGTCCTTCTGTCAAAGGAATCCAACTGTCCAAAAGCAGGTCATGATGGGTTTCAGTGTTTAGTACAGAAAACTTCTGATTTGGCCTTTCTGTTAATTGTTTAATCTTACCAATAAAAATACAAGGGAGCAAGCAGGATTCTCACAGCTAACAGCCTTTAAGCAAACTTAGTTTTCAGGAAAAATTACTCAGTGGACTGGTGCAAATTGCCTATCCCTGGCATTTCATACCCTGACCAGTTTGAGAAAACTTAGTCATCTTTTCGTAAATCAGAGCACTGTAATATCGTGCATCCTCTGGTTTACATATGTTTAGTCAGAAAACTGTCATTATTTGCGCACTTCCTTTATTTTCCATGGTTGTCTGTGCAGCTTAGAGTGCCTGGTTTGGTTCAAGAAACAATTGTGGGTATTTTAGGAAAAAAGCAAATCTGGCGCTTTTGCCTTAAAATAAAAAAAAAAAATCTTTCCGTAGAAGAGCAATTTAGATATCTTTAAAATAATTCAGCTAAAAATATGACATTTGTCTAGAAGCAAATCAGTTGTTGCACTTGCTGCTTAAAAAAAAGACATTTTGGTGAATATCATACTGTCATACATACAGTACGACAGTACTGAAGCTTTGGTTTGTTTCAGCTGTTAAGTGGCTTGAAATGGAATATACATTAATGTTTTTATGTAGGAGATATAGGAATCTTTTTAAGTGAACTACTTTTTGAAGATCAGTGCCCTCCAGATATGAGGTTTTTAGAAAGTCATGAGAGTATGGGCTATGCTCCAGTTTTCTTACCACAGTGTTTACGAAGCAATTGCAGTTCTGTTGCCAGGGGCTTTGTTTTCCCTTGTGCAGTCAAAACAAGAAACCTTGCTAGCATTTGTTAAAGGATCACCTACAAAAAGTGAGTGACAGAGGGAAGAAAATGTGTAAATGAGTGTCTCAGCCAAGCTCATACTCCTACTGTCTTTCTCTGTGGAAAATCCATTTTAATGTAGGAATATCTCTGAAAAACAGTGACTTTAAAAGATGATGAGGGGAAAAAAAACCCCAAACCCTGAATCTGACTCTTTTAGGTATTGTACTTTCTACCTTAGATGCTGGAACCCCAGAGATACAGCCCATGACCCATTTAGAGGCTTGTTACCCTGCTTATGATCTGTGGCTCTTAAACATATGTCTGCAGTGGCTTTCTGCTGTTTCTCTGGTTGTGCTGTGCAAATAAAACTTGTAACGTTAAGGTGGGAATCATTGGCTTCTATTTCAGGAATTGCTCCACTCCAGAAACGGTGATGTTGCCTGGTTTTTACTCATTCCCTGGACAGGCTGTTTGGAAACCAAGAAAATATGCTGGTGTTAATGGCACAGTCTTCCTCAGCTGTCAACTAGAAAAGTTGAATTTTCATGGTGCTCCATAATCAGCATCTGAAGACATGTTTTGAGGGTCTGGGATGGGTGTGGTAGGACCCACGAGGGCCTTGTGGGGAGCAGCTCCATCCATGAAGAGCTGCCGGCAGCACGGGGGCTTCACACACCTATTCTTAGCATTTACTCCAGTTGCCAAAATATTCCCACAGGGGAGGAAAAAAAAGAAGATAAGTGCTTTTGACCTGGAACAGTTGCTGACTTTTCTGAATTAAACCATTACTGCAACTTATTTCACACATCAGTGAAATAGGCCTTTTGAAATGTTATGAATAGTTCACAACTTAGTCAAGAAACTTGAGCCATTTTGTCTTCCTACATCCCATGTCGGTCTCTGTACAGTTTGAGATGTAATTTACTGATGTCTCTGAACTCTTGGATTTCTGGTGACTCTCAAATATGATTTCCAAGGGCTAATTTCCTGTGTATGGCAATTAGCATGTGTGACACAAAGATAAATTCTATTTATGTTTAGATAGGAAAGGGAAGAGAATAGGAGATGGCATCAGCTCTTTTTTCAAGATTTTGTGAAATGACTTTTGGCCCTCTTGATCAGCTTATGTTAAAGCAGAATTTAGGACACAGCACTACAGAAATGCTTTATTTTTATCTGAAGTGGAACTTACTGATTTGTTTGCATGTGTGCTCCTGTGTTATAAGCAATGCAGCCTTTACGGAAAATGAAAAAATGAGATTTTCATAGTTTTTGTGGATTTTTGCTGTTGTCAACAGGGGCTAACTGTATGGGGGGAAATTGAAAGGTTCCTTAAGGAATATGTGTGCAAGCTGTATTGTTAGAAACTTTTTGTGTCTTTATATGTTGGTAGAAACTAATAAAAGATGAGCTAATATTGTTTATAGAATTTAAAGCTCTTGAAACTAAAATTTGTATTAAAATTCACTGAAATAATATATATGTGGTGTATATATAAAACAAAGTTTGAGCAGTGTTGGGACTCTTAATGGTATTTAGAATTTAAAAGTATCAGTTCAGCCTAAGTACAAAATCAAAACAACTTGTGTGATCAACTTTTGCTGATTTTATTTTTATTTTTTCCCCTTACACTATTTGTGCAAGCTGGCTAACCCTTGAGGGCCAAGGGGGCAAGCATCTAACTTACTAGCTCAAGTCATTTTAAAGCAGTATGCAGTAGTTGGTCACATATGCTGAAATTAGTCATGTGAGTGCTTATTTTGCATTGACTTCGAGCCTCTCTTTAAGAACAAATAGACAATATAGTACATATTCGGATGACTGGAGAAGCTTTTTCAGAAAAGATTGCATATATGGTTGTTAATTGGCAGTAAATCACCAGCAGTAGGTGGTATAGGAGGTGTAGGAAGGAACTAACTCCTATACTCTCTTCTATACCTAGATCTGACTTCAAGCTTGGGGGCTTCTGAGGAGGAAATCAGCATTACTGCTGGAACGGCTTAGGATGCAAATACAGAATGTCTTTGCCTAACAGTGTTTGCAAGGTTCCTTATTTTATCAACAAAATCAGCCAAGTAGGCCATTTATTTTGTTAAGCATTAAAGGTGGCAGGGACTACACTAAGAAAAGGCATGGACCAGAATATATGACTGCTGTCACTTGTGTTCAAGGAACACYTTCCATTCAGTGTCTCAGCTCAGCTTGTATAACTTTTTGTTTGTTCTGCCTTCTCTGTGTGGTGAGAAGTGAACAGTTGTTCAAGGTCATGCGGGGAAACAAACCATCTGAAAATCATCTTCTTCTAGTGCTTTAGCCATTGGAATGGCTGAGAACCCTCCAAGAAGACAAATTGTGCTTAAAGTAGCAATTTAAAACCATTTCTGTCTACTCCATTGCTCTGCTTTACAGACCAATTTGTTATTTCCTCACTGTAAGAATGTAAATTGGGAAGAAGTTTGCAGATGAATATTTCCTCGTAGTGACATTTCAATTGCCTTGTTGGTGTAAGGCTGTTGATCCTTATAATTGAATCAGTAAATGTTCCCTGCAAATATGTGAAGCAAACTGGTAAATTAGCAGTGCATGGTATTTTTGCTTTTAATCTCGAGAAAAGTGGTCATGTTTGTGCTTTTGCTGCAATATCTTTCCTTAAATGCTTACCAAATCTCAGCTGCTGCTTTGATTTTTTTTTTTTTTTTTTTTTTTTTTTTTTTTTTTTTTTTTTTTTTTTTTTTTTTGGTAAAAGAAGCTGCTGTTGTAGAACATTTCCATACGGATGATGGACAGCTTTACATCTGCATTCATAGACTGATGAAGAGGCCATACCAGAAATACAGATCAGGGAGTGAGTAATGCTTTTCGTTAATGATGGTGTAGGATTAGATGCAAGAAATCTTCAAAGCTCCATTCCTCTTCTGTTTCCAAATGGACTTGAAACTCTTACGGGTTTTTATTCATAAATCATGAAGCCCACAGGTTCCATTACTTGTCTTACTGTACTTTGTAATAGTAGAGGCAGTTCTATTGTTAGCCATAACTATAATTATTTATACACCAAGACATTTGATGCTCTTTTTCCAGTACCTAGGGGATAAATAAAAATATTCCCCTTAAAAGGGGATGTGTATGGATGCACTTTACTCCAAAATAAGTAAGTAACATTCCAATTTGTTTAATTCTTCAAAATTCTTTGGAGTTGTTTTTATCCAGCTTGGAAGGAATAACTGGATGCTGAAGACAGACTTAGTCTTCGCACCTAAGATACATTTATTCTGTATTTGGATTGAATATACTGAGAGGAGACTCCAGCTCAGTATTGGCTAAAAGACCATGAGGATTCAAGTGTAGGTGGTGTGGATTTTCTCTTGAATAAGAGGAGGGAGATCATTGCAGGTCTTGTAGTAGTTTAACATTTAGTCATTGTATCATTTCCCATTGCTGACATTCATGCAATCGGTCTTGTCCTCTCAGTGCTCTCCAGATTATTTGTATCATGTTCTTGAGGAAAATATGGGTTGGAATCTTGCATTGTGTGAGACCAAAAAATCATCATTCCAACTTACGTTGATACAGTAGGATATGGAAGAGGCAGCAGTTTTGGTATAAAGCTGTAAATAATCAAAGCTGTCTGGCAGCAATTTGAAAAAAAAGTAACATTTGGGTCATTGTATCTCATCCTCTGTAATCAAAAAGCATCTGTAAACCGGAAGGATTTACAAAATTTCTGTTTGTGGAGCAGAGACAAAAAGTGTTTCCTATTGCATCCTGACTGTGAAATACTACAAACCTATCACAAGAACAGAACAGGAGACAGCAAGAGTATTGCCAGTGTCCTAAAATCGCTGTCACTGCAAGGACTTTATAAAATATTCTGGAAGTTGTGTTTAGGTGGACTGCAAGCAATTTTGTGAAGCACTAGAGTAGCGTGCAAGAAACAGGCAATGGCAGACCAGTCTCAGATCTGAAGTCTACAACAGAATTCCCTTATATATGCCTTTTAGCTGCTCAAAATGCAATAGCTTCTTACACAATTACACAATTTTCCTARACTGTAGAAATGTGTTGAATCAACTTGCATGGTTTATACTTCCGTTGCTAAAATTAATTGCGGTGTCAGTCTACAATCAATCAGGAAGATAACATGCAAGTTGAGTGGTTGTATGTGTTCATGTGTACTATATATCTTCCTATATTTTGCACTCTTAATTTTCAGCTTGGTTTGAATTGGAGTTTCCTCCTGAGTAGTAAGCCTGATGAGAGGATTTTAGGAATCCAGATGTTTGAACATCAGTTTGAAATAGAAATCCTATCCCTTGACCTTAAAGTTCTTGTGGCCATTAAAATATGGTCATGCATGACCATATGAATGAACACAGTTTCTTGGGGACCCTGCTCAAAGGATGAAGACTGCTTGACAGAGATGGGATACATCTGACAATGCGGGGCAGGAGCCTCTTTGGAAAGAGGCTTGCTAATTTTGTGAAGAGACCTTCAAACTAGGGGAGGTTTCCCATAACGTGGGGGCTCCATGGGCAGAACAGAGGTGTCCAGGGGACTGCAAGGCTGGGGGGAGTCGCAAATGCATAAAGGAAATGGAAGACAAGCTGGAAACAAGGAAGAGCCACCAGGAGGGTACCCATTGCCTAAGTGTGGAGGGTGAGTTGAGGAAAGTCAACACTCAGCTGTAACTGAAACTGGTGAGGCAATGAAGGGCACAGAGAAGCTTTCCTGTTGTACATCAACAGTAAAAGGAAAGGCTAAGGAAAATGTAGCCCTTCTGCTCCGTGGGGGGAGGAGACTTCATGACAAAGAAACTGAAAAAGGTCAAAGTGCTCAACTGTTCTTTTGTTGCTGTTGGTTTTGTTTGTTTTCATGACTAAGGCCTGCCCTTGGGTCCCTGAGCCTCCCAGCAGAGTCTGGGAGAATGACGCTACCCACGGGAAAGGGGGATGGAGTTAGAGAGTATTTCACCCACTAGGACACAGACAAGTCTGTGACACCTTGGGTTCACCCAGGGGAGCTGTGGGAGCTGATTCATGTCTTTCAAAGGTCATGGCACCTGGGGAGGTTCCTGATGAAGGGGAAAAAGGCAAATGTTGCATTCATCTTCAAGAAGGCCAAGGAGAGGGTCCTGGGTAACGACAGGCTGATCAGCCCCTCTGTGCCCCTGGGAATGCCATGGAGCAAATCCCCCTGGAAACCACTTCCAGCCACAGGAAGGAGGAGAATTTGACTGGGAGCTGCCAGCACAGGTTTAACCAACAGCAAATCCTGTGCAATGTGTGTACCCAACTTTTCCTGTGATGAGTGACCGGCACTGTGGATGCAGCAGGTGTATTATACTTGGACTTTAGCAAGGCCCTTGTCACAGTCTTCCATAGTTTTCTTCTCACCGAACTGGTGAGATAAGTGAATGTGAAAGTAGGTGGAAAGTTGGGTGGGACTGATGGGCTTTAGGAGAGGTGATGAGTGAAATTTTTCTGGGATGTCTCTACTTGGAGATATTCAAACCTCAACTGGAAAAGTTCCTGAGGAACCTGATCTAGATGAACCTGGTTTGAGCAGAGTGTTGAACCAGGTGATTTCCAGAGGTCGCTTCTAACGTATATGTTCCTATGCTTCCATGAAGTACCAGTAAAATTGTTCTCTTTTTTACCTTACCCTCAAAGTAAGAGGCGTTTGTAGCCATCCAAGACTGATTTTTTATCTGCCCAGATAAGCTGACACTTCATTGCCACCGTACACGCACAGCTGTGGATAGTATGTCATTGCAGTTTCTTATGCCACAAGCTACCACTTCTAGGTTTATAGTAGCTTCCACAGGAGTGAATTGTAGCTGGAAAAATCAGAGCAGTACGACTGCCTGAAAGGCTTTTGCAGACCACTGTGTCATTAGTTTTTGCATACTTTGTAACTGGGACTGTATTTGGACAAGGAAACTACCCTTGTAGTCTGCTCCCAGCAGTCTTTCCTTTGACCCTTCTGTGCCTTTTTCAGGTATACGCTTGTATGTTACTGCATGCATACTGTCTTTGCATGGTTGTAATAAAATTGGTATTGCCTACAAGCATCTGATTTCCATGTGTATTGTGCTGTAAGGCACATCTGCAATGAATCAGTTAGCTGGGAGCCTAGTGTGTGTACCATCTCATCTATTAGGTGCTCAGAAAGGGTCTGTGGTGCACTGTACTGCTAACTCTGATATAGGAAAGCGACCTTCACAGTCAGAAAGGGGACTGTGCAGCTCTACACCATGTGTCATGGAAGAAAGTCCTAGAAATGATATGAGAAGAGGCATAATTGTGTGGAAATGACTTTTGTCTTGCAGAAAACTGCTGATAATTTAACATGGATATCTAATCTTGACATTAAAATGTTGTGTGGAAAGTGCCAATTGTAAGCCATTCTTTTTTTTTGGCACAAGTCTGTGTATCTGACATCAAGATGATTATACCCTTTTAAAAAATACACATGTGTCAATTACAGAATTGTAATTTAAATATCTTAAGTTAATTCTTCTTCCACGAGTAACTAAAAAGCCTCTTTCAACAATTTCATTTAATTATTTAAATCAATTTCACCCTAGTTATTTTTGCTAATGCTAATCTAGGTTTTGACACACTTTGCATGGCTGTTCTGCTTGTGTAGGCAATGAGCCCCAAAAGGAGGTTTTGCCACAGAAAACTGCCCTGAACTTGTGTTCCAGCACTCCCTTCTGCAGCCCTTGTGGCATGCCTCCAGATCTCCTCCGCACAACTAATCCTTTCCTTGATGTCATCAGTCTCCCATACCTCCATCAAACTTTTATGGGAGGGGTTGGTGCACAGTCTATAATGGAAAAATCAGCTTACACTAGTGTTGCAGGAGATGACTTAATGTAGCGGAAAGTAGTAGCATGTTTCTTGCTTCTTTAGTGCTGGGGTGAGGGGAGATAGAGAAGGGAGAACAGGTATTTTATTAGGAAGGGGTGTAGGGACTTGCTGGTTTTTGGATTCCACCTGTGTTATAGACCATTGCACAGGCTGTTGAAAGGTCTGGATTCAAAGGAAGCTGTTAAAAGAAATAACCTTTCTTTCTGAGTTTGCTAGAACAAGTAGACAACATAGCTCTTAAATGGAATTAATTTTATTTACAAGTGCAGCGGTTCTTTTTCAATTGCTGGTGTTTTCCACTGTGGGTGTCTTTACTCGTCTCAAATTTGGATCAATAACAACAGTAGGTGAAATCACTCGTTCTCTGTTGTCCTGACAGGTTGAAAGGTTTCTTATATGTATGTGTGTTTTTCCTTTAGTCTGTTACTATCCCTTTGAAGAGAGAATGGCAGTCAGATGTGCTGGACAACTCACTGCTCTTAGTAGGATGCTTTTATAACAGTTACATATGTGACACCTGAAAGAAACGCTGAGCTTATTTGTTTTCAGATAATTTGTTTAATGGCTAGCATCTGAGGAAACTAGTTGTACTGTACATAAGCTTGGGGTGACAAGAGGACATTTTGTATGTGTGCAACAGAAGGAGGGGGACCGAGTTAGTCTGGTAGATGACAGACTGGCAGATAACGAAGTGAATGCTCCCTCTTCTTCTTTGTTGCCTTAAACGTGGCAATCAGCTTGAATTTTATTTCTTTAAAGGGTTATAGTTTTTCCTGTTTCACTGCTTACTTGATATTTCTGTTTATATCCATGTTAAAGGGAGGTACAATATTCAGCCTCTTCTTGAACATGCAGGTTATTACACACATCTTAAAATTCATTACAAATGCTCACAGTTGCTTTGAGTGTTGTATCTGTGTTTTGCTAAGAAACCAAGTGCCTGTAGTTCCTTTTGAAAATGCTAAGTGCTTTATGTTGCTGTATCTTTGCTAAGTGAAAACTGGGGTTTGTTTCATAAAGACTACCTTGTTTATTTCTTCCAGCTCTAGTTGTGAGGCTTCCTTAGTGCTAAAGCACTCTGGTTTCAGGTGGTAGAATATTTCAAGCAACTGAAAAGAGCTGGATGAGATAGAAATTCCTGTTTTAAAAGCAACAGAAAACATGACATTTAAATTCTGCATTGTATACAGAGCTGGACTTAAAAAAAAAACAAACAAACAAACAAACAAAAAAACCCAACCAAACATCAGATGAATGACTAGATTACTCCATAGTTCAGATGTGTTTGTATGTGGTCAAGGCTTGTTCTTATACTAAGTGAGTCCAACATTACTGTAACCAGTCTGATCTCCATGGGGCTGCTTCTGGCATAGAATAAAGGACGCTTGCACTGTTGTCAGATTGGTAGGGTATTGTTAAGAGATGGTGATAGCTACTCCTCATCTTAAAATAGTTGTAGAAAATAAGTCAGTTCTGGTTATGGAAACTATCAGCTCCAACTTTTCACTGCCAGCATCCAGAAGTACACAAGGTAGAGCTGGAAGAGAAGTTTGGCTAGCCTTTACTATTTTTCAAAGGCTTCGTTTACTAACACAGGGTAGAAAGGATCAGCACAACTGAAAGAGTTTACCAGCAGACACAGAAGACAGCCTAGCCCTGAAAGAGCTGAGTTTGCTACAAGGTCTTGCTTAAGCAAGGCTCTCTAACCTAAATGCTGCCTCCTGCTATGTTCCGGAAAATAGGACATAGTGCCTTTGTGGCAAAACACAGCTCTGTCAAGAGGCATTGCCCGCATTGGTCTCCCGATCTAACATGAGCAGTCTGCAAGAGCCCCCATTTTCATATAGACTTGGTTCAAAAGGTTGGCAGAACTTACAAACTTAAGGCGTTTCTAAGACAGATAAGGGCTCTGYGACCTGCTAGAGATTTGTATCCTAAAGAAGAAAAGCAGTGAGCTTCCCACAGCTACCTGAAAGCAGAATTATGTAACACAACTATTTATGATACATGTTAAGTATAGACATAAGACAGCAGTCTTGTAAAACAGCCTCCCAAACTAGCAGAGAGGTATGATGCTCAAAAGCTATGGTTCTTGATGTTAGCTCTCTGGACCTATCTCTGATTAAATAACATTGTGGGCAAATTCTGTGTTTGGTGGTGTGGCTTTTTCAGCCATAACATTTTAAAAATTTGTGGAAGAATAACCTGTCTGGAATGCGAAGTAAAGCATTGTGCACTGCAATCTTACCCACGTTATTTCTCCATGGATCGCCACTTCTACCTTTTAAAGTTCCTGTGTTCCCACATCAAGTATAGTCTGGCCTCAACCCGAGTTGTGTGCACCTCAGATTAGATTAGGTGCTGTTTCTGCAGCCTGCAACATACCAAGAGTAGAATTAAGAAAGCATTAAAACCTGGAGATCAGTAGCTGTAGGAAATAGCATCTTTTAAGAAGGGAGCAATTAGCATTTCCCTTATTTGCATATAAACTTTTCAACCTTCAGAATTATTCATAAGTGTTTATGGTTTACTGTATTTATACTGTGATTTTTTTTTTAACTGATGTGTTGTAGCTGCATGTTAATGGTGAAAGATTTTCTGCTTCACGCAGATTACCAAGTAGTTTGTAAAGGGGAGGCTTGCTTGTATATGATATGTAAAGCACATCTAAGAATGATGGTTAATACTGAAGCTTTTACATTAGATTAGACCAACTTTGAGCCACCTCTAGACTGGGATTTTCCAGTTCCTGTCTCCCACTAGTTCTTCGTTGCTCTTCTGAAGCTGTCTTGTTTAACAAAAATGTTTGAGTCAGATTCATCCTCAAAGCCATAACTGTCATAGAATCATAGGATGGCTTTGGTTGGAAAGGACCTTTAAAGGTCATCTAGTCCAACCCCCCTGCAATGAGCAGGAACATCTTCAACTAGATCAGGTTGCTCAGAGCCCTGTCCAACCTGACCTGGAATGTTTCCAGGGATGGGACATCTACCACCTCCCTGGGCAACCTGTGCCAGTGTTTCACCACCCCCAGCGTAAAAAAATTGCTTCCTTATATCTAGTCTAAATCTACCCTCTTTTAGTTTAAAACCATTCCCCCTTGTCCTGTGGCAACAGGCCCTGCTAAATAGTTTGCTGCCATCTTTCTTATAAGCCCCCTTTAAATACTGCAAGGCTGCAATGAGGTCTCCCCGAAGCCTTCTCTTCTCCAGGCTGAACAACCCCAACTCTCTCAGCCTTTCCTCATAGGAGAGGCGTTCCATCCCCCTGATCGTTTTCGTGGCCCTCCTCTGGACATGCTCCAACAGGTCCATGTCTGTCTTGTGCTGAAGGCTCCAGAGCTGGACGCAGTACTCCAGGTGGGGTCTCACCAGAGCAGAGYAGAGGGGCAGAATCACCTCCCTCGACCTGCTGGCCACGCTTCTTTGGATGCAGCCCAGGGTACAGTTGGCCTTCTGGGCTGCGAGCACACATTGCTGGCTCATGCCCAGCTTTTCATCCACCAGTACCCCCAAGTCCTTCTTGGCAGGGCTGCTCTCAATCCCTTCATCCCCCAGCCTGTATTGATACTGGAGGTTGCCCCGACCCAGGTGCAGGACCTTGCCCTTGGCCTTGTTGAACCTCATGAGGTTCACATGGGCCCACTTCTTGAGCTTGTCCAGGTCCCTCTGGATGGCATCCCATCCCTCAGGCGTGTCAATTGCACCACACAGCTTGGTGTCATCTGCAAACCTGCTGAGGGTGCACTCAATCCCACTGTCTATGTCATTGATGAAGATATTGAACAGTACTGGTCCCAATACGGACCCCTGCGGGACACCACTTGTCACTGATCTCCATCCGGACATTGAGCTGTTGATCGTTACTTTCACTTTTGTGACCATCCAGCCAATTCCTTATTCACCGAATAGTCCACCCATCAAATCCATATCTCTCCAATTCAGAGAGAAGGATGTTGTGGGGGAGCATGTCAAAGGCCTTACAGAAGTCCAGATAGATGACATCCATAGCTCTTCCCTGTCCAAAGGGAGATAGCAACAGAATATTCTGTGAAGTTAATTCCCAAATAGCCTAATGCTTAGTCTTTTAGACTCAGAGCAAAAGTTATTGTTGTGATAATTCTGGGAGACCTCAAGGGAGGGGAATAGTATAGTTTAACAAATCTGTTGTTTTGCAGATGGTATGTTTTTAGAGTATTTTTGGTATAGCCATATACATGGACTGAAGTTATGGTCAAAGCAGGAATGGTTTGAATAAAGGGACCTTATATAGCTGTTGTGACCAAGTTTGTAAAGACAATTTTGTCAAATCCTACTTTTCAAAGAGTTGCCAACAGTGTCGATGTTAACAATGTCCATACAGATTCACAAAGTTAGTCTCCTTGTATGTGTGACTGTGCATGAAAACTGGCTCATTTTTATCATGAATATTTATGGTCTGCAATAATCTGATTAACCATAAAATTTAACAATATGTTAGCTCCATGACCTGATAATTCTTCATCCTTGCAGGGTCAATGATGCATTTTAATTGATATGAAATGATCAGAATTTATTGGAGGTTTTCCATGGTTGCCCTGTGACAGAAATATAACTAGCTAAATATATTGTAATATGAAATACATAAAGCAGTGGATTTATCTAGCCAGTGGTTTTCAATTTTTGGATAATTTACAAAGGAAATTGTGAACCCTTCAGAAAGTACATCCTTGTGGATTGCTACATACCATATGCAAACCCATTTTTCTAAATCATGCCTCATTTGAAACTCTTAAAATTGTATTATGAAACCTCCAGGATTCTGACAACCACAAACTAAAACCACACTCGTATTAGTCAATTGTTTGCATGGATAATTTTTTTCTTTTCTGAAGTTTCAGTTATCACTAACTTATTCTAGAGGGCATAGATGTTTTAGCTGTTTGTCAACAGCTATTCAGCACAACCATCTGGCTACATTACGAAGAGCACTGCATTTTGTCAAGTAGTGTTGCAGTTGTCAGGGCATTGTCCTTTGGAGATGATTGTCTTCTGCCTCTGCTACACCTGGAGAACAGCATTACTGGCCTTGCACAGGGTCAGAAGGTTTATATGAGCCATTCTCAAGTTAAAGAGAATGGAGGAAACATGCAGGAGCAAGAAAATTAATTTGACTCAACCTAGATTTTCTTTAACAGAGGCAAATGAGTTTAGGAAGCCAAATAGTGATCGCGATGCATTTTTTCTAAATTTCAAAGAGAAGGGATGATCTTAAATAATCTGTAATATCTGTCATTCTCATAGAATGAGCATGAAACGGCATGACCAGAAAGACTCTATTGTGTGACTTAAATAAAGAAACTTAACAGGTAATTATACTTTTTATAATTATTTTGCTTTTAGTAATCAAAGTTGATAGCTTTAACCCTTCTGGACCTTCAGCATCAGGCACAGAACTTCTGATGGTGCTTATCTTTTAATGACTTTCTCCAAGCCATAATGGACAAATGCTTTTTAAGCATTCCCTATAATCTCCATTTGTGGAGTAGGGGGATCGCTAGACAGCCAAACCTGGAAAATTTCTTTCAAGGACTACAGCTGTAAGCATAGTTTCAATTATACATCATAAGTAGGGCATTTTCTGGTAGTTCTGTATTGTACAGCATGTATTATTACGTCCAGATGAACTACAAAACTTACTTTTAAAAATAACTAGGGGATCTATTGTTACTTTATTTTGCCTGCATAATGTGATTTAAATTTAAAATTAAAAACTAAAGGTTCCCTCTTGATCTTTCTCAGTGTGCTGGTAGAATTCCTGTGCAGCACACAAGATAGTGGTTCTTCTACTTACATTATTTCTTCTAAACATAAAAGAATAGCAACTTGCTAATGCAGTAGTCATTGTGGCCCTTTCTGGGATCCCAGAAAAACAACCTGAGAAGAAATTCTTAGACTGTATTGAATACACAAAAACTCAGGAAATTTCAAATGTGCTGTGAACAGCAAAACTAAGTCACAGATCTGATGGATTCTAAATTTTCTTCAGAAGCAGTTTTTTATCCGCACAGGACCTTCATTAGAGAGTAGTGCTTGTTCTTGTTCCAATTGCTTGTGTTTTCACAAAAGGTGTGTGGCACAGAAAAATGAATAAGCACAGATGAAGGTTTAAAGTGAGAGACTAATGCCATTTTCCATTCTTTTATGAAGATGCCTGAAAGTCAGTGGGATTGCACACTTGCATGTGCTTGGCAACGTGAGCGAACCTCAGCTGGCCGCAGCACAGACTCTCCGCTAAGCAGGAGTGTGGGCCTGGCTCTCCTTAGACCACCTTTCCTCCCAGGTGAAGTGCTTTGAAAGGAGGCAGGAGCAGCAGTTCAAGCACTGCTTCTCATGGACCCCACGTGCCATTTAAAACACCAGGAAAACTGAAAACAACTTTTCTTCTCCCCGAGTAGTGAGAGAGCACCTGACTCTATTTGGATGCCTTTCTGTCGTAATTTCTTTGAAGACTTGCTGGGACAAAATCAATGCCACTTTCAACAGATGCTCCGTGAGTAATATTAGGAGTCGTACTAGCGCGTAGCAGTTGTTGCTAGCCTCTTACATGAGTGACCTCCCAGCTGCATGTGAGAAGGGAGTTTGAGGCCAAAGCTCTCCGGAAAGGGCTGCACAGCCAGGAGGTGGCAGGCCGGGTTAATCTGCTGTGCCGTCCCCCGCCTACGCCTCGGGAGTCTGAAGACCTTTTTATTTATGTACTTTGGAAGTTGACTGAAAAGTGCAGTGAGAATTCACAAATCAGGAAGAATACGAAAAGCATAGCTTGTATTTGATCTGCGGCATCGAGCTTTTGCTTTTGATCTCTCTGGAGCTTGTGACGAAGTACTCCAGTCCCACTTGATCAAGCCAGCAAGAAATCATTTTCTTCTTGCTAAATGGTTGTAAACTTTACAGGATTTTATGAACTTAGCCTAGCAAGGGCAAGTCAGTGATTAGAAATATAAGAACAAATTACTCAAGTCCCTGAAGATAGTCTTCTAGGTCCCCATTGGGGCGGGGGGGGGGAAGGAACCAAAATTTAACATCTAGTTATCTAACATTTAGTGATCTAAATTAAGTTGGAAGGGAAAAAGACTCTGACAGAAGACTAATATAAACTGTCTTAACTAGAAAGATAAAATTTTCTTTTTAAATAATAATTCATTCTACCAACCTCAGCAAAAAGGAAGCTGCATCTTGTTAACTGTTTTTTTTTTTGTTTCTTTTTGGTTTTGTTTTTGGGTTTTTTTTGAACAACTAGTTGGAGCTCTGTCACTTTCCAGGGGTTAATTTTGTAGGTTTAAAAAGTACATTTATTTAATAGCATTGTGATGGTTATTTAATAATGTTGAGATGTTATTTATTCACTAGTGAGAGGGCTTGAAAGAGGATCTACTAATGTGCAAGAGCAAATTTTGCTRTTAAAAAGCAGAATATGAGTCTTCTTTCAAACAAAATCAATCTGCTTATGGCATTCTGAAGTCAATAACAAATATTCAAGCTATACTATAAGAGCATACAAGATAAATTCAAGGGTAGAGAGGATTGCAAAAACTTTACAGTGCAACATAGGGTTGTTCCACACTGCATTTGACTTTGTATCTAAATTTGTGTATTACGTTTGACTACACAAGAAGGAAAAAAGCTACTGGGTAAACCAGGTCTCTAAAGCTGATGTTAAATAGCACACATCCTACCTTATACCTTCATGTAGACTGAGCGCTATTAATGGAAATAAAGCTGCATTAGCTCTAYGTTACATGCTAATTGCCAGCTTCTTAACAGAGGTGATTAACTAGGAATAGAAACCTGTGTTAAAGTATGGTACTTGTCCTTAATCTAGCTTGTGTATCTCTACACAAATTTATTGTGCTGCATAGGCATGCCCTTAATGTCATTATGTTCAAATCTGTTATCTTTGGCCTATTAYGTGCTCTGTCAAGGAAGGTAAAAATCTCAACTTTACCATGACCAAAGTCACTATTTTTGGCCCTGTAGAGGCAGTAAAAAGTATTTCCTTTTAAATCAGTGTACACACATGCAGAGAGAAGCTGTCACTTGCTTGTAATTACATGTATTTTGTCCCTGGCTTAAGATATTTTTAAGGAAGGAACTTCCACAGTTTGCGTGGAAGAAAATTGAAGAAACTATGTTCCTAATGACAGCTCTTCAGACTGTTGGGAAGTTAAAGGTGAATCTGTGGTAACTGGATGTTGGGCTGCCTGCAGCTGGCCAGGATGCATTACCCATTCCTGCATTATAGCTGTGAAGGAGAACCTACAAGGAGACAAAGAAGATCATATTTTTTACATGTAGAAATGACAGCTGGTCTACAGTGGCCAACTTTAAGCACCCAATTAAGAGCCTACCTTGACCATAGAGCGACACAAACTAAGTCAAAGGCGAGAACTGCTTCTCTAAAAATAGTATATCTTCTTARTATTAACCTCTGCTCTCTTTGTAGCCTCCAAAACAAGCAATAAAAGGTAGATGGTGGCAAACGTTTTGCTCTTTATCTGCTATTGTTATAAAACTTTATCAAATAAGCCAATTTTAAAACCTAATCAGAAATACCAGCTTCTGTGTATAGAGCTAAGGTCTTCATGGCAAACACGAAGGAGCCTGAATACTTGCTTAACTAACTTAATCCTCTATTATTTTGATGTGCTTAAAACACCTGCCTTGTAGACAAAGGCAGTGTATTCTTCATGGGGCATTTCCTAGTTTGAGACAGTGGTATTTGGCTAAGGAAACAGAGACCTTTATTTGATGCCAGGTTGACTGGGTTTGACCAACTCTGGTGTAATGTAGCTCTTGGCATTTTTATGCATCAGACTACTTTCCAGGGAAATTAGGAAGTTTGCAGACTGCTTTTGGATGTTCTGCTGAGTATGTAATAGTACAGCGATAAAAGACGTTACTTACCTGAAATTACTAGGAACATATAGACAGCGAAGTGTATTCACAAACACAAGGTCATGCTGTTCTCTGATATCACACTGTCCATCATAGTAGCTTCTGTACAGTGCCTTGACTCTCTCCTTAGATAAGCCTGTGATCTGGTCTATAAATTCTTTAGGTTCAGATATCTCTTGTAGTATATATAGCATTTAGTATAAGCAGGCCATTATCTCAATGTGTCTCTGTAACTACTGCTTTAAAACAAGCAATTAAGAATGAAATGCCATTTATAGAGTTACAAGGAAATTTGTTATTAAATGTAGGCTTGAATAGATAATTATATAATAATCTAGCACAGTAGCTGGATTTAAAGGTAGAAACACTTATGAGTTAGTGTAGGATTCTTTAGTGATAAATGGGAGTTGGAGTTAACTTTCATAGGGGTGGCTGGATTTGTGTTTTTGATCAGGAATGCTACATGTTCCACTTCCTCTGCAACAGATATTAAAAATATTCATTAAAATCTAGCATCAGTTAAGGGGTTCTGGGAGAATGGATAAAATTGTGTACACTAAATAAAGTTTAAGCATATTAATTTTAACAGTTTAACAAGCACAGACATGTCTACCTCCCTTCACAATAGGCAATTTCCTTGAAGCCAGAGAGTGRGTATAATGGGTATTTAAGTTAGGCATGCCTCTTTGCCATTAAATTAGAATGAAATTGCCTCCTACAATGAAAATGCTACCCACCAGTGTAAAATAATATGATTTGTTTTGTAAACAGATCGAACGACCTTTATTAGATGACGGTGACTGTGGGAGAAGCAGCATTTTATTAACATTTGAGTGTGTATATCTTCCATTCATTATATTTAATCAAAGTATGCATTTGACAGCAACCTAGGGACTAGAGTTAAACTTTCCTGCTTTCATGTGCATTAAACACTGCCAACTTTTAACTGCAAAAAATGCCTTTTGTCTTCCTGTTGCTGATGTGTAATATGAAGGAGCTAAAAGAATAAAAAAGTGGAAGGGTGTGAAGATCAGGGGAGCTCAGCATCTGCGTAGTCTCAGATAGTAATTTCAGGAGCTAACTGGTGCTAAGGATTTCCTTGGGGTAAAACCTGAGAGTGAAGAGGAAGAGGAGCACTGCATGGGAGTGCACTCTCAGGAGGGGCTGGTGTCTCCCAGAATTTCTGCAGGGTTTCTTTAAGGGTAGCGTATTGCACTTGTGATTGTAAAGTTCTGTGTTTAAGAGCAGAAATTTAATTCCCACATCCATGCCAAATTCACATAATACCATTCTGTCTCCAGTAAACTATACTAGATTCTTTTATTAGTTTTCCTTTCCAAACTCTTTGGAAAAATTATGCTGTGCCCTTACATGTGAGGCACAGGCCATGACTGTAATTGCAAATAGCCTAGCATTTTAATTCTGAGTAAGTCTGGTAACAACCCTATGGGGTGCTCTCCAGTTGATATCTGAATTGCATATCTATACTCTAAACTTCCCTTGGGCTGAGAATAGGAGTCAATTGTGACTAGATTTTAGCCTCTTTGGCAGATGTCTGTCTGTTACTGTCTCCTAGTTGGCTCCACTAAGCCTCCTGGGTCAATGGTGAACTTTCAAGATACTCCACTAGCTTAAATACCACATTTCTTACTGCACCAGCCTTGAGGACATTTTGATGTTCAGGGACACATGCAAGTTGGAATAGGCAACATATCAGGTTTATAATGGCTTCATACAAAATTCCTTTAATTTCAGTTGGACAAAAGAGGTGACTGGAGGTGAGAGCTAGATGAAACTGACTTTCCATGGCTGATTTCCTCACCCATCTGCAGCATCTTTGGGGTGTGATCAGAGACTTTAGGAGTGTTGTGTCCTCTTTGTGGACTGTTACTGCATCGTAACACATTGATGTGTGTTTCAGCCAGTTGGATTTCTTTTATCTTGGCTGATCCTGTAGCCAAATGAAGGTCATTTTTGCTAGGACAATAAGCCCGTTTGTTTCTCCCTCCCCCAGGAGCTGCTTCCTCTGTGAGTGCTTCTCACTTCTCCAGTCCCTTCTGTCCTGAGCGTGGAGGGAATAATCCCATCCCTTCACACCTCTGCAGAAACAGTGGGGACACCCCTTGCCCAGCCTCCAGTTATTTCACTCTCTATGGCTTGGTTGGCTCTCAAATTACAGTGTAGTCATGGATAAAGACATCTGCTTCTTACGCCCTTGACAGGCATATGAGGCAGAGGGCAGAAAAAAGGTAGTCATAGGGCATAGGGATATGCAATTTCTCAAGTCAAGTTAATATTCTTAGCTTGACTATATATGAATATTCTCAGCTTGAATATAGGTTCACAAGGTTTTCACAGCTCCTCAAACTGCAAAAAGGTCTTATCAGTTTAGCCAATTTGCATTTGGAAACTGGAATAAAATTTCCAAGGTTGCTATCAGCCCAGCACCCCTTACTTTCTTGTGAGGGAAAGGCAGATTGAGCCATATTGTTAACAACAACAACATCAAAATAGGGCATTGGAGGCAACTGTGTATAATTACAGCATAAATAGGAGTTTGTCATTCGGGTATTTCAATTTGCAATCTTCACACTTTCTCAGCGTGAAGAATTACTTTTATTGAGTAATGTTATGTAGGTTGCTGCCTTCCAGTGGTGAATACACTGAGACAGGAATAAACATGGGGACAACTGGTAGTGATGTCTCTATTTGTTTCCTGGTACGCTGCATTATAAAAGCAAAAGAAATCTTAATAGAAGTGTATGTAGTGACTGCTTCATGAACACTTTCATGAAATGCCATGGTTTGCAGGAAGAACAGCTGTGGAATAGAGAAGTGTCATCTTATGGTGTTTCTATCCCAGAGTTCAATTTCACAGGACTTTGAACACTTCAGAGGAGAGAAATGGTAACTTGTGCTTTCATTCTTCTTCCAAAGGTCGGCAACATCTCAAAGCACCAGAACGTTTGAGTACTAAGACTGAGCTTGTGCCACCACCGATGCAGGCTCGAAGGTCCTGTGCTGCAAACACCTGGAGTCCTGTGGTGGCAATCGTGAGGCCCCTGGGACTCTGGGTTTCCAGACAATGCCAAGTCCAAGTAATCCAGTCCCTGTCTGGAGCTGCAACTGTTTTATTGCCAGGTTTGATATGTAGTGCTTGCTACAATCAATTATTTTTCCTTTCCATGGAAAGCATGCAGGGTACTGCACATACTTGAAAAAGAAATTTAAGGCTGCAAAATCCAGGTCATAATGGTGGGGAAACGCATCCTTGTAGCTTTACTAGATCCTTTACTTGCTCTTTAATTCCATTGTCACATTGCACTTACCGTGATAAGTACTGAGTCCTGCAGTACTCAGAGGCACACAGGATCATAAACAGTGTTAGATAAATGTTGTTTCCTGATTTTAAGTAAACTCTTCTGTGTGGTTTTAAAATTTTAACATGTGAGTTTACTGTCCAGACATGTAATCTTTATATGCTAATATACAAAACACCAACATAGTACAAAGTAGTGCTCACATTAGCACCCAAATTTCCATGATCAGGCAATTAATAATATGAAAATTTAGATATATCTAATTCTGTGAGGTTTATCTGCATGTTTTAATCCAGTGGTTCTGAGCTGCTTTCTGAAGTTCAGAGTATTAAAAAAAAAAACAACCCCACACTAAAATTAAACTGTTATGCTTAATTCAGTAGATTTTTCTTGTCTGGGAGCATTACCTATATATCTGGCCTGCACTGTTTTCCATCTCGCCTTAAAAAAAAGTTTGTTTTGAACAGGAACAAAACTCTGCTTTAGTAGTAAATTGGAAATTAGCCAACTGAGTATTTATCAAAGGATGTGCAAGGTGGTGTTTTTGCCGTCAGACTGGTGCATGAGTTGTACTGAACTTTTCCATTCCTTACACTAATGAGAATAGACTCAGACAAAAAAAAAAAAAAAACCAAAAAAAACCAAAACAAATCCACTTTTGACTAAAAAGAGCGGGATTGTGCCTTGTGCGAGAGGGGCTTGTACAGTTTTTGGTGTTGAATCCTCCATGCACACAAACAAGCTAGGCAGCAAAGCTGAACGTGGTGTTTCCATGCAGGGAAGAGGGCAGGCAAAGTGAGTAAATGATGCACTCTGGAAGTGCAGATCCTACAGCGTCTGTCGTTTCATTTCCTCTCCTCCCCTGTGCTTCCAAACGTCTATACCCACCTTCACCTTGTTAATCGTTGCTTTATTTCAGCTCAATACTTACTGTAAATTGACTGCTGTAGGAGTAGAGACTTTTAGACACTATTGAGCTAATCAGATTAGGGACACAAATACTGCGGTGACCAACTATTGTGTATGTGAAAAGACAAATGGAAAAATGCTCCTTTAACAGTGCTCGTAACGAGCTGTTGCTGTAAACGCGTGACTTGTCAAGACTCTGGCAAGAGACTGATCTTTATTTCTTGTCTGCAGCCACACACCGTGATTCAGGGTTACAAAAGGCTCYATCTGTCACGTGGCAGGAACCACTGTTTTGGGGGTTACAACTACAGGTGTTTAAATAAACAGCTTTATACCTGGCCTGCTGTGTTGGTTTTGCTGCTGATGGCTCTTTGGTGGGAGGTTTTTATTGGGGAGACTTTTAAGAAATTACTATCTTTCAAAGGGCATCAGCAGACTAAAATAGGTTTAAATCCTATGCATGCTGTTCCTTGAAAATTCAGTTAATTTAATGAAAGTGCCCTTGCAACTGTCAGTTACCTAAACTGGTTCATTTTGTAAAGTGGGCTTGTAAAAGGCTAATGAATTAGACTGGCTGGACTGTCAGGGAGCAGGTGAGTGAAACTGCAGTTTCCTTGCCTGCAGTGGTCTGATTTGTACAGGATGGTGTTGAAGACCATGTCAGCAGTTCAGGTTTTATCCTCCTGTGCTTCCTTGACTGCTTCAGATGTTGCTACCTTTAAATGCAAAAAGGATTAGAATTAAAAAAAAAAATTAGTGTGAGTTGCTTTCTAGGAGCTTAAACCTGGTTTGGAACAGAATATGGATCCTTCCAGTCCTGACATTGCTGTAGTTTGTAGTATTTAGCTTATTTAAAGCCATCTGTGTGCAATGCAAGGGGAGTGCTACTTCCTGTGCAGAACATTCCCTGTGATTATCTTGGTCAGTCATGTGCTTGATACATTGACACGCTAATGATCTAGGAATTCAGAAAACACATATCAACAATAAACCAGTAGATTCTCTATGTCAATGCTTAGTGTCCTAGCTTCTCAACAAAACTACTGTCCCAGTCTAAGGCAATTGCTTTTTCACTTCTTCCTTATTGGGGGGAAAAGAAAAATTCTATGAGGGGAAGGAGGTAATGAATTTGTTTTCGTAGACTGTAACATATTCCTTTCCAGTAGTGACTCTTTCAAACAACTGAAACCTGCTGACAAAAATAGAACAAAATCAAAATTTAATGTTAACCAACATCGTGATACAGTTCGAAGTTGTTAAATACTTCTGTGGAGCTGACTCAAGGTCAACAGTTCTTGAGACTTCAGGGTTAGATTTTTAGTTATTGGGACTCTTCCCCACAATAGTCCAATAACAGACAAATTATGAAACACTGAATAACATCATCTATCTCAATTTTGTCCACCAGTCAAATAGCAGAGAATACATAGGAGCTTTACAACATGTCAGCTTATCCATGGTCTTCCAACCTCAGACTGGAAGAAGCAGTTAATACCAGAGCCAACACAAGTTCAGCATCCCCTTGCCTTCTAAACTATATGTTGCCTGGGATATGTTTCTGAGGTGGTTTTCTGACTGCAGATACTGATATTTCCCGGAGGACAGGAAACAGCCTTGGCAGTAGGTAGCTCATGGGTTGTTTGGAGCTTGCAGATCTAAAGCTCACCCCTTTTTCATGCCTAAAGCTCATGAAAGATGAAGAGTTTTGCCCTTTCTGTGTGGAAGGGAAGGTTGAGCCTAAAACAATTTGACAAAAGATGCAAGAAAATTTAAAAGGATTATATCACTTTTGCAAGGTTTTGCTGGAACCAGTATGGTATCAACTGGTATAAGCAAATGTAATCGGAAGCAAAATGGGAGCAATGGACAATATTAGAGCAGATGAGCTCTGTGCTTCAGTCTGGAAGCAAATGCTATRTTTAAGCTGATCCAGCAAATTAATTTGTTGTTGGAAATACTAGTACTAAAAGTGAAGTAAAATTTAGTAGTAGGTAAAGTAATTCATGGGTTTACTGAGGTGAGCTTATTCCTGCAAAGAATCTAGATCATCAGAATGTATAAAAATACGGCAAATAAGAGAAATGGTAAGAGAAATGGTAAGAGAAATGGTAAGAGAAATGGTAAGAGAAATGGTTTGTGATATTGGCATTAAAAATACCCAGTACCAGGTAAAAAAGTAAAATCTCTTGTCTTGTTGAAAGGGATGATGAGTCCCCAGGAGGCACATGGCACCAACAGGGAAGACCTCTTTCAGAGAATATGGAAGCTGTTTTGGATAGTGCAGAGTTGTAAATGCCAAACTGTCCCAGCAATCTTACCTGTAGGAAGAGCCTGGAAGAGGTGTGTGTTAGGCCAATTGCTTTCAGCATCATAAGTGAAGTAGGAAGAGATGGCAACAAGTCTTTGGCTGCACAAGGAGCAAAGATGAAACCTTTTTTTTATGTGCTTCCAAAATCATTAATAGAACATTGATCTCTGCTAAATGAGAGGGACTCTGAAAGAGAAGAACTGGTGTAGAACCATTTTCTACTTGAATTGCCACTTGAGATTCTGATAGGTACCCTAGAAAATGTGCATATGTGAACAATCACACTTGGGAGAGACAGCTTTCTTAGAAACTTGGCACCAGTGGCAACCTTGCCTGATGCATTGCAGCAGAAAATAGTGAATATTGTTTTGATAAGTTGTTCTGTTTATTTCCAGCCTCTACTTAAATGAAGGGCCCTGTCTTGGTGCTGACAGCAGTTTTGTTTAGAAAGCACCAATCTGGTTCATGGACATTACTGCAAAAAAGTGTTAAACAAGACATGTAATCAGATAGAGGAAGCCTGCAAGGCAGCAATGTTTTATGTTGACCATTTCAGGACAGTGACACTGAGGATGCTACTAGTGCTTGTTGTGTATACCAAAAGTTCAGACCAAATCAAGGAAAGTGCCTATGCAGAAATTGGCAGACACTTTTTTCCTACTTGGAGAATGCTGTGTAGTTGTTAGAGACTATTAGGAACTATTAGAGACTATTACTCTCCTTTCTGATGATCTTACTAAACAAAGTATTACGGTCAAAAAGGTGACATGAATGAGTGATCAGATGCCAGAGTTTAGTGGGCATGAGTTCAAGGACCTTGCAATGGAATGCACTTTTAGATGCACAGTATCCATCCCCTGTAAGCCCTGGTCCCACAGAATGGAGGAATGCTGTAATTTAGAGCTGTTAAATCTGCAGAAGGGCGCTGATGAGGCATGAGTCGTTCAAACAAACATTGATGTCAGTAAACACAACTTTGAGAACATTTGTGATAACCAAATAAAAAGGGACATGAATGCTGTACAAGCAAATGAGCTGTAGATGGAGGGGGGGAGGGGAAGACACCAGAATGCCAATTACTGGTCTGATCAGTGTCATCATTTTGTTATCTGCTTTCTTTTGTTCCTCCTGCTCATGCATCACCTTGATGCTGTTACATAGAGAACCTGAGCTTTCTATGCTATTAAAGTATCTTAGCTAGGGTGTTCTGGAATTCCAGGACTGTATTTGAGCATATTCTACCTCACATTTTTATTTCTGGCCCCATTTCTGCAAGCAAAAAGAGATCCAAGAGGTACAAACGTTCATCTGTTGACATAAAAAAATTGCCCGTGTAGCTTATTTATTTGCTCACAACTTGGCAACAACAAACACAGTTTGTGTAGAAATAAATCCCAGAGCATGGGAAATTATCTGGAGATTACATTTCTCTATAGGTTTATTTGCTTTTGCAATGTTTTTGCAGTGCTTTTGATAAAAGCAGTAAGTAGATCACATTCAGTAATTTTATTTTCCATCCTCATTTCACCCCAAAACTATTCATGGCTGCCTCT
This sequence comes from Phoebastria nigripes, assembly GCA_035582835.1. Taxonomy (NCBI): domain Eukaryota; kingdom Metazoa; phylum Chordata; class Aves; order Procellariiformes; family Diomedeidae; genus Phoebastria; species Phoebastria nigripes. Next base: position 114,877 of record JAYKAV010002879.1, on the reverse strand, counting down.
CACTGTGAAAAATAAGAATGAAAAGTCTCACTTCAAATACAATCTTTGGGCTTARAACTCCTTGCTGAGGCAAAGGTAACTGATTTCCATTGAGGCATTGTTTTAAAATAGTTAAGATTGTCATTTACATACATTTCCTGGGCTTACATGAAACATTATGTATTAAAGTTTCTAAACATTATTATCTACCTAATTCTTTTGAGTGTATTGTTCTGCGATGGAAAGGTGATAGTTTCACTTGCTACCATCTTCTCTATGGCCCTTGTTTCTTTTCCTTCTGTTCCCAACTTTTTGCCACTTCTTTGATGGTATAGGTAGTGAATGGAAAAATTGAGTCTGTGTCCTGCAAGCCAAAAGTCTATTTAAAATATATGAAAAAGTTTGGGTTTTGCTGATTTTTTTGTTGTTTTTTTTTTTTTTTTTTCCCTCCTGCTAGATAGGATGTGAAGTAAAACCTATAAGCCTAATACACTGGTTCAGCTCTGTTTTGTTGGCTGGTGTTCTTATCAAAATAAAACTAATAAGAGGGAGTAGAAATCAGCTTTAATTATAAGGACGAAGTTTGAGGGGAAAAAAAAATTTGATTTTAAATGCTTGGATCATAACTTTTAGTGCTGGGAATTGTGTTTAGTTGTCCATTAAAGTATATCTTACTGATTGTATGAGTATTAAAAAAAAAGTCTGCTCCTTTCTTACAGAAAAACTGAAGATAAACAGCATTCTCTGAGTACATTTTCTTTATTCCTTCTTTATTATTGAATCAAAAATTCTTGTTTTGTTAAGCTTAACATCTTTCTTAGAAAGACAGAAACCACATGTCCTACCTTTACTGTTCCATTTTCTCTGCTATTGTATATACACTCTTTATATCCTCTGGCTTTTTTAAATTAAAATAGAAAATTTTGATCATATATACTGTTACATCAATTATCCCTCTGCAAATGAGCTTTTCATTACCTTTTTTGCTGGCCAGTCTGTCCCTGTGCTCACTTTGTGTGACCTCTTGTTTTTTTGATCTCATTATACTCTTTGAACAGTTTCTTGATATCTGCTGTCTGTAACATCAGGATTGAACACTTTCTATTTATCAACATTTTCTAATATCCTCCTTTCCTGTGCTAGATCTTGTAGGTATCCTGCTGGATACCTTTCAAAAGATGCCAGGGTCCCCACATCTGCTAGTAAACTTGGGAAAGATGGTGGTTGAGCTGTAGCAGGGATAAACAATATATTTGTCTTTTTCTTTTTAGATTGTAGGTGCATAAAGAATATTCTTAATACGTAAAACTAAGCCAAATTCTCCTGGCTTCAGGTTTTGTAACAAATTGACATTGGCTTTTTTAACAGTTGCTGGAACACAAGTCAATTTTGTATGCATGTAGGTAGGCTGGTATTTTAAAGATGTGCAAAATTAAATGTTCCTTTGTTACCCAGGTTTGGCTAAGGCATACCTGTGTTTGCAGATGCAGATTCCACAGTCTTGCAGTGATGTGTTTACACCATGTTTTTAAGTCTCTCTCACCACTATGTACAAGTGAATTGAGTGCTTTCAATAGGAATGTCTGACTAACTGTGTGGGAAAGAAGAGGTCCCCTTTTCTTGGGAATGGAGAAGCTTCCACATATCAATATTTTTGCTCTGGGTGTACCAAACTATTGCTATGGTGTGAGAGGAGGTGGTGTTGGACATTGGTAGCTCCAGTTAAATAAAGTGGTGGAGAGCCCACCTACACTGCTCTAGTCCTCTCTGGGATGTGGCAACTTCATTGCTGAGCTGTTTGGTTTTGAATATGAACACGAGTAAGTATGCGTTATGCTCCAGCAAGCAACCTGTAAGTTGTGATTATTAGTAGTACTTTCACCTTTGCAAATACAGGTTCTATAATACCCTGCTGAACTGAGATTTAGACAGGTAGAAAAGTTTGCTTCTTGCGAACATTATAGCTGGGATTCTGTAGAACATCAAGGTTTATCCCACTGAATACACCTTTTGATCTCTTTTAGGAAGTCCTAACAAATCCAAGTCAAATGGTAAGTCTGGCTGTGCTAATCATGCACCACTTTTCAGTTAGAAGGTAGTTTTGCGAGACTAATTAGAGAGGTAAAATATACAAATTAGGATAGCTGTTGACCTAGCAAGATCCCTACATGGACATAACGTCACATCTTATTTGTTGCATTAACTGACTGTAACTTTTAAGTCTCCCTTTAATTGGTGATATCTTAGCCATGCCCCAATAGCTAGTATTTGATTTTGAAACCAGAATGATGTTTATGATTAAGCACCAAATGTTGGCACTTACAAAGCCAGGACTACGTTGTTGGCTGAAGTGCAGCTTTAAAATCCTTGTATCTTATCCCTGCAGTGCTTGCAGTCTGCTGATTTCAGTTAGCTGTGATTCTGTACCTAAAACTGTGCAACAAGGAGAACTGGCACGCTAGCAAACTCTTTGTTGTGATTTTTCTTTGGCTGCCTAGGTGACTGCTACTGCCTTCAACCAACTACATACACACAAAACAATCCTATTTTTAACTCCAAAAGAAAGGAGAAATAATAACTTGTCTTACAATTCTTTTTTCTATTCAGCATTAAAAAGTCGACTTCTTGTAGCAGAAAGTTGTCAGGTACTTGGTATAAAGTATTGGAGGTAAATCAACACACAATGCAAAGGTGTTAAGTTTATTACAAGCAGCTGAATAATTACTTCTGTAACTTTGAATAAGTATTTCTTTACCTAATGGCAGACCAATGTGTTATCACTTATGTTAGGTTCTCCCATATAAAAAGAACATTTTATTTTTCCTTAATTTGAAAACATGTGTCTTTAGACTGTATTTATATCATTGTTTATCTATATTTAATGTGCATTGGTCATATACTTATGTAAATAAAAGCTTCTACTCCAAAACATTATGTTTGGTAGCAATGACTAATTACATTGGAGCTTAACATAAACTGGCAGCTCTCTTTCAGAAAGCAGGTCAATAGAAATATTTTAAAAATGCATTTAAAGGAACCAAAACCTTTGTCCTAAAACCTGGTGTATTTTTACTGAAAAAAGCACCAAATCTTCTTTAGAGAATTCTTAAAAGCTGCATGTTTATTCTTCAGTTTAAAATTTCCAGATTAATTTGTCCACAGTRATTGATTTTAATTTTTGTCTGCTATGTCTAGTTATAGACTTTCTTTTTAAATGCATACTATGTATCTTATCTCAGATTTCCTGAAGCACAATTACCCTATAGTTATTGTAAGTCACCAAACTAAAACAGAGGATACCTCAGCCCAAGAGGGGATGGAGTAGGCAGATACTGAAAGCAGACCTTGGAAGAGGTTCTCTGTTTCCTCCATTTGGGAAACAGGAAAATTATTAAATGCACTGTGGAATTAAAGCCTATGTGTGAACCCGGGAAACATTCCAGACCTCTTCTGGCTATATTATTTAAAAGAGAATGTTTTGGGCAAGGCAGTATAGTGTAGTATTGTGTAGTCTTACCCTTCTGTAACACCTTGATGACCTGATGCAATTGCAGTCTATTTGTACTCTCTGCCCCATTTATGAAACTAGTTCTATTTCTTTCTTTGATCACTGCAGTATTGTTGTTTCATTCACCTTTTTGGGCATCCATTTGTCTTTAGTTTTCTTAATCCTCATCTTTTTTCTTTCTGTATCATATGGAAGTGTTTAGCTTCTGTGCCCTGGATTTTGCAATGGCTTAACTTACCTTCATCTCTCTAAATTTCTGTCAATTGTGACTTGGTGAAAAGTGTACTTCCTGAGGAGCATTCTCATTTTTTTAAGGAAAATGTATTTAAGGCAGCTTATTTTAGGAGAAAAAAACTTTATATTTTCTGATTCTGATCATCCTGAAAGTGTCATATTCATATTTACTAAATACATTCTGGGAAAATTAATTAGGTAGCCCTTACCAGAACAAATTATGGTGTTTCTGTAGGTTTTGCTTCATTCTTAGCAAACACGTTTATTCTTGTGCAAATGCTCCTACTCGTTTCTGGAAGTGAAGGACTGTGAAACATGCAGACACAGAAATAGAAAAGTGGAGGAGAGCTCACTGCACATCGTGTTGCTGTAAACTCTGCTTTGCCTACTGCAGAATGGGATGTGCCATTGGGCAGAGCTAGCCTGAAGGATGTCTTGGTGCTGCCTCCACCTTTTTTGGTCCAGTGATTTTCATGATGCCAACTTAATGTTGATGACAGTCTGAATTAATACCCTACCTTTGCCATGTTACTGTTTACCTGAAGATTTAGTAATTCTRTGATGAATATCTCTGGATCATTTTTAATGTTATGTGTTCTTTGCTGTTGAAGAATGAAGTTTCATATGTGTACAGTGAAAGGTGCAAGGCCTCAAGGAGCTCTGCCATTGCTTTCTTGGGATAAACATGTATATGTATATTTATTTATTTAATCAGCTATGCAAGGGCTTGAGGATCCTTTGTTAAGAATAACAGATTGGATGGTTGCAGCTACTCTGTTATATTCCTTGAGGTCTCCTAAACACAGTACGTACTTTTTTCTCTGTGTCATTTCTTCTCAATGATCTGATTATGAATCTACAGCATTTTTTAAAGAAAAAAACCCAAATATTTGATATTAGAATATTAATAAGATATGGGTGGATGAAAAGTATGAAAGGTGCTCTGAGATGCAAGCAGTATTCCTCAAGTAAATCTCTGCAAAAATAATGACACTATCAAAAAAGAGGCATAGGCAAGGATCTTACAAAACAAAGTAGTATGCTGTATATGGAAACCTAATAGATTCAGTGTATATTTTAATACTTCTTTCCAGCTTGATAATCTATATTTTGAACACAAGGATAGATTCTTCTGTGTAGATACAGTGGTAGTAAATGTGAGAATGGGAATGGACCAGAAAAAGCAGTAGCTTTGTGTTGTCTCATGTTCTCATGGTGCAAGATCTACAGATAAACCAAATTAAGATTATTCTGTGGAAACAAGAAAGGCTCAAGCCATCTTCTGTGGTTTGACCTGGAAGATTATTTTGCAATTTCCATTCTTAATAATTAGTCAATCAGTTGTCTGCTGCAATTGACAACACAGATTTTAAACCAGCTTCAGATGATCCTGGGCTGGGAAATTGGTCCCACTGAGTTTTCTTAGGATTATGGGCTTTCTTGGGACATGATTATGGGCTAAATTGGCCCAGCTAAACTTAAAGAATTTAAGTAAGGAATTTACAGGTTCCAGCTTAATCTTCTCCACCCATTTGCTCCTGAAGCTGCCCTACCTACTTTGTCCCACAATTAACACATCTTGCCCTCTTCCCCCAGAACACTGTGTCACAACATCTGGAAACAGTGACTCCCAGGTACATGATACAACGGGACAGTGTTTCAGTGGAGTGAAGGCCAACTCTCACAATGCAGAACATGTCTCATAAACCAGTCTTTGTCCATTTGTAGAACATAGTTGGTGGATGAAGGAAGTCAGCAGAAATCTACCTCTAGGGTAATTTCCAGCTGCCTTCTGTAAATGGCAATGCTTTTCCTTTCTGCTTGCTTGTGTCACAACCATTTGTTTCCAAACATTGTTTTTGATAATAGAACAAGGTCTTCAAGTTCACTTGTTAATAGGAACTTCAAAAGTTTTTCTCATTTTTGTGCATGAGCTGGGAGCTAAATTCTGTTTGAACACTTTGTATATATCAGATTAACTTCACAGTGCTCAGTGAAGCTGCATTAGATTTATGGCATCATTACTGAAAGATGATTTGGTCTCTGGCCACCAAGAATGCAGTGTATCATGAAACAAAGCCAGCAGAGAGATTCTCTAGAATCCATCTCTGGTTGAAGCAGAAATTCATGTAGAAGGAGGCAAATGCCAAGTGAAGTTCAGAGTCTTTCTAAAATATTTTGGCTTTGGGTCATATTTATATTCTTAATTTCCAAGTAGTACATTTATTGAGAAACTAATATGCACAGATATTCACAAATAAATTGTTCTGTCCTTTGTATGTGCTTAACATTTTAAAGGCAGCTGCTATATAAAGTATCCTGGCTTTCTAGTGATGTTAACCACAAGAACAATACAACACTTTTCTCTGTTCCCAGGTAGATCCTGTTCTACCAATATGGAAATACTTGTTGTACTGAAGTAGATCTACTAGTGCACAGAATAATTGGTAACATCACCCTCTATTTCAGTATAATTATGCCATCTTTAGGGCTTTTTGCTTGTTGGTAGAAAAGCACAATTAGAACCCTAAATTAAATAATTACTTGTATCCTGGTATAACTTCCAAATGTAGATGAAGCCTTGAAAGTTTAGGAGGCTTGTTCACTGTAATTTCCATGTCATTGTAAACAAACATGTGAGGCAAAGTCAACTATTTGCCTTTTCATGCTTTATTGCACCAGCTAAATGAAGGAACATATAAGTTTTTTGAGTGAATATTTCTCATTTGAAGAACTTTGCATACCATACTCTGGTTACTAGTTAATAAAGGAAAAATAGTAAATGAGCAGATTTTTTTTCTTATTCGGTATCTTTGAAATACATGAATAGTCAGGAGGTTTCTGAACCAAAATTTTCCAGTAGATTCCATTTCAAAACCGCACGTTGTCATCTTTTAGTCAATAGCCAAAATTTTTCCTGTCTCTTTTTTTGTTAAATATTCTGAACCAACAAAGTAGATGACGTTCTGACTTAATAGTCTCAAGGTCTGGTTTTATTTTTCCTGCAGATCTGAAAGAAAATCTTGTAAAATCRCAAAATTCCACAATGTAGTATTGCACTTTAGTTTATTGACGTTTCAGTGCTCTGCGCCAAAGCTCCACTGTCTGTAAGACTGCGTACGGAACCTGAGCTATTGCATTGTATGGAATTGCAATTCTGTTCTTAAGAAAAGGGATTGCATGTTAAGTGGGAAGTATGCACTCTTTATCCATTTTCTGGAGAGTGGATACCCATTTTAGGAGAGAGCTGGAAGGCATCTTCAAACAGGTTGCTGAACTGGAAAAAGATAGGCAAGGTGTCAACTGAGGATAGTGGTATCTTCTTTTGTCAAGTTTATAATGACAACTCTGAAAGCCATTTAGGACATCTCCTACTTTGCTTTTTGTAGTAGAAATAAAAAGTTACAGGGTGCATCTGTAATCCTGTAATCTAGCCTGGCTAGTGAGATTTCTCACTGAGTCTCAAACTGTTTCCCTTGCCTTTATTAATCTGGGCCTGGAAGAGAATATGTCACTGCCTTGTGTCCTGTCAAATGTTTATGCAATGCCTGTGTAAACTTCCTTCTGAAGCAGTGTAAGCATACATCCACAAAAACAAAAAGCCATACATGCAATCTCTACATCTCTCTGGGTGATGTTTCTTTTATGACATTTTTCTTCAGTGACCTTCTGCTGCCACCTGCCTCTGAAGGATTTCCATAAAATCTGCAATTGAAGAATGAAACTCAGAATACCCTACAGTGTGCACAGAGCTGGCACTGGACATTTGCTGGTCAATCTTTTAAGCTTTGTGCAGTACAAAAATAAATGTTGTACCTGTAGAGTACAGAACTTCTACCTGTATCGAAGATGAAATGCTAATTATGATGTGATAGAATGACTACACAATGCGAGTTTGAGTTTTGCATGGCTATTTTTCTGTGAATTTGTGTAAGCTATGAACATGCAGCTGTGGAAGCAGATAACCCAACAGATGTTAGTGTTTAAAAGCTGCAGTTAATGTTTCCATTGTAATGGATGCTGCATTATATATGGAAAGCCGATCTATCAGGACTTTCATGTGTAGCAGGTGTGAAGTACTTCTAGTCTAACCTTGCATTTCATACAGACAGAAACAATTGTGCAAAGGTGGTGAAGGAGCAAAGCCGTGGTGAATTAGCACAGGGCAGTGTGCCATCTGTCTACCTCAGGTATTTAAGTTCCCTGCACTGTGGTAGCCAATGTTTTCTTTGTCACTTACTGATCTGCCCTTGCAACACTTATTCTGGGCTTGACTATGCAAAGAAATGATGCATGTAGGATTCATCATGGGTATAATTGCAGTTACAGGCACATTAGTTCAGCAATAAGACTGTTCCTACGAAGAACTAGTGCATTTGGGTTCCTCTGCGATAGGCAGATGTGTAGGGACAACAGAGATGATACAAAGAGGTTTTTGTAGTTGTCAAAAAATGCCCCAGTACAGGAACACTGAAAGTCAGCACTTCTCAAGTGATGAGACGATAAGAATGAGCAATGTGGTATAAAATAGACGTGCACATGCACACGCACACACAGACGCTCACGCAGCTCTCGAGGATGGTTTGTTAACTGATCAATGGGTTATCATGCCTGACAGGTCCTGCCACAACTTCTTCAAGGTCAAGTAGCTGCACTGGACAGAAATGCAAGATATAGACAGAAAACTCAGCTCTTGCAATCTTGGCTTAATGGCAGAACCACTAGATTTCACAAAACATTGGAGCGCATAGATATATCTTTTACCAAGACCTGAACACGTTTTGCCTGCAGGCATCCTAAGTAACATACCTAGGAGTTTTCTGGAAGTAATTTGGTGATGATTTTTCTTCCTTCTGCTCTGTACAACATCCGGATGAACTTGTCTACATTATCCTTTTTGTTGCTGGGCACACTATTTAGCAGCAACTAATAAGGTTTTGTAGTTTGATATTTTGAATGACTTTATAACTATAACCTGAACAATTAATGCCTGTCTGTAACCTGGGGTGGATGAATGTAAGTTCATATAACTATGATATATTAATATGTGTGAGGCATATATGGATGCCCCTGGAAAAGTGCCTATAAAATTTGTTTGTATGAGATTGCAGGACAGGCTAATAAAAAAAAGAAATGACACGGTATTTTATATGAGTGTGGAGCATCATAGTAATGACAAACAAAAATGGCTTTCTCTTGAATGAGGCAATTCCTGTCTCAGTGAAAGTTCTAGCTATTGTGTGATTGTCAAAATTTGCCACATGACTTTTCAAAAAGATACTTTCCCATTATTGCTTTTATATTTTCACATGGCTGAGAAGACCATCTGCCTGAATCTGTTAACACACAGTTAAAAGTGCACATTTCAACTCACAGTTGGATCGTCTTCTGAGTTTCATCAAAAACTGGATAAATGCCTTAAATGAGCGTCACCTAGTGTGGCAAGAAGCTGTGATGAAATCATAAGGGACCCGCATGACCAGCTTAGCAATTTTGTCATAACAAGACCTGTACCCTCCAGATGATAGCATGGCATAGCCCATTGCTGCAAGATCTGCTGTTGCATAGCCAAATGCACCTTTCAGTATAGTTTATATTTTGCTCTTTCTGTCATTCTGATGAAGGCCCATCGTTGGTCAGCCTATGCACTGAATTTTTGTCTCCCCACAGTTACTTTATGGAGGTTTGCCTTCCGTTTTCTGATCACAGTGTAAAAATTTTCATTCCATGCCTTTCTCATCTCAGTTACTGAAACAGCTCCCTGTCCTACCTCCTCCGCTCCCACCACCTCTGATACCCCTTTAGACTGAAGTGTCTGCAATCATCTTTACCCATTGCCCTACTTGTTTTGACTCCTCCTATGTGAGATTCATTATTTTTCCTTTTCTCTCACTGTGTCATGTTCAGGTGGTTGCTCCCAGCTCTTGCTCCTTTCACACCTTTGCCTCCTCTTTCTTTGACTTACCATGTTTCTCCTCATCTGACAAATCTGCTGCTGCAGGATGACCCCTATGTTATTGGCCTGCAAATCAGTTTCTTGCTCAGACATCTCTGTCCTGCATCTTATAATGACTTCTTCAATGACTAAAAAGTCGTCTTCTGCAGAATGACCAGCTATTCCAGGTATTTTGGGGTGAAAGGAAAATCATATGGTCACATGTGCTGCAAGAGCAACTGGCCTGACCATTGCAGCAGTATGGTGATTTTGGAGGCCTCTGTCAGAGATGGGCCACTTGTTGCCGGGTGCAGGTCTTGTCACAAATGTGGCAACAGAAAAAAATTAAAGGAAGTAGTGGCAGATGATGCTGTACATGGTCCACTTTTTAGCAGCTGCTGCTTCAGATAGAACAGGCAGGTGCTGAAATGTTTTCATATGAGAATGACAAGAGGATTGACTAAGTCTAGCCTTTGCCCAGCCCAGGCCACCAAGTTCATTGTGTTTGCCAGCACTTGGTCTGTTGGCAATTTCTTCTGGATTTGAAGAAATCCATGCGGTGATCTTTGTAGATCAATGTGTAACTACTTTTTTCCCCCTTTGGAAAAGCGTAAATTCCTTCAGTGTGCTGTTCTTCTACTGATGCCTAGAAAGAGATCCATTAGGCAGTTGGTCTAGAGAATGCTGATTCTTTATTGAATAAGGGGAAGATCAGGAACACAGAACTTATTTCCCCTTCTTCCCCTCCCTGTCTATATGTTGCTTTACTTTTTGAGCTGTATGTTATTGGGGAGGCAGGGAGAAAGGGAGAATGTGAATTCTAGCTTTTTTGGATATCTATCAATCAAGGTGCACCTAGATTCTCACTCTCAGTTCCATGGCCTTTGACTCTGTCAGCTTTGACTTTCTCAGCTTCTCTTGTTTTCTTCTATGACTAAACCTCTGTACAAGTGTCATTACATCCTCCTATTTTTGCTTAAGAACGTTCTACAAAATGTTTTGTTACAAGTTAGGTTATGTTTTCCCTGGAGATGTTATTTATGTTTTATTACTGGGGCTTCAATCCATTCTGTTTAGTGGCTTAGGGATTTTTTTTTTTGGTGTGTTTTCTTGCATCTGAAGAAAAAAAACACATATTTAAGTCTCGTGCAGAAAAGTAAAGTGTCATTTTTATGCCCAAGAAAACAGTAACTTTTCAGAACAGTTGAGAATAGGATGAAAATGGTGTCTTTCTACCTTTGTAGAAAATACCTGTAAATATAAATACAAAATGGTAGTTTCAGCAGTTTTATATACAAGCTTTGGTAGCTTAATAGAAAGAAAAGTATCTCTTTCCCACTTAAAAGCTGTGGAGGAAAGAGGCTTAAAAATACAAAGTGGGTTGTTCTCCATTTAAAATCTGTACTGCCCAAAAGGTAATTTCCAGACACCCCTTTTAGTTTTGTTCACACTGAAATTCTACAGGGTTTTTTGTCCTCTCTGCCAATAAAAGTCTGACTGCCAGTCCAGACCATGAAATAGTGAGGAAAGGAAGGGATTTCCTATGAAACTAACATGGAAGGGCTCTTTGTCTCCCATGAGCATCCAATTGTATCGGTCATGCAGAGTGATATTGAAATTGGTGGCATGAAAACAAAGGCCCTGGCAGGGGAATATCTGTTCATGGATGGTCTATTCCCACCAGACGCTTTCCATTTAGCTGTAATGATATGAACATTGATAGCTCTGCCAGAAACCCACAAACCTCTGTCATTTGACCTTCATTAACAGCATTAAATGTTTCCAAGACTGATACAGCCCCTTCTGGGCTGTGCTACCGATTTTCTACATAGATAGCAGTCTGAACCAGTAGCAGCCTCATACAGATAGAAGTTTGATTCTTTCCATCCCATTTTCTCCTCTTCCATSTGAGAGATGGATTGCCTAGTAGTTCTTAAAACCACAGGAGTGTCTTTCCTTAGCTCTGTGAACTGTGCTCCAGGTTTGATATTGGGGTGACATTTTGCTGCCCCTAGATAAGAAAAATTGATGTGGAGAGGCTGGTTCCCTGTACTGCTCCTAGACCTTGCTGTTAGTGGGATGAATGTAAACTTTACTTTACACCTTCAGCTTTATTTTATCTTTGCAAAACAATACAACCTAGATAACAGCAATGTCAAAGCAAATTAATTCCCCAGATATTTTCTAATTCTGAACTTGCACAGAGTGCATTTGGTGAGAGAACGTAAGTAGGGAGTGTATCAAGGACTAATACTTATGTCTGTACAGCAGGATGTGCGGTTGCCATAGCAGCAATCAATCCGCTAAATAGGGAGTAACATAAACTGATTCAAAGGCAAAGACTGATTTAGGTCAGGGAATAACACTTAATAAAAAGAGAGACTTCTCTGTGACTTTTGATGGTTGTTTTGCTTTTGTGAATGCACTTGCAATGCATGTTGAGAAAAAGCCCGACTGCCACAAGTGTGTTAGGACTCAAGAGCCCTTGAATACAGTGAAGAACCAACCCACTTACAGCACTCCTGGCAGCTCCAGTGTCAGCTGTACAGAAGTGTAGATAAGGTGATGAGGTCTTGCTTGTTTTATGTTATTTATGGGTTCCTTCCTTTCTAACCGATGAAAAAAACTTTCCCAAGATGTTATGTGAGTGCTGCCCTCTGCTAGAAGTTGGATGAGCTCACACTGACATGTTTGTCTGCTCTGAATTGTGGGAGTGCCTGCTTGCCTCTCGGAAATGTCAGTGGTATTTTTGGTAGGTACGCACATACGTGTGTGTGTGTGTGTATATGTATACATATTTTTAAGGAGATAACTTACTTMTGGAGAAACTAAGTTGAGTCACAGGGAAGTCAAAATGGCACTGATTAAATAAAAGAACCCCACCTGTTTATACAAGTCTAGGGATGCGAGTACTGAGGAGTTGTTGGTTGTCTTCAATTTCACTGTGGTTTGGAGTGCAGGGGTTAGGTCCGGCTTCATGCTACTAAGCACTTGTGAATGAGCAGGAGGATGTTCAGTAGAAAAGACTGCAGTTCCTGAGGTTTGGCTGTGATGTGACAGCCATGGCATCGTGACGTGAAGTTCTGGTGCCCACAGTTCAAGGCGGACGTCAATAAATGGGACGGCTGAAGCCTCAGTGACATGTGACTGGTTAAGGAATTAGGTAACCTCCTTTATAGGGAAACAGTAAAGTCAGTCCATTTAGATTATGAAGGGGAGGATTAACGAGTATCTTCATCAGTCTTTTAATTTAGTGTTTACATAGGGAACAGAAACTTAATAAGAAGGGYTCCTCACTGTAGTAACCAAAACTATAGCAGTAATTGATGGAAGTTGAAGCTAGACAAATTCTGATTAAAACAGGACACACAGTTTGGGCAATGACGATAATTAATCACAGGAATAATTTGTAAATTCCTTCATGAGATGCTCCATCATTGGAAAGTTTTACATAGAGACTGTAGACTCCTCTAGAACACATACTTCAGATTAAGCCCTTGCTGCAGAAATCAAGGTGATAGGACTCAAAACTGTCTACAGACAGCTGTCTACAGAGGTAGGATTAGACTCTTCTCAGCCCATGTCCGCAGGATCTGCCTGTTCAAACTGCTCTACAAAACCAAAGGCAGCCAGCACTGCAAAGACCGGCACATCCAGCAGCTTGCCTGGAAACTCCTACTGTGGAGATGTTTCTGGGATCTATTTCAGCTTCCTTGCCAATTTAACCTCTGCTCGAGGCAAAAGGGAGGACACCCATTATGATGATATTTTTCTTTTCTATTTAATCTAAGAACATCTGCCCATTAGATTTGAGGCTGCAGCTACTGACTTGGGTCACAATGACGCAAGACCAGCTGACAAACAGCAGCGACTTTAGGCCTGGTTGAGCTGGCCTGGTGTCAAAGCACTGACCTAGTGTGCAAGCTTGCTGTCTGTATCTTATTAACTGCCCCCACAACCATCAGTGCCACCTGTTGTTCTCTTTAGGAATTATCCCTCATTTCATTTTCGTATCATGACGTGACTGTGGTGCACATTTCCATGTACACACRTAACAGCAATACAGTAAAATGAAGATTTATCTCCTAGGTAATACATTTTCATAAGAGCAGTATTATTTAGTACTATTCTTTTTGGTAGCCTGATTACAGATTTGACCCAGAGAGTCAACTGAGAGCAGAGCATGCTATTTGAGAGTGCCTCCAATTCAGTTATTCACCTGTCCCTATAGACTGCCCTCCACAAAATTTATCTCTGAGTGCTCTGGTAATGTGATGAATTTTGTGGGATAATAAAATTACCTGGGCCCCAAAGTTATTGACAGCAGTTCTCATGGACACAGACTGATTTCTCCCACAGTGCAAGGAACATGAAAGAACGGTGCCTTCTTCCAGCATCTGTGGTGGTAGCTGAAATTTGAGAGTACTGTATGAAATGTCAGCCTGTACTTCTCACCCAGTGATCAGTTCTGGTGCTGAGGTTATTTTTTTTACTCCCTCATTTATGTGTGTACCAGCTCCTGGTTGTGTTTATTATTTTTTACTTTGTCAAACAAAAATAAAATGCTCTTAAGAAGAAAATAAAATGAAAGGCAGGGTGGGTGTAAATGAAGTGGCAGGAAAACTAGAGCTGGGAAATTATATTGCTCTTCACTGCTGTTTCCACCTCCTTTTTCCCAGATTTAAGCATTAGTACAGGAAGAAGGCATGTTTTATGCTGAGGCCCTTTCCTAAATTTAAATCATACTGTGGAGCCAAATATTCATCCATATTTACTGATCTCAGAGCTAAGATACCACTAGACTGCCCCCGCCCTGTAGACCAATGTCATGCCTATTCCTTTAGAATGAACGTGTTGCCTATTCTAAAAAATTTCTGACACACATGCTCTTGACAGGTGAGGGAAATGGCTATGGAGAAATGATGCTGGGCTCTGCAGCCTGTCAGTCTGGGGAATATAATCTCTTTTTTGGTCTGCTCAGCATTCCTGCTCTATCCCCCTTTAGAAAAGTATTATTTTGCAACAACTTGGGGTAGAAAGGTTTGGGATTAGCATCCTCTGCTTGTGGTGGGGAGATGGTTTGGTGAGAGCTCTCACTGATCTCGTCACTGTGTCCTGTCTCCTGTGCTTCAAACATTTTCCTTGCCCTTGCCGCCTCAAGTCACTCTCTCAAAACTGTTTATTATAGCTATTAATGAAAGAGGTGACACTGAGTTACTGGCTCAGTGAACAATAGAGACATCCTTTTGGGGGATGATTTTACTCGCATTACATAGCCTACAGGGATCAAATATTGGTTGCTCTTGAGATTCACAAGCCATTTCCCTGTCATTGTGGTGTCTATGGCATATGAACAATAATTTTTCTCTTTACCTGGACCTGGTCAGTCCTTGTCTCCTTACCTTGCCATTTTGCTGATTACCCTTTCATTTGTTATGATAGGTGACAGAAACAACATTGCAAAAAATTTGTTTCAGCTCCGTGATCAGAGTTCCCGGAAGGCATCAGGTGTTTATCAGTTGATTACAGTCATCGTTCTGGTAATTGAAGAGCCACCCTTAATCCTGACAATGAATAATTTTGGTTTTCTTTTTTAACACGCTATTTGCTTACCTCTGTTTCTCCGCTATCTCTTGGAAAAAAAAATGTTTGACTAGCTGCCTATAGAACAGGAAGAATCAACGGCAATTTCCCAAAACTTCTGAAGAACTTGTAAGCAAACCCCCTCTTAACAGCAAGTTTTCAGCCATGACCCTGGGTGGGGTGAGGGGATGGGTTGGAAAGCTTCCAGGAAGCTCTTGCAAACTGAGGGGAAAAAAACTCATTTCTTCTAATATATAGGTAGGTCATCCAAGCATGACATTTTCTCACTGTGGAGAAAATTACCTGTCCACAAAAGCAGCATCCTGATATTTGAAATTGAAGAACAGGCAGCGATTTAAACCTTTATCACTGGGATCATTTGCTCTGTGCTGTTAAGCTTGAAAAACTCTTAACATAACTCGAGTTTATATAGTACTCTTGAGCTGGTGATGTTTTAGGCAATCCCATCATTTGAATTCAGATGCAGATTGTACATTGTGCTATGCAAATTGCATGTGTGTGATGCTGAGTGTTGGCACTCCGTCCCATGTCCCATGTAGCTTCATCAATGATGTAAAACAACTACCTCCAGCTGAGAAGCCCAAAAAAAGCAGTTTACGCTCTTGTGGGAACAATCCGCCCTGCAACATCAAGTCCTTTCTAAATTTGTGTAAAAATGATACAATGCCAAAACTATGATTGAATTTTTTCCTTGCTTTCATGTTTTGATGATGTGTTTTCCGTATGATGATACCTGCAAAGTTAGGAAGACCTATTAGTTATATTTTCCCAATACAGTAAGTTCCTGCAAGTGGATGTGCAGTTGAGCATAGGCAAAATGTTCTACTAATATTAAGCAATATATCATTATACTTACCTGCAGCAGTTTTAGCCTTTATTAAAATTTCTTATTGCATAAATGAAACATAGTGGGTTCAGTGCTAACTGAACTGATTGAACTAATTGAAAATTGTTCCTGCCAATCTTTGTGCTTTGGAGAAGGCAGGGCTTGATGGTGCTGACTTTTCCCAGTAGTAATACTGCAAATTTAAGAGAAATAAAATTTCTAAATTTGGGGTTGTTGTCTTTGTTTCCTCTACTGCTAAGAAAAATTATTTTGGTCATAACTTGGTATAGTTTAGGATAAATAAAAACCATATAATGTTGGAAATCATTGTTATCTTCTTTCCTATTAAGCAACACAGCCAACATTTCCAGTGTCATAGTTGTGGAGCTGTTTTGTAGCTGGAAGTACAATTGGGTTTTCTGGGTGGTGTTTTGTGATTTCAGGTTTTGGCATTTGGGCAATCTGAGTTTAATCACTGCATCTGACCTTAGACAATTCTGAACCCATGATAAAGGTCTATGATCCTTAATGGTTTGAGCAATATTTTTTAGTACAATCCAGGTCTTCAGTTTTACATTTTGGATTTTTTGAAAACTTGTTTTTCCTTGTTTTGCCAATTTAATGTCACATCCCGCCTGTGCAGGAAAGGTGACTCAGATTTGCAAATTCCCTCGGTATGGATTAAGGTGAAACGACACTCAAGGTCTGTACATAGACAAAGACTTTTACTCTATAGCTAGGCTCATTGGTAAATAATTGGATAACAGAAAAGCTTGTTGCTCGCCACTGTTGTGGGAGTTTATGAAATAATTGGGTAGCGGAAAAGCTTATTGCTCACCACTGCTGTGGGAGTTTATGCCTTGCGTTACTTACTAGGAAAAGGTAAAAGAATAAAAGAAAGAGAGAAGGAGAGAGCGAGAGAAAGAAAGAGAGAGTGAAAGAGATCACCGGTCCAGGTTCCAGTGCTGGTTCAGCCAACGGGGGTCTCAGGTCTGCAGGAGCGCTCCTTCAAAAGTTCTCACAAGTTCCCGAAAAGAGTCCCAAGTCCCCCCTATAGCACTTGCCTTCCCCTTTTTGTGCCCACCGTTCACTTCAGAAAGTCTTTCTGGATTTCTGTGCCTCCACCAGGAGAACAGGGAGAACTCTCTGCTTTGTAAAGACATCGTAAGGTTTGGGACCATAGGATCTGAGCACAATTCAGGCCAATGGGGACCTCAGGAGGTCTCCGGTCCAATCCCCTGCCCAGAGCAGGCTTAGCCATGGGGTGAGACCAGGTTGCTCAGGGATATATCCTGTGGGGGCTGGAAAACCTCCAAGAAGGGAGATGGCACCACCTTCCTGGGCCTGGCCCCACTGGGGGAGAAAGGCTTTCCCTTAAATCCAGGCTGAACCTCTCTAGTTTCAGCTGGTGCGGCTGCCTCTCACCCTCCTGTCAGGCATCTGTGTGATGGTGATCAAGATCCCCTTGATCTCCTCCCTGGAGGTACTGGAGTCTCTGTCACTGCAGCAAAGCCATAGTTTTGTGGCTGCATGTGGAGCTCCAGTCCCTCCTGGTTGTTTCCCATCTGTGTGCATTTGTGTGCATACCCTGGGGTGGGAGCCTTCCACATGTGATACCCTTCCTGAGGTCTCTCACTCCTGCCGCCCTGCACCCTACGCTTTCCAAGCAAATTTCTCTGTGATTTTTCATGTGCTTCATGACCAGATCTTCTCACGTGTCAGTCGCTTCTCTAACCCTAGAACAGTTTTGCAGGGAGGGTCAGTTTGGTTATCTGTATGTCAGCGTTGTAGTGCTGGCTTGAGTGCAGGAGAAAATACACCTGTGACTTTCTATTGGGCCTTTTGTTTTCTGTCAGTTGCTCGTCTCTCTAGAGCATCCTCTGCCTAGCCCTGGGGAGTTTCCTAACCTCAGTGGTGCAGCCTGGCCATTCGTGTTCAGTCCTATGATATGGCCAACCATGACACAAGTTGTGTCAAGTTTTGCAACAATGGTCTTCAGCAGACCAAGAAAAGGGATGAAGTTGATATGTCCATATATTACTTTAGAAAAGAGCAGTTTATCAGCGACACTGAGTCTTGAGGCTAAATAAACAAGACTGAAGTGGAAGAGGTGAGTAACAGCGAAGTGACAGAATAAATCACAAACGTGGCTCTCTGTGTAAATGCATCTCTTTTAAAGGAAAGAGATTGTGCCCTGGGGATTGCTTTGTGCCAGAGGAGCAGCTGATACCTGCTGGCTGCCAGACACTGCTGCAGCACCAGGCGCACCCGTCTCCAGCTCACACCTGATCCTGGGGCTGCACCTCTCGCACTTGGCAGTCCCGTGCACCGCACAACTACACTAAATTGCTGTTCCTGTTCGGCAAAACCAGCTGTGTCAAGTTCAGCTCCTTTCAGAACACAAGCTAAAAAAACCCCAAAACCCACCACATGAGGGGACAATGTGCTTAGGGGAAAAGAGTATTTTCAGATTTCTAAAACAATAACACAAACCTTTGGAACTACAGAAATGCACATAAAAATAAAACAGTATACTGTCTTTTAGTGGGTTTGGGTTTTGTTTGGGTTTTTTTGTTTGTTTGTTTGTTTGTTTTTAATAAAGCTACCAAAAAGTAGGGCTAACAAAGCTGATTTGCAATACTGATTTTTAACCTGAGATGTAATTTTCCCACTTCTGGTTTTGTGACTGTCACAAAGCAGAAAGAAACACTCTATTTGGTTGATTTTCATTAGTATGACTAAGCAAAAAATCATAAGAGAAACTAGTAAGACAGTGTGTGTGTACATGTACTAGCAAGCACTTTTTATCCAGAAGAGGGGCCATTTAGAAACAGGCTGTTGTGATTTATATTTTGGTATCGAAGTTATTTCTCTATTTCAGGTAGAAGGAAAAATATCTGGTATTTTGATACCATTGTGTCAAAATGGTATTGAGAATTGCTATTTCTGATCAATGTTCTCTTTTTTACCTTATCTTTTCTAGTATAGAAGTATGTAGTAGGCAACTTTTAAAATTCACTCCCAGCAGTGTAACCAAAACAAAAAAGCGCTTTATTTCACTAGCTCGTAATTTCATTATTATTGCAATGGTGTGCTTGTACATTCACATGATGGCAATGCACACAGCCCCAGAACAGTTTGGAGTCAAAGGCTGAATGTTGTAAAATCAGGACAGAGGGAATTCATGCCCCGTGGAGAAAATGGCCATTCTCACTGCTCTTATCCAGACAAAATAATGCAGTGCCATTGAGTAGAATGAAGTTGTTTCCATAGGTCTGATTCAGATCTCACAGTGGTAGAAGAAACAGAAGCAAAGAGAAGAAATTATACTATTTCCACATACTGCTCTGTACCTGTGATTTGCTCACCAAGAACATTGTAAATCTCTAATTAATTTGTGTTCCCGGTGATATGAAAAAGGCAATAGAAATCTGTCCTGGTAAAGAGAGATACTGTTACAGGCAACTACAATGCTGTTATCCTGCAAGAAATACAGAGAGTATTCATTTGGCATACTTCTGGATTCCTGGTAGTGGTAAATTAGTGTATACCAGTAGTACCACGACGATCGCTGTGAATTACACCAACCTGCTTTTCTTTTAATATGAATTGGAAAAATACTGAATTAAATGAAAATCAGCCACTCATAGCATTTCAGAAGATTTCTCTTTAATTTGCCTGTGACGGAAGTAAGGCTGCCAATTGAGGTTTTCATTCCTTTTTTTTTTTTTCTTCCACATTTTATTGTGTTACATCCTTTTCTGTAAAAGAGCCATATGGCTTGTTGAAAAGTGAAATTTTACACATTGTAAATGACCACAGTACACATGGAGGAGTTACTTATACTGCAGATGTCAGTTAAAAGTCTGCTCACAGCTTTCAGTAAATAATGCAGAGGCAGTAGTTATATTGAGAGCTGGACACTCCTGTTGAAATCCATATCATCCAAACTACCTGCTCCCTGTTACTTTAAAGAAAATAAACATGAGCTTATGCATTGTTTTTCTGATGCATACTCTTTGAGGGCAGAGGGTGTCAAGTCTTGGTTCCAGTGACTTCAAAGAGAGGTTTATCATATATTGATAATTTAATTAGACAGTATAGTTTATTCCTAGAAAGTAGCTTTGTGGTTAGATGTTGGGGTGGGAATTTTATCTTTTAACAACATATTTTAGTTTGTCAGGGAAGTGATCTTTTCTTCTTCTTGGTTCCTGCTAGCAGGTAGTAAGATACCTGCTCTGCTTTTCAGGTCTATTCAGTTATTTTGCATCTCAGCATACCTGTCAAATGGCTCTTCAAGCACCTTTTCTGTTCTTCTGAGAAGCATAAATGTGACCTTCAGTTCTGTCAACAAATGAAAAGAAGTGTCTGGAGCTCTGTTGTACAGCTACTTCTTATACTTTTGCTCTAGCCCTGTATTTTCAATTTTCTCAGACGTATATCAGACTTCCTGTGTATTTGAGATCTGGGAAAAGCAGTTCTTTAAAATACATAATGAATGACAGGGTGACAACAAACCTTAGAAAGCTCCTACTTGTCTTTCATTGTCTCATCTGTAATATGAGAAATTAGCAGTTTGATTGTTATGGATCAGAAAAGATCACCAGGCAGAAAGAAAGATGTAGAAAATTGTGCAGTATTTCTAGTAAAACACATGAAGAACAATTTGCAGAGCTTAGCTTTGATCCCATAGAACTGGGTCTAGCTTCCTCCTCTGTGGGTACAATGAGTGCATTTGACGTCAAAAGTGGAGCTTACGTTTCACAGTAGATTCTGGATGATTATTAATTTGTAGAAAGGTGAAAGCTGGCGGTTGCTAAATTATGTTAGCCAGAATAATCACATATAGGGCTAGAAAGGAAGGGGTCTGAAAATCATGGACATGTTTTGATGACTGATGTGCCATTTCTATTCTCATTCCTGATATGTAACTTTTTTCTTGTTTACAACTGATAGGATGRTGTATCATTGCTGGTAAGCTAACCTTTCCTTTATCTGCGTTTTGATCCTAGAGAGTTTTTTTGTTGTTTAGCTTTAATGATTATTTTGTATCCCTCTCTAGGATATCCATTGTTTCCTACGTCTGTTCACAGTGTAGTATGCAATCTAATTAGCAAGGAATCATTAATTGTAATTCTTTGGTAATCTTACAATATATTGAGACCAATTTTCTTTCTTATTGGCCAAGGTGTTCATCCACCAGCTGACCAGAATTTCTCTGGCCAGCAAGCTCTGCAATTATGTTCTTGGTCTTGCACTTAACACCACCTCCCTGTAAATGCTGTTTCTCCATTTGACTTTGTTCTCTTGATCATTTTTCTCCCTTGTATTGATCTTCCAGAAATGCTTCTTTAAACTACACACAAGTATTTGGTAAAACACAGAATTAGTACCTCTATGCATACAATACATTCTACATGTGTAAGGCAGTTAATAAGAGCTGAATATGTAGCACAGAGTCTCAAGATACTGTGCTCATAAAGTTCATTGAAAATAAATTTGTTCTCTGCAGTGACATACACAACTGGGTGTTGTTTTCTGTATTAATTGTTCTCTTCTGTTTCTGCTCATGAGTCTGTTTTATTTGGCATCAGATGGTGATGTTGCCCCGCAGGAATCCGTACAAGCAACATAATGTTTCTGGAGAATTTAATGTAAAAATATTTTCATTTAAATTTGTTGTCTTTCTGCCTTAAAATTTTCCTCCATTGAATTTCACCTGAGTTGTTTTTGACTGTCAAGTATGTAGCAAACTTGATAAGTTTTTCACTTTTTAGTGTATAGATTTACTTATTTGCTTGGTTATCCTGTGCAGCTGTTGGTGATATTTTCAGAAGGGAATGCAGATGAAAAGGAATGGGAATGAATTTAAACTCAGTTGAACATTTCTTGGCAATTATTTATCTGGTAAAAAAGAAGAAATTTTCATTGTCCTATAAACATTTGCTATCTGTGTCAGACTGGTCAAATAATTTGAGCTGGGAAAAATATTACAGGTCCGTTCACCACTTTCAACCAAGAGGCTCCTCTAGGATTTGGGAAAGCACTGACTTCAGCACCGAGCATCTGAGAGAGTCTGAGGTACAATCTTTTTCCTTTGTGAGGAGAATTTAAATCTGCGTCTCTCTATGAGACACTCTGTGAGATACGTAGAGACATAGTTTCTTCCTGTCTCAGAACAGTTTCCTAGCTTCAGGCTGCAGGTGATTTTGATCTGGGGCTCCCAAAGTCCTTGCTACTGAAACCTCTCCCTCATAAGGCATACTGCCATATAAATTGAATCAGGGAAAGAGCCTGGGATTAGGTACTGGGGTTGTAATCTATGTTCGACTAAATATATAGTTATGTACCTAAAAATAAATGCAGCTGCTTTGATGAAGGACAATGAGAGGTGTCTCTTCTGCTGTCTTCTAGCAGGGTGGTTGAGGCATAGTTCTGCAAGCTGAACAGCTCCATTCCTTTTATAAAAGAGATGTACGTTAACACCCCATATCTAGGCTACCTAACCATCAAGCAAATGGGCTTAAAGGGATATTGATGTCTCAGCATAGGCTTATTTCTCTTCCCCTTTCCATTTTTAGCAAACATGTCAAAATATTGTCAAAGTTCTAAAGGAATATTTGTTCAATATGAAAAAGATGTCTTCATTACGGTGAGAAAAAGCAAGCAGTCAGTTTGAACTGAACTCAGTGTTTATTTTATCTGAGAGAGCAATCAAGTTAAAGATATTGTTCAGATAGTCTTTAGGTCCTTCTCAGATGAAATAGTGAGGAAAAGGACTTAATGCATTAAGCATTGATTTCACCTTGCCTGTGTTTGGCTCATTCATTTAAATATTTAATTTTCTGAAAGACCTTGGAACAGCTGTTTATCACATCTGCCAGACATTAGCCCTGTACACTCCTTTTGAGGATGTGGTAGCTCATACTTTACTTCATACCTACTACTTTTTATAGTACACAATCTTTCGTGTGTCAGTCTATAGCTCACATAATTGTCTACCTTTTTGACTTAGTGTTAGTTAAGTGACTTTTCTTGAGGACTAGAGCGATGATGTTAGCCAGTTACTAGCGCATCTGTTGACAATTTTATCTCTATAGTATCTTTTATCATTATCATCATCTAATAGAGTATTTTAGCTTGTATATGTGTTTCACAACACTATATTAGTAAGTTCACTTTACTGTGATTCCAAGGCCAGAAAATTTGGAACCACTCATTAACTTGTACAGCCAACAAAGGCAATGCACAGTGGTAAGAAAACAGAAATCATGTTAAGCAATATAACTCAGTAGCTGGAATGACTTGCTAAACTTGGCTGATTTTGAATAAGAAACTTTGATTGTATTCCTTGTTGATACATAACAATGCCTGTCATATTTGCATGGTAAACATTCAAATATTCAAATATTTTTTTGCAAAAAAGTATGGTTTGGGGCCTTTTAATTTCTGATAGCTCAATCAGAAGTGGTTCTTTTGGAAACAAACAAACAAAAACCCAAACAAAACGGTCAATGTAAAAATTAGCAAAATATTTGTGGAGATTTCCTAAAATTGTATAAGACCTTGACCACCTGTCATGTGATCAAAACTTCTTGGACATTCTCTATCCTTTTGCAATTCTCTGTGCTCTCACTTTACTTTTGTATTTATGTCTTAGAAGGGTGGGAAATAGCATCCAGATGACAACTAGACTAGTTGCTGAGCAGAGCTGACAGAACATTTTCCTTTTGACAAAGAGTGAATTTTTTCCAACCAAAATGAATAGAATCATAGAATCATTAAGGTTGGGAAAGACGTCTAAGATCATCGAGTCCAACCGTTAACCTAGCACTACCAAGTCCACCACTAAACCATGTCCCTAAGCACCACATATACACATCTTTTAAATACCTCCAGGGATGGTGACTCAACCATTTCCCTGGGCAGCCTGGTCCAATGCTTGATAACCTTTTCAGTGAAGAAATTTTTCCTAATATCCAACCTAAACCTCCCCTGGCGCAACTTGAGGCCATTTCCTCTCGTCCTATCGCTTGTTACTTGGGAGAAGAGACAGACCCCCACCTCGCTGCAACCTCCTTTCAGGTGGTTGTAGAGAGTGATAAGGTCTCCCCTCAGCCTCTTTATCTCCAGACTAAACAGTCCCAGTTCCCTCAGCCGCTCCTCGCAGGACTTTTGCTCTAGACCCTTCACCAGCTTCGTTGCCCTTCTTTGGACACGCTCCAGCACCTCAATGTCTTTCTTGTATTGAGGGGCCCAAAACTGACCACAGTATTCGAGGTGCGGCCTCACCACTGCCGAGTACAGGGGCACGATCACTTCCCTACTCCTGCTGGCCACACTATTTCTGATACCAGCCAGCATGCTATTGGCCGTCTTGGCCACCTGGGCACACTGCTAGCTCATATTCATTCGGCTGTCAACCAGCACCCCCAGGTCCTTTTCCGCCAGGCAGCTTTCCAGCCACTCTTCCCCAAGCCTGTAGCGTTGCATGGGGTTGTTGTGGCCAAAGTGCAGGACCTGGCACTTGGCCTTGTTGAACCTCATACAATTGGCCTCAGCCCATCGATCCAGCCTGTCCAGGTCCCTCTGCAGAGCCTTCCTACCCTCGAGCAGATTGACTCTCCCACCCAGCTTGGTATCACCTGCAAACTTACTGCTGGTGCACTCGAGCCCCTCATCCAGATCATTGATAAAGATATTAAACAGAACTGGCCCCAATACTGAGCCCTGGGGAACACCACTYGTGACCGGCCACCAACTGGATCTAACTCCATTCACCACAACTCTTTGGGCCTGGCCAGCCAGCCAGTGTTTTACCCAGTGAAGAGTACACCCATCCAAGCCATGAGCAGACAATTTCTCCAGGAGAATGCTGTGGGAAGTGGTGTCAAAGGCTTTACTAAAGTCTAGGTAGGCAACATCCACAACCTTTCCCTCATCCACTATGCGGGTCACCTTGTCATAGAAGGACATCAGGTTAGTCAAGCAGGACCTGCCTTTCATAAACCCATGCTGACTGGGCCTGATCACCTGGTTGTCCTGTACACACCACGTGATGGCACTCAAGATGATCTGCTCCATAACCTTGCCCAGCACCGAGGTCAGGCTGACAGGCCTGTAGTTCCCCGGATCCTCCTTCCGGCCCTTCTTGTAGATGGGTGTCACATTTGCTAACCTCCAGTCAACTGGCATCTCCCTGGTTAGCCAGGACTGCTGATAAATAATGGAAAGTGGCTTGGTGAACACTTCCACCAGCTCCCTCAGTACCCTTGGGTGGATCCCATCTGGCCCCATAGACTGGTGTGTGTGAATATTTTCATGAATGAATGAAAATGGAATGGAATGGAATGGAATGGAATGGAATGGAATGGAATGGAAGGGGTTTGGGTTTTAAAAGATTAATATATCCAGCCTGAAAGGGGAAAAATGCAGGCTTTTTTTTTTTTTTACTTTTTTTTAACCTTTTCCAAAGAAGAGGAGAGAGAAGTAATAATAAATAAATTATTAATTAAAGAAGTGTTGTGTTTTATCCACAGTAATTTAACGTGGCAGGGAAGTGTAACACGATGTGTGAAGTTGAGACTTGCTGGCTGATGTTTTCAAAGCGATGCTGTGATTTGAGTGTTCAATTCCCATCAGAATTTGATGGGAGTTTTGCTTCAGGCAGCTTTTGATATTCTCACCTACTGGTAGCAAAAGCAAGACTGTATACAAAATAAAAATCTCTTTGAAACCCTAATTTTTCACCCTACCTCACCTCTTTAAAAGGTATTGTATCTGTAGGCTTTCCAAGAAAACCTGTACAGTTTTAAAGTTATTTTTAACTTCTGCTGAGCAGATGCCCTGAAACCATGCAAAAACATTGTGAATACTACTGCAATAAGGCAGACATCCATTTTAACACAGGCCTAACCTATATACAGACACTGATTCATGAGATGCATGTTTCAATTCTTTTCTTTAGTTCTCTGAGCTTTCTTTCCACATTGTGGTACCTTATATTTGCAGTATTTACCTCCTGAGTTTTATATATGACAGAACATCTTATCATTTTCTGTGTAGCCTCTCCAGACAAACAGTCTAGTCCAGGCTTTCCCTGTGGATGGATCCATGGAAGAGCTGGCCAAGGACCTTTACTGGGATTTTCCTCAACTCCACCACTGACCATGGCTCCTTTTCTAATTTACTTAATTAGGAAATTAGCAAATCAGCCTCCTACTCTGTGCCCTCTGGCTGTGCCTTCCTCTGGCTAAGATATGCAACTTCTGCACCACTCCTGTTGAGCATCCAGATTGCCAGCACTGCTGTGGCCCCACTGTCAGGTCCCCTGTTCCCTGATGGTACCTTCCCCTTGCAGAAGAACAGCAGTAGTCACCCTCCCTGCCTGTCATCAGAGCTTCAAAGCAAACACCTGAGCTGTGTCAAGTGGGGACGGGTTGTTCCTGGGGTGATGCTTTATTAGAATAACAACCTCCAAAGTTTGTTCCCAATCACCCAGTTGCTCCCTTTTTTTTGCCTTTGCCAGAGGTAGTATCTACGATCCCCCAAGTATTTTCCTGATTTCACCAGCTTGTCAGATGTCATCATGCTTGAATGACTACCATACACAATTCAAATTTATCTGTGAATGTTTTACTTGACTCAGTAAAGTGCTGAGTTGCAAAGTTTGGATTCAGATTGGAGTTTCTTGAATTTAAGGAGTTTTAAAACTCATTTCTTCATGAAGGTGTTCCTTATTCTACCTGCTGAGTGGAGAGGAATTTAATTGCAGAGATTATACTGCAAAAGCTTGCCATTATGTTTCTCAGAACTCCTAGAACTGTTGAATCTTGGACACTATGCAGGTCAAGGTCTAATGAACAGCATTGTTCATGCTATTATGTAAACTGTGGGTAATATGCATGCAGAGTAGAGGCTAACTGTGCTTCAGCTAATATTCAGCATTTACAATGAATCACATTGGTATGGATTACAGTGGCCAGATTTTAAGTCTTAGAATTATAAGACAAACTTGACCTTTTAAAAACTATATTACTATGGCTTATGTGGAATAGGCATGATTCATATGTTTATATAAATAGTGGTATGGTTATAAATATATACATACATTTAATGCAGCTTTTCTGTACAGCTTCCATACAACAGCAGCCTCAGCCTTTTAARCATCATCTTCTTTTCAGCAATCTGATTCCATCACACCAGACTATCCTATATACATTGTTAAAATTAGGGCTATGATGCTGTCCAAGTGAGCACAGGTATCTTGGAAATGCAGGAAGCTGCAGAATAGGGTGTATTTGGCTCAAGTGGGGTTCTTTTTTTTTCTCTTGTGCTTCACCTCAGCATACTCCTACTCAACAGGATGGCTAAACCCACCAGGAAAAGAAGACAAGTTAGTGGCAGTTATGATCTCTTTCCCTGAAAAGTAAATAATCCCCTTCATTCTCAAAAGGAGACTAGGGGAAGATATTCCTGTAGAAATACTCATCAGCCAGTCCCTTCCTCTTTCCGTTGCCTTCTCTGCCAGGTGCTGGATTTAGTCTTGTACTTTTATTGCAGAGAACCCCAAAGAATTATATGTTGCTCATCTTGCTCCCAAATATCTTTTGCCAAAAATCTCTGTAGAGGTTAATGGTATCAGAGGTGCATTAAGAATATATGAACTACCTTTGTAGGACTCGGACTTTAACTAATACGTGGCATCTCCATTCCGCTCCCAGAGAATTCTGTAGCAAATCTCCAGTTGACCTCAATAGGAATGTGCTCAGTCCAATATAATTTACAGCCCAGCACCACCTTCAATGTTATGGTAGTACTTCTTATGGAAATCATGAGTTTTTAGAGCAGAGTGGTAGTTAAAAATAGGTTTTTGCTAGACCTGTATATATGTATTGTACATCATCTTTAAATACAGTTAACATACATTATTAAAAATGGGACAGATCTGGAAATGCAAATCGAGTGAGTTCTATTTATGTCCCCAGGACATTTAGCATCACCTATGCAATACACATGAAATGTGCTTGATAAGACAGTTCACTTTGAAGTTTGATAGGGAATTAATATATATTAAATAAAACATTAATATATTCAAATCTAGAAGATTTGAAAAATTGAAAAGGCAGGCTATTTACAGCTTGTGCTATAGTAATTGGTATCTGCTGTGTCTTTTTCTCCCTTTTTAGTCTTTATTAATAATATATCAGAACACTAATGGCATCCTAAAAGTGCTACATTAGCTATGTGCTTTAAGAGCCATTTCCTGCTAGACTTGAATCAAATCACATTGATTCCAGCAAGATTTGAGTGTACTTGGTCTTTCACAGTTTCTGCAATGGCTACCTTGCTATTTCCCATATGGTATAGGCATGGAGCCTGCCAAAGTGGCTCTTTACTGATTCTTTGTCCTATTTAATCCTGTGTTGCCCTGGCCAAAGGCAAAACCTACCTGCAGTTGCTGGACATCACACAGAAATGAGGGGAGGATGAAGAGTTGGAGCCCTTCTTCCCACTCCACATCTCTAAGGAACAGAAGTGGGACATGGGAAAAGTAGTGCACTCTGTGCCAATGGATGCAGAGGATAACCTGAGCAACTACTGCACCCTGAGCAACTACAACAGCTGGAGTCAGGACCTAAAATAATTGCCCCTATTGTGAGAAGGTGACCAGATCCTTTATTACACATAAAATCTGCAAAGACTGCTAGAAACGAGATTTCTTTAATATTGCAGCTCCTGGGGAGGAGGTTGGAGAGATTTGTCCAATGATCCACTCAGGACGTCACTTTGTCTTCTTCAGTTTTGGTGACTGCACTTCTTCTCTTCCCCCTCCCTGCCACAATGTGGCTGGTGCAGCTGAGTTGCTTCCTCTTTGACAGCTGTCTAGAGCTCAAGTACCTTGAAGGTATCAGCCCCACACTAAGAACCACATGTGTATTTCTACCTTTTTTCTGCTTTAAGAGCTGTGTGTTAGGTAGAGCTGGAGGAAGGCAGGTGGGATTTTCAAAGGCAGGTCTGCAGTGCAAGATAAACATGCCGCTGGTTTGGTTGGTCTGGGTGGGACTGGAACCAGTAAACACCCACTGCAACAGCAGCAGGAAGGAGTGCTGTGCTGGTGACGGAGCTCTCTCCAGAGCCTACTCCAGCTCCAGATAAAATGACTACTCTGAAGCAAACTCCATTTTTCCTTTCAGTTTTCAGGCTGCCCTTTAGGGGCCCAGATTGAGTGACAGAGAGCTAAATACCACCGAAGATGGCTGAGGCAGCCCCATTGGTCTGCCTAAAGACTGAAGTGAGTTCAGAATTGCCTGGAATCTCAGGAGAAAAAATTATGTTTCTCCAGTGTATTTCTGCTCGAATCTTTGTAGTTTCCTGGTTTGGTTGGAAGTAGACATACTTGGTTGAAGTTCTTGCGTTTTTATAGCAGGAAATGAAGCAATACAGAAAACCTAGTATTTCAGCATCTGCAGACCAAAGACAAGCCATCAACCAGTATATCAACCAATGATTTTTGGTCTTTTCCACCTGGTGACTTCTACAATAAAGTTGCCAGGCTCCATCTGCTTTTTCTTTGCAATCTGCTCAAGAGCTTGAAGGATCACCTAATAGTTCCAGTAGGTTGATTTTTTTTTTTTTTTAATCTCTATATTTGCATTTAGAGTGTTGCAAGTTGTTTGTTGCTGGGCTGCAAGACTCTTGCTTCATATTTTAAGTAATGCAGCATATATACACCAAAAATATTGCGAGTTGCACTGGAAGATTATCCTTTTTTTTTTTTTTTTTTCTGATTGATTTTAACATGCCTAATGAGGAGCTTTTTGTTTGCTACAAAGGTACCAACTGTAACTGAATTTTTCTGGTGTCAGGGCACCATTCCTTCATCTCTCTTTCTCATGCTTTAAAAGATGTTTCTAGAGACTGATGGATGTGTCCCCATTTTCTCAGAAACTGTTTGATTGCTGATGATTGTTTAACAGAACAGACTTGTGCTGCTGTGAATTTTCCAAGTACAGTAAATCCCACCGTACTACTGGAAGCCTAATGGACAAATGGCAGCTTGCAGCACAAAACCTATGAAGAAGGGGTTAATATTAACTCTGTGTGACATGCTACTCATCAGGATGCTGTGAAATCCTCAGCCAGCTGAAATTCAAGGCAAATCTACAATAGCTTTCAATTGCACCAAAATTTCACCTTTGAATTTTTTTTTACCTACTCAGGGGTAGATATAGATGTGCAAATGTATATTCACAATAAAGCTGTCAAAGTTTAAAAGCTAATTATTGACACATAATGGCAGATATAGTGACAGTGGAGCAATTTTAATTTGGTCCTGTGTCTGTTTTGCACACCATGACTGTCTTTAATCACACAGTTTTGCAAAGGTCTCAGAAAGCTTTTTCAATGCATAGGTTGGGCCTGGGAATTAGCTCTTCTGTCCCTAATCAAACCAAAATGTAGCCTTATTTTCCTGGTCCATCTTCTTCCCCACTTCTGCCACTCTTGGCCTTTGACTCCCTTCACCTCTTCTCCCCAGCCATTTATCTTGATTTGCTCTTTCCGCCATTTTTGTGCAAGTCCAGGTATTATCCTCTAAATCAAAATTAAACTGTTCCTCGCTTAGATGGGTTGAGGCCTGCATGGTGGCAGGATGGTCATTCAAAGCAGTAAGTTCCCTGCTTTTGTGTTAGGTTTGAACGTGGATCCAACGTGGCTCTGGAAGCGTGGAGCTGTTATCATGAGGAAAGTGAAAAGATTGGAGCATTCATGAATTAGGCAGCTACACTCGCTGCTGGGCATGTCTCTGCTGAGCAAGCAGAAACTGCTATTTTTCAAAGGTATGGTGCAGTAAAGACCATATTGTCCAAAAGTTAACTCCCTTACAAAATTGTGTGTCCTTGCTCCAAAGCATGAGAGGATGATGTTCTCTGTTCAAAAATGAGTCATAGAGAGGTTTTCTTCTTTTTTTTCAAATTGGCTGAAGCACTTATTTTTTCCTTTGCCTCTTTCTCAGAAGTGGCTGAAACATTTAAACTTTCCAAAACCATTCAGCCTGAGGGAAATCCCCTAGCATGGAAGTCCAAGATCTAAGCAACAGAAAACAATCTTAAAATGAGAATTTCTGGGGTCGTGTGTGTGTATTTGTGACCAATACACCAATTCATCAAGAGAATTTCATATACTCATGTGATTAAAGGAAGCATGTATGTACATATATATGCATATATATTTGTTCAAGACCAGAAATTTGTGTTACAAACAGTAATTTTTAGGTCTATCACGTGCACGTCTTTCAGAAAGATACAACCCACAGGTTCATATTCTTGTGAGGAAACTTACAGAGATGAAGTGTCTAGCGAAAAAAGGAACACAAGAAAAATAGTTTCTGCAGGTCTAATCGCTGCTAATTTGTCAATATGGATGCTCCTAACACATACTCTTATTTGTGTTACCTATGAAAAGGAGAATTGTATTGACAGAAAATACTATTACAACTCTTCTTAAAAAGAATGACACTTTTGTAAGAACCTCCCTTACTGTTAATTGCTATTACCATTTTTCCCTAGACTATTCTCACTCACAGCCCACGTACAATGTCTGAAGATAATTTCAAATTAAATTATGATAGTTGAAAATTTAAAACACTTGGAAGTARAGGAAAAATGAACAGAGTTTGACAGTACTAGAAGTGTTGGTTGGAAATCTGCCAGAGAGGAACTAAGGAAGGGCAGTAAGAAGCTGGTTTTAGGGCTCTGAAACATACCAAGGGGACACTATGGAGGCTTCCTCTGCATGCAGTCATTTTCTTTTCATAATTGCCCAATGAGGAGTCAACACTGTACAGGAAGCTTAAGTCACAGTTTTCAAGTTCATCATCTCTCACAGTGCATTCTTAACCTTTATTAAGGCAATCCCAAAGAGATCCCACACAGTCATATTTCAAAATATAAAGCCTTGCTGCTACTTCATACATAGAACTGAGGGATCCTCCTCTCTCCTGTCCTCCCATTTGCATTTTTGTAATGCATCTTTTCCTTTTCACGTACTCCTCTTAATTTTGCTCAGTGTAGAGTTGGTCATTACTTCTAACATCCTGAAAAAGTTTTATGTAGATCCTGGTTGCATGAATAAGAGTCGCACAATTTGTGCTACACCATTCAGCCAAATGAGTTGGTATTACAGCAGGAATTTCTATGAAGAGTTTGAAGCCTCTCTGTACCAGATACTCACAAGAGAAATATCAATGTCTTTATAGACACGAAGATAGGATCCCCAGCTCAATTACTTGGGGGGAGAAATACAAGATAAACAATGGGTGAGTGAAATATGCAATACAACTGAGTTTGGAAGGAATGAGGGATGAACAGGACAGTGGAAGATTTGCTGCACCTTACAACATCATGACACTTTGCCTCTATGACGGCTATGGGCAACCACACTAGAGTCGCTCCCATTAAGTACTTAAACATGAAGTCACTTTGTTTCAGAGAAGTAGAAACATAGATGTTAGTACAAGCCTGAAGGTGTACCAAACTCTGGATAATCGAGAGGAGGAGAGAAATTAGGAAGAAAATGCATGTAATCAAATGTTCAGCTTCTGCATCTCTGTCATGGGAGAAATCAGACCATAGTTCCCCCTCAGGTTTTGGGCTGACCAAGCATGGCTCAACGTGAGGCTTTCTTCTGTTACCTCTTCCCTCTTCCTGGCACTGGATGGACGTCTCCAGCTCTTCAGCTCTGTTTGCAGTCTTGAAGTCTTGAACCATAGAGGATATACTATTTATCTGTCCTAGATGCAGCTGAAGGAAAGAGTGTTCCTTCCTTTCCCTGGTGTGGTTTCAGAAGTACTTCCTTGCTTGATGGCCTCTCAGCAGTACATTTCTGTAGCACTCTGGGTGGATGAAGTGAGAAATCTTATTTGGAGAGGGCTCATTGAAGGTGGGAGGTAGCGTCTTGGCTGAGGAGATGTGTGGTGGTGGGGTTTCATCCTATGTCTCATGTCTAAGTGGCATGTGACTCTTACAAAGCTACAGCTGCCAAGCCTATTTTCTGTGCACAGCACTAATTGTTGTGCGTAATGTTTTGCCAAGATTGTGCTTCTGTTGTCAACAAGATCAGCGAGATCAAAATGGTCTTGGTAGGCAGGAGCTGATAATACATAACAAATAACTTACTCAACTGATACGCTTCTTTATACTCCACAGGTATTATCTACAAGGCCATTCTGTTTTCTTTTTCTCAAGTGCATTTGTTTCTCAAACTTCCTTCCAGGACAATTCTTTGAAGACAGTCTGTGAAGGCTCCAGTAGCGTGTGGCACACCTGGACCTGGTGAAAGGCGAATTGCCTCGACTGGACCTTAGTCCCATGGCATGACTTACCAAGAGGGCTTTGGGTGTAAAGCACTTACTGTTCTGACTGCATTCCAGAGCAGAAGTAGTAGTGCTTCAGAATGATGGTGTTTAATGAAAACAGGAAAAATCAGCAGCCTGCTTTTAGGACTGATTGCTGGGAGATGAAGGAAAAGAGAGCAATCTTCCACAGTGCAAGCACTCAGCAGTTTCTGCATAGCCAGCAAAGCAAGAGGAGGGTGGCAGTATGGAGCAGGAGACAGTGGGAATCAGTGGGCCAGGAGGGGAGTGTGTGTTTTTGGTAGGGACTGAATAAAGTAAAGAGAAAAAAAAATCTGACATCAAATTTTTGTAACATGAGAGCTCCAGGGGAGCTGGTTTTCTCAAAAGTATTTTAATGATAACTTCTTGTCAAAAAGGTTTTCACGGAAAAATCATTTTAAGATGAAATGTTGCCGATTTTGTTTTTCAGAAAAAAATGAATTTTTATCAAATGCAGCTTTTGGGGCAGATTTTTTTTGCCAACTTGTCTCTATTTTTCTGGTTTTTTAACCTTGCCAAACAAAAAGACCATTCAGGGAAATATTTGTTTAAATCTCAATGTGGTATGAAAAATTTTACTCCATAACAATGCAGGGAAAAATAAGCTATCAAAGAAAAGGAGAGATGAACTTCAAACAACATGATGTAGAGCTGACGATTATCAATGAAGATGCCATGCTTTGAGTTCAACATGTACTTAATTTTTTCAGGAACAGGAAGCCTTTGCTGAATTGAAATCTGAAAGTTGAATTTTTTTCTTTTTCAGCTTGGTTATTTCCTAGCAACACTTCCTAGCTCTGAATGAAGTCTCTAATGAGTTGAACCCTTAAGCTCATATGAGAGGTAAAATTTTGTATACTGTGACATTAACAAGTGGGTTTTTGGAGGATTTTTTTTCTCAGTGAGGAGATATGCTAGTTGTGGGACTTTGCATAAATACTGCATAAATACTGGATACCTTTTAGCCAACAGAAGGCAAGCTTTTCATTGCAAAAAGTGTCAAATGGCAGAGTAATAGCTCTGCCTAAGACAAGATAAGAACCAGGAGAATTTTGACCCACCGCACTCTGTTACCAACTAGGGGATAAAGTTACTTGAAAGAGTGCAGCACCATCAGTGTAAAGATTCTTCCTTTTCTCAAGAACAGCATTTCACATTCCTGGGTCCATGGCTTGCTTTGTTTGGTGAGAATAAAACCAGTAGAGGACATTTTAAAATTATTCCAAATCAAATTTCCAGTGGTCAGAGAGAAGCCCGATTCTCAATTCTAGTCTGTCTTTGCCATCATTGAGGGGAATGAAGATGTCCGTGGAGCTAACACTGAGCTAAGCCCACTTAGCGGCGGCATTGGTGTTTGCATGGCATTTTGGCTGAACCACTTGAGACAACCAGGCGTGAGCATCTGAGGCTGAAAAAACAGCCCAGAAGGGTGACGGAGGTTCATGAAACTAAGATTTTTATTGTTGGTCCTATCTCACATGCAATGTCAACACAATGCAGTGATTTGCTACATCCATGGCTCTGCTATCTGTGTTTGTTTGTGTAATCAGAACTAAATGATATTAAATGAAGTTTTCTTGCCCTCCTGAGGACTCTGGATTCAACACTTCCAGCCAGCTCAGTGCTGGAGACAGAAGAAAGTGTAACCATAGTGATGGAATGGAAATGATTCCTTTGTTCCTAGGCTGCTGTATCCTACCAATACTGCCATTTTCAAGGTCAAAAATATATTAGGAAGAGATAAAAATTAAAGAAAAATGTGCTGGCTTAGCTACAAAAGCTAATTTAGTTTATGCATTATAAATTATGTTAAAAATGACTAAAATGAGATTTCTCAGCAAGAACTAAATGTGTGGTTTCACAAAACTAATTTCCAAAGATGAACACGATTACAGAATTTAGCTTTAAAAGCTTTTCAGGCCATCAGAGAAAACAGCAAAGCTATCAATTACCAGACTTTAGTGGTGCTTCTGTCAGAAATATAATGGTAATTTTAGCATTCTCCTCAACATTTACTAAATTAAGAATGTCTGCAAACAGATCAATTAATTGGAATATTATTTAATTTAATGAAACATGTGATCTGTCAAGGAACATTAATCAGGCTTTAAAACAAAACATTTTGGCATCTCTTTCCAAATGGCAGAAATAGTAGGGCCCTGACATGATGAGGTGACAGTTGTAATTTTGAGGATTTCAGGGTAAGATCAAGCATTCTTCTGAACAAGCAGAACCCCTTCTTGTCAAGGTATTGCCCAACATTGAGTTCTGACATGTAGTGTTGCTAAGGTCTCCCAAAAATGTCTTGTAGCTGGTAACCCTGCCACCCTTTCAATCAACCTGTTTTTTTGCTCTCTGCCTTTACTTTTCCAAAGATGGATGAATGTGCACAAAATGCTGTTCCAGTTATGATGCTCAAAGTCAGTGTGAAAAGCTCTGAGGATCAGAAGATTTATGGGACCGCAGATCGTCAGAGCCTCTACCCTCCGTCCCAGGGAAGTATGCAAAGCTGGTTTTCCATTACTTGTGCTTTGTAGTACTGCAGTAGGCTTGGCAGCAGGTAAGGCAGTATTTTTTGTGGAGGGAGCATCATATAAGGTGCCTCCTGGCAAGCTGGCCTCGTGGTGAGTTTGAGGGAGTGTAGATGTGGCAGTTAAAATCAAATTGTCTGTTTGCAACTGAAGACTAAAAGGATTCTTCTACATGATTCACAGCTTTACCCAGAATGAGTCATTCCAGAAAGCCCATCCTCCTCCAGCTCCATAGTACAGACGGCCAAAGCTGCTACTTCGGCTGTGGTGTGCCAAGAGACAGTCAAGTGGAAGGAGCAGAGGCAGCTTGCAGAAGGAGCAAGGAGATCCCAGAATAAGCAATCAGCTAAATCAATTTTGTGAGTCTTTTCAGTCAAACACGCCTTCTTTCTTTGAACTTTTCCCATTGCTGCCTTTGCAGCCCCATGGTGGGGAAAGCATCTTTGCACAAGCCAGGGTGAAATTACAGGAACAAGTCTAACCAAATAATCCAACTCCCAAGCAAAAATGACAAATTGTAGGAGGCAATGGTCACCGAGGCATTGAGGCTGTGTTCCCCATTGACAACCATTACTGAAACAGTGCTGTAGACATCGACTTCTGGTCCTAAGCAGATACAGGACTCTGATGTGAGTGCAAATGAGAAAGCTGAACTTGTATTTTGATAATTCAGGGATGTTAAAGATTCAGTCAAAGCATTGGGTGGTTTTTTTTCTCCATTACACTAACAGAGCTCTAATTTGAACCTGCAGGACCCCTGATATACCCATTAGGAGAGAGAAAAATGCTGTAAGATCTGTAGGGCTGAGGGTCTAGATTTTTTATGGCACTTTAACTGAAGCACAGTTTTCATGTTACCAAATTATTTAGTGACTTTGCTTCTCATCAGGGAAAGGCATTTGCTATTTCATGGGGGTGAGATGTGACCAATAAGACTACACTTACCAAAAGACAATGAAAGTAGCAAGTGGGATGAGGTGACTGAGGCAGGGAGGAAGGGACAGCTAAGGGACAAAACAAGCAGAAGCAGCAGCCAATTCTTGTTCTTCCTGCCGTACTCAGGAGTGAAGGAGCTGGACTGCAGCCGTAGGAGCTGCTGCCAGGGACGGTACTGCCTCCCTGACTCTGGGAACAGCAACAAACTGATCTGTACCAAAAATGTCAGCCTTTGTCTTTGGGGTGATGGTGATTTTTCATCTTCTGCAGCTCTGTCTAGGATATTTCAAGATCTTTGGAAACAGCTGTTTTTAAGTGGAAAGCACTGAGTTGGGTTGCTGAGACATTATCTGCTTTCTGCAGAGAGTGTTAGTCAATGTCGCAACCTGCCTCCATGCTACTGTTTTTTGTGGGGGTTTTTGTGCTTCAGTCTATGTCAAACTTGCATCATCTTTTAATAAGCTTCCTTCTTCAAATTATTAATGCCTAATCACTTGTGAGGAGTAAAGGGTACAGAGGAGTGAAATAGTTGTAATAACATTATCTACATCTGAAGCATCTCCCCTTATTAAGCTCCAAATAGTCTGGGATGCAATCATAGGATTTTGTGACCATTTCCCACCCCCAGCTGTATCTGTTCTCTTCACCATGTGTATTCACTGTGCTGCCAGGAAGACCTACTCAGGTACTTGGAAAAATCCCCAGTGCTTTGCTGATGGCTGCTACTTGCATGGGATGTRGGAATGGCACTGGCAGAAACCTGGGGAACATCCAGTGCCTCAGCTGCCTCTGTAATTCACAAAAACATGTCCTTCTCAGGATCAGTTCCCTCCTTCATAATGTGACTGTCCAAAACAGGTCAGCTGAACTGAGCTTCTGAAAAAACACTTCACTTCGCTGACCACAAAGAGCGTCTAAACATTGATCAAATGTAAACATTTACTGTCTAAAGGTTGGTGAGATTAATCCCTTTCCACTGACTGCCCTGCAGAGACAATCCAGGCTCAGTTCCTCGTGGCACTTTCAGATAACCACAGTTCAGTTCTGGAGAAGGGTTTAATTTGATTTTTTAGTACTGAAACTGCCACCTGATTCTTCATGGCATTGATTTCCTAAATCAAAGGGAGCTTTCCCCTTTCTGCATACTTCACTAAAATTCAACGTTTTCTCTAAATATTATTTTAAAAGTACAAGAAACAGATGTTTTAAGCCATACATATTTTCAGAAAATGTAGTAAATGGATTTTGAAGTAGATATGACTCTCTTTGCACTCTAAAGAGCTTTTACATTGGATAGATTTGTTACACCATGGATGCACATTTGCTTGGGAGACAATGTGGATGTGGAGGTTGGTGCTAGGTTGTATAAGAGCAGCACAAGAGCAGACCAGCCAAGTGCCATCACAGTCTGGCATTGACCAAATGGTCAGAGATTGTCTGAAACAGATTGATGGTCTTTCTCTTACTAGCCAACCTGACATTTCAAAAGCCACCAGTGCCTCACATTTGTGGCTAGCCAATCTGAAACATTATAAAAGACCCCAAATGGTTTGGGGGCTGGAGCACAGGAGGTATGAGGACAGGCTGAGAAACCTGGGTTGGTTCAGCTGTACAGAAGCAAGGTGAAAGGGAGCCCAGCTGGTGGTTCTCACCGTATTCATGTGCAAGAGGTTGATGATAACTGCCATTGGTAGCAAAGCTGCCCTGAACACAAACAGTCTGCATTTATTTCAATGGACTGTGTGAGCTCCAAGGGTATCTGTGTGTGCAGCCACTCAGGATGATGCCGCCGGTACCTGACTTTGTTTCCGATTCTTCCCTGAAATTCATATACCTGTGTTCATTTCAAGGTGCTGGACAGAAGTTGCCTGCATGCCTTTGTGGGTCTTAGCAGTGTTAATTGCCTGTTATTTTGCCAGATAAGAAGTTAGATAATATTGCAGGCTTTAGTATGCTCTAAATACAACTCATTTTTATGTTAAAAACTCAGTTCTTTTTCTCCACAAAGAGACTGAAAACATAAGTACATAATCCTTTCACAATTTAATTAGAGTAACTCCTTCATTCAAATCATTTACCACCATTATAGTCAATTAATCCTAGTATGAATACAGAAGCAGGCGGGAGTGAGAGAAAGAAAGAGAGGGGAAACAACGTGATGAACTCCCCCACTGGCTGGGGTTCTCATTTCCACATCTGTCCCCCGTGCTGCCACTCCTGGGGGTCCCCTCATGGCCCTCCATTGTGTGGAGACCTGCTTGGTAGCACAAACAAAAAGCCTTGCTCTGCCTCAAGGAGACTGCCATCTGTCCGTGAGATGGAAGGGGATTGCTCTGTCAGGAAAGGATGGGAAGAGGCAGCAGTAGGGTAAGATTTTTCTAAAATATCATAATGGAGGAGAGTTTTAGGGACAGATTCAGAGGCAACATGAAGTATTTCTTCACTTCATCAGCTATCAGGCAGTACTCGACAGTGCTGTTAGTTTCCTAGGCATGTTGGTTGGTCCATTTACTACTTCAAAATAATGATTCACTTTCTATATGTGTTATAAAGACACTGACGGTGCCCTCAAAGAATAATTAATCTTAGACTGTGTTCAGAGAAATTGCTACTGGTGCTTCAACCTCCATGTGGTGTCAGCAGATAGAGCACTATGTTGTCAGCTGTGTTTACATGACCTGTGGGCCACTGTGCTGCAAAACCACCTCCTACACGGCGTGAGCTTCAGCAGCAAAGAGGAGTGTGCCAAGGCCAACCGCAGTGGGGTGAAAAAAGATTTAAAGAGTTCAGTTCAGCCACATGAAGTTTAAGTTGATGGTGGGATATTAAGAAAGGTTTGTCATGAAGAGATGATGGAGTGGGAATGTCTAGAGACAAGGAAGGGTGGTACTTTTTCTCCTATGGCTTTTGGGGTTTTGTGCAGGCATTGTCAAGGGTACCTGTAAATGTCTGCAATGTATTCTCAGTCCATGATAAAGTTCTGGAAGATTTAAGTTAAAGTCAGCATTTCAGTTCAAATTCATTAAAGGCATCCAGGAGGGTGTCTGAAGTCTATGTCTCCAAAAGAAATCTGATGAGACTTCAAACCTCCAAGGTCAGCTTCTTTCTCCAGAATGAAAAGAAAAGAGGCTGAGATTCAAAGTGAGGTCCTGGTCTGGCTGCAAGGTTTGAGTCTGTGAACAGTAGTAGTGCAGGCTTCCTCATGCCCAGTAGGACCCTTGGTGCTCCCAGCAGCCTGGCTGTAAAACAAGGTGGCAATAAGACTTGGGCATAACTCAGGAAACATAGAAGAAAAAAATAACGCAAATTCATCCAGCTAATGAATAAAGCCATCCTCAAATATTTATTTCCCTTCTTATAATTGATTTAACAGGACTGGCTTGTTAACTTCATTGTAAGTTACTACTAAAAATGAAATGCAGGTCAGTTGAACATGCCTTATCAGGATTATAGTTGGTCAGATTCATTCAAAATCAGATACTGTTCTAGTAAAGTTGAAGTGGATGGTCAATTACCTATTTATTTGAACCATAAAATCACTGTTGAATGGGCTACACACTTCTCTGCTGCCCCTATCCCCTCACACGCACACTTCTTCTCATGCTATGGACCATTCATAGGTAAAACAAAATGAGTTCATTTTGATATCATTCTAGATATCATATGGCTATGGAAAGATTTTTTTTTTCCTGAGAACATGCTAGTCAAGAAGACTGCGGCCTATTTGACTGGTCGTGAGTCTTGATGCATGTCTGGTTTTAATTCTGYCTCAGGCTGATAGAGTATGAGACTGTCTCTCCTTTTCTCCTATTTTTTGGTGCTTCCAGATAAAGACGGAGAGATTCCGTGGCATGGCAGTATTATTGACAGGTGTATAGACTGGCACCGGGACGACCTAATTTCTAAGTAAGACTGAGGTGGGATGAATTCATGAGGATGTTCCTGTTCCAGTGAGAACTCACAGATGCTGTACTGGCACATCTCGAATTTCTGCAAAGGGAGGATGATGATGGTGAAAACCAGTTCTTATATTGCTGCAGAAATGGGACCCATATTTCTGCATGCTTTGAGGATACAGAGTGCTTTTCTAGAGATTGAAGAAAGGGGATTCAGTTATTTTGGAAAAGAAGAGGAAAGAGTTCTGAAGTGGGGGATAACTGTTCCATTACTTTGAAAAAAATGTGAAAAAATTCACAGATTTCCTTTTTAATGATGGTTATATTGCCCAGCTCCCTGAACGCTACCTCCGTGAGACTAACAGAGAGAGAAACATTTTGGCACTGATGCTGGGGCAAACAAGTCARCCAACTCTCAATGCTGGATTTTCTGCAGGGGTTTCTATCTATTCCCATGTTTTTGTTGGGTTTAAAGAATTGGCTTCAGGACTGAGAATGGATTTCTCTGAGCCGATGATGCAGTTCATGAACACAAGCACATTTCTAACTAGTTTTCAAAATGGAAACACAAGTCATTTGGGATATATGAAGCAGCACTGAGTGATATTTTAAAGAACTGTAGCAACGCAGAGAACTTGAAGAGGTTGGTGGGGACTGAAATTACAGATTTGGTAATGGCATGTATTGACTTTTTCGTCTCTCATCTGAATGTAGCTGGTGTTTTATTGGTGACTGTCTCAACATTGCTTGTCAGCCTTTCTGAAATGAGCCTGTGGTATTAGATTGTGTCTTCAAGTAAAACATCTGTCTTGAACAAATCACTTGGCTCCCAGGCTAGCTGTGCTTTGTTATTATTCTTGCTAGGCCTGCTCATTGGACCAGAGCTAAGCAAGACAGCAGGAGGATGGCATGAGGATTGAGGGTGCAGAACTGTACAAGATTCTCCTTATTATCTGTTCAGGTCCTACCACACCACATGAGATGTTTTCATGTTCATTTCCATTCATGGCTTCATTCATAAGTTCAGCYATGTGCAGCAATGTGGCAGATTGCTTCATGCCATGCCACAGACACACACAGGACAAGGCTGACTTTACACTTCTTTGCCTACATGCACTGTCTTCATGCCCACTTGAATTGAAATATTGGCACTGAAGTGTGGCCAACATCATCAGCTCACACCAGAACACAAAAGCATGTACTGGTACTGGCTGGGCTGAAAAGAGGCTGGTGATAAAGGGGAACATTTCTTGAAAGGTTTTGGTATGTTTTAGTTATTCTTGAAGGAAGTGGTTCTGCTAACCTTACTTATATTACTTATATGTAAGTTAATCCAACAAAACATAAACCTTTTTTCTGAAATATTTGTCAGGAAAAAAACCTCAAGCCTTGTGGACTGAAAAGGGAATGCATGAACAGCACCCAGTGCTGGAGGGAAAAGAGGTGTCCAAACCAGCTCAAAAAATGCAGAGAAGCAGTGTATAACCTGCACTGCAACTCCTAATAATCACAGTGTGGTACATCGTTTGCATTTTCATTACAGCTTTTTTTTTTTTTTTTAATTTATGCCTTCCCACAGCGTGCTATTTCATAGACCAATAGATATTACTATCATTGTGATAATCAGCTTTCAATTTCCTTTCCCAAAATGTATTCTAGTTATGATTTCTTGTACATATTAAATAGTTCCTTGCTCTCAATGGAATTAAACATTCAGATACTTGTAGAGTATTAGTTAAGCAGACAAGAGAGAAGAAAAAAAAAAAGTAGATGCCTTTATAGTTGCTTATTTATATCTTTAAGAAATTATATCCTGGCAATTATGCTCATATCTGCAAATTCTCATCCCTGATACATTTTTTGTCTCTCTCCTTTCTCTCTCTCTCTCTCTCTCTCGGTACCCTTAACTTGCCAGTTAGAATGCCAAAAGAATTTGCAACAAGCATGCCAGCATCCCTTTGGTGGTGATAGTTTTTTTTTTTTTTTAAGAAAGGCTCCAATGGCTGGATGGTGTTAGGACTGGATAGTTAATTCATTCTTATTCCCTCTTTCCAGGGAGTATCAGCAGAAATTAAGTGAGGGAGAGATCGAAAGATCCTCAACGGGTGGAAAATTTGAAAGCTCTTCTTCCTATATTTTTTCCTTAGCTATCTGTATTCTTAACACCTTATCTTGCCTTTAAGTGCTTTTCATAGCAGGAAAGTGCTGAAAATGAAAGTGGCACTTTGTTTCCAGACACTTTACTGTGTGGAGTCTTCTCTGCTGATAAGAAATTGTGGACAAAGAAGCAGAGAAGCAGAGTGAAAACATGGGATAATCTGGGATAACTTGACCTTCATAAGTACCACTAAAGGAGAACAGTGCTATTTTAAAAATTAAACGTAGATGCAGATGGCAGGTGTGTTACATGCAGATGCTGGACTGTGGTCTGCCAGTGAAGGTACCAGTGTCCCGCACAGGGCCAATGAGAGTCCCTGTGAGTGTGAGAGTCCATGCTAGCGGACTAGATGGCAGGACTGAGTTTCAGCTTTTAACCTAAGGCCCTGTAGTTTTGTTCTCAAAATTTGTCAGAATCTATTGTTAACTGACTTGTTCAACATTTGGAATAAGGTACTAGTCAGCACAAACAAAGATGTCCAGACACAGCCTCTAGGAAGCTTAACAAAGAGCATTCCTCCTGTCCTGGTTTTAAGTGCTGGAAATAGGTGGTCATGGGGCCATCAAAAGCTGTTTTCATCTTTGATATCACAGTTCTGGTCCTGATTCCTCTACGAGGTCCTCACTGCCTTACAGACTCCCATGTCTGTCAGGACTGAGGGTGTTAGGTTTTTTTTTTTGCTTTGTAAAAATAACCTTGTTCATTTTTGCCACTCTAAAATGAAACAAAAAATGCATTTCAAAACTTCTTGTAGAAACGCAAAACTTCCCATACATCCTATGCGATCAATCAAAACATTTGACTCATCTTAATGTCCTACAAAGTAGTATTTGGAACAAAAATAATATTACCTGGGACAGCAATTCTGAAATTAATTTTTTCTAAGAAGTGCCTTTGTCTTTTTGTTTCCAACACGTCATGGACTCTGGGCATTAAAATCATTCCCTGGAGGCAGAACTTGCTGGGCACTTGCCTTAAATACGGACCCTGAAGACCAGCTGCCTAGCCCTTCAGCAAAGACTGAATCCCTAACAGGGTGTTACCTACTAACCCATCTGTAGAAATTCATCTCTCTTAAAATAACAACCTATCTGTGAGTTCTCTTTCCTTCAGACCAGATGGATGCTTTGCCACATCATATAATGCGGCAGAGAGGATGCTGTACCACAACAGTATAGCCACAAGAAAGGGAGGTGCAAAATATGCTATGTAAAAAGAAATAAAGCTTTTATTTTGTTTTCCAGATTTAAAACCTCCCTTGCTCCACCTCTGCAATAAAATAGATCTGTTATAAGCAGACTTTTAAAGAGAAGTGAGTGAGTTCAGCTGTGCTCTATCAGGCAAAATTAAGGATTATCTGTAAGGAAAATGTACATATTTACTCAGACATCAAGTTTTGCCTCTCACTTTCTGGAAAACAAATTAAAGCTGACAAGGAATTAGACTGGCTTGAATCATTTGGTTAAGCAAGAAGAGTAACTTATCAGCATTTGTAGAAAACAGAAGGTATTTCTGTACTTCTTAGTAGTGCTCTTCATTTTATCTTTGAAACCAAAAT
Organism: Phoebastria nigripes; assembly: GCA_035582835.1. Taxonomy (NCBI): domain Eukaryota; kingdom Metazoa; phylum Chordata; class Aves; order Procellariiformes; family Diomedeidae; genus Phoebastria; species Phoebastria nigripes. The sequence goes on along the minus strand of JAYKAV010002879.1, from coordinate 70,317 downwards.
AAAGCAAAAATTGTTTCATTCTTGTTTATACCAGSTTGAATGTTTATGTTGCGTGTTAAGTAAATCTCTGTTTATTGCCTCCTCCTCCTCCTGAATTAGAAACCGGGCAAAGTTACCAAAAGATGTCTTTGGATATCTTCAGATATTTGCTTTGTCTCTGAAAAAGCAAGTTAATTTGCTTGGATTATAAGGTACTTACTATACCTTTTTTAAACTTCAGTTTCAAAGGAAAAGTATCTGCTTTGTTGCGCACTATTAAATCACTCTATGTGTTTATCTCATCAAGCTAATCTGTCAAGATGAGATCTGTCATTTTATGCATTTATAATGCATTTGTCACCATGGTAGCTGGGAAGTGAGTACACAATTTAAATGAAAAGACCCAAAAGCAGCGATGCTTCCCAGTTTTCATTGCATTTTGACTATTTATTTTTTAAGATCAAGATTCTTCCAATGTTTCCTGAAGAATTTATGGGATTTCTGTGGTTGCTTGTAGAGCAGGGCTTTTACAACCAAATGAATTTTCATTGCAGTCTGACAGAAGCAAAGCCTGAGCAGATCATTCTTATCTCTAGTGGTATATGAATGAAGTATCTGCATTTCATCGCAAGCTCTGCCATGACTAATGTTTCACTAAATATGTTTGCTGTTAAGGAAAGAAATCTTTATGATTGACCTAAACTGTAAACGAGGATCTTGCTATGGTATCTACCCAGTGCTGGGAGTGGTTGGAAAGCTTTTTACCAGGTGTGCACTCAGTACCAGGTGTGCATGCTTTAATTCAGAATCGAGGGGGACATGGAAAATGGTCATAACTAGACTAAAAGGGAACCTGCTGTACCTTAGTTGTCAGAAGTAAACTATGAAGAAAATCAAGATGTTAATAACTGCTGTGCAAACAGCAGCAGTGGGAATGAAAGCTAGAGTTGCCTCCACCTTTCAAGTACTTTCCACCTTCTTTTGGCATCCTTTTTTTTAAATATAGGCTAGGATTGGAACTGACATAAGTGTCTTTAGTCAAAGCTGATGAAGCAGCTGCATTTTCAGGTCCGTTTTCCAAGAGTTTTTCAATTTTCTGATTCTTTTCAATCCAATTCAGGAATGGTTTCTTTCTGGAAGTCTTCAATGGTCACGTTTGTGAGAGTACGTTACATTCATAAAGCTGGAACAGTTTTGGTTCAGCCCATTGTGGTAATGTAAAAGAAAACAGCTTTTTACCAGCTCTTTTATCCCAACAGGCTTGTATTTGATAATGCATTTTCAATTGTAGTATTTAAAACCCTTTCTGCTTTGATGGAGTAAAAGCACATGTCATGTATTCATGGCAAATACCTTTTAAGTAGCAGTAACACTTTCAAGCCTGGTCATCTGTGTGTTATGGACAAATGCCCCCACTGTATTTTTGTGTCCATGTAAGATTTTGATTTGTACCAACAATGTGTTGATCCTTTTTTACTGGTCACTCTTAAAAAATCGCTGAAGAAACTGAAGATCAAGGAGTGAGAGATAGGGTTTATGTTTATTAAGGCAGTTTTATTTTTATGTGTTGATGTGCTGGTTTTGACTGGGATAGAGCTAATTTTCTTCATAGTAGCTGGTATGGGGCTATTGGATTTGGATTTGTGCTGGAAACAGTGTTGATAACACAGGGATGTTTTTGTTATTGCTGAGCAGTGCTTACACAGAGTCAAGGCCTTTTCTGCTCACCCCACCCCACCCCACCCGCGAGGAGGCTGGGGGTGCACAAGAAGCTGGGAGGGGACACAGCTGGGACAGCTGACCCCAACTGACCAAAGGGATATTCCATACCATATGACATCATGCTCAGCATATAAAGCTGGGGGAAGAAGAAGGAAGAGGGGGATGTTTGGAGTGATGGTGTTTGTCTTCCCAAGTCACCGTTAAGAGTGATGGAGCCCTGCTTTCCTGGAGACGGCTGAACACCTGCCTGCCGATGGGAAGTAGGGAATGAATTCCTTGTTTTGCTTTGCTTGTGTGCGCAGCTTTTGCTTTCCCTATTAAACTGTCTTTATCTCAACCCATGAATTTTCTCTTTTACTCTTCTGATTCTCTCCCCCATCCCAGCGGTGGGGAGTGAGCAAGCGACTGTGTGGGGCTTAACTGCTGGCTGGGGTTAAACCACGACAATTGAGAAAGTAATTTTGTTTTCTTTTTTGGGGATGTGACAGTATTGTTGAAAATGTCAAATTTCCATTTTACTCACTGGAGTCTGGGTACTGATTTCTTGCTTCTGAAATACCTTTTGCATCACAAAACTAAATGCAGGATTTGATCAAAAATTTTCAACATTTTTTTAATAAATATAATTTTGGACAGTGAAATCTGATTTGTTTGGCAACAATGCATGTGAATGAAGTCTTCCATGAGCAAGGGAATATATTTCATTCAAACAGCATAGTCTGTCGTAAATATTATAACGTCTTCATTCTTACCACTCAACTGCCAGATTTCTTTTTCTTGTATTTTTAAATTCTTTGTTAAACAATTTTTCAGTTTGCTCCACTGGAATATTGGAACATGCCAGGTACACTTGGCAGTACAGGAGGTGTGTAGCTCCCAGAAGCACCTTGTACATTTACAAGAAGTGAAATGATTAATTAACTCTGTATTTATGTTTCTATTTGATTCACAAGCTTGATTGGTTCACTCCAGTGACTGATTTACATGAATGTTCCTGGGACTGCATTACTGCGTAATTAATCTTTATAGCCAAGTGGCCTTGTTTCCACATGGATGCTGCTTAGAAAATTACACTCAATTTCATCATGGGGGCATACGCAATGGGTGGAAAAGTTGAACGGAGGTGTTCACCCTCTGCTCTGAATAGGACCAGATCTGAGGTTAGTTTTCATCTGGAGCAGGAGGAGATGATCCAGAGCCGCAGTATAGACATGCAACTTCCTTGTGTGTAAAACACATAGTCCTGTTTAGCTAGAATAAACAAGGTCAGAAATTTATTTAGCCCACAAGTATGAGCTACTTGCTCTTGAAAAACCTCACCTAAACCACAGCTGTCATATCTCCAGGAAAAATGATCTCTTAAGCTAATTTCTTTCCTTTGTTTACTATGCATTTACAGTGACCTCCTGCAAAAATTCTGTTACAGAAAACAAGACAAATCCASCTTCCTTTAAGTAAGGACAGTTCTTAGTTGTTCCCAAACTTTCTCTGTTAGGCTGGTCTCTGCCAGCTCTCAGCTAAAAACAATATTTGAATAGTTATATTTTAGATTCCAGGATCTACTAAAAAAGCTGCTAGAGCAAACAATTGCCAGGCATATCTACTAATGAGGGATGGGGAATATTTACTTTTTTCCTTTCTTCTATGCTTTAAAACTTTCCATATTTGGCATTTTATTTATCCTTCTGCACTTGGAATCACACCTTTAAATTAGGAAAATCAGGCTTGATTTTCTACTTTAAAGTCTTTCAACAGACTCCTAACTGACTTGGGATATATTCATTCACAAATATCTCTACTTTTCCCAATCCACTTTACTAAACTACCAAGACAGTAATTAAGAATCCCTACCAGCTAAATACAGCAATACTGAAAGTGGTAATCAGAGTGGGAGTCTTCAGTTTTGGCTAACAAGGAGCTAAATGTAGTCAAAGTCTTTTCCAGTCTCAGCTTGCTGTGGGCTCCATTTGCAGAACAGGCTGCCACAGAGTAGACGTGAGGAATTTGAGTATGCACAGTCTCTTTCTGGGTGGTTCTTCAGCAGATTTCAGAGCTGTCTCTGTCTTTCACATCAATATGACCTAGAAAGGAAAGAAGGCCAAGTCAGCTCAGGTCATCATCAGAGCTGTAGCCTTCACTGTGATCTCCTGTTTCCCTAAGGTTGTCCTAAATATAAATTCCACTTTCTTGAGCAAAGTGCATCAGGCTTTATTTTCTTCATATTTTGTCAAAACACATTACTGAAAACTTGGTCTACAGCAGTGTCATGAAGTTCATAATGATGGACCAATGAGAAACACAGCCTGGGATCAATTGTATGGAAGGACAATCTTAATAAGTGCAGGAAAGTTGAGTCATTTTGATCGGTGGCTGCTGCTGAAGAGAATGAACATTTGAACTCTAAATCATTTCAACAGAGGACAACAATTGTCAATTGTTATTCTTTTCTGAAGACCATGCTATTTGCCAAATATTTCTACTTAGCTCTTCCAGACTGATGATTGCTGTGAATAAAATATGGTCTGAAGTGTCCTGGAGCAGTTAGTACAATTTTCACATTGCTTTACTAACTAGTCTTGCTGGATGGGAAACAATCCCACTGTTGTGAAGAACTGGAGAGACAACACAAGTCCTGTAGAGGAAGTTCCTTACAGCTTCCTCTAACAGACTTTTTTAGTGTCTGATTTTAGAAAAATATTGCTTCCTCTGCCATATTAGGTTAACATAGTTGTAGAAGAAATCATGTAATATAACAAAGAAGCTAAGTATTTAAATCATTCTTGCTGCTATGATGATTAGATTTGAGCAACATATTTTTTCTTTTTGCACTGAGCAGCCATGGAACTATGTTCAGTATTAGCCTTATATCCTTTCCCTGCAGAAATTTGACTGGAGTCTGCAGTGGCTTGGCATCTCGATGTCTCTTGCAAAACAACAAACATTTATTACACTGTACCTTTCCTCTCCCTCAAAGATTGATGCGTACATTTCCCAGCTTTCCTAGCTCTTCTGTAGCATCCACTGTATCTAGAGCTACTTTATTCCTAGTGTCGTGGTTGATGTGCCTACAATAACACAATAAATGTGTCTCTGACAGCAAAGTAATGAGAGCTGATGAACTCCCAGGATCCCCATCACCATCAGTCTGGGAAGTGAATAAAGAGGAGGTGATCTTTCTTTGTGCTTAATTTTATGGCTAATGTTTTTCAGAGCTCTTTCAAAATTTTGCATAAACAGCTTGAGACATCTCAAAGGCTTGCTTTCAGATTTGTTGAAAGTGACTTACGAAAACAAAGCCTCTTTAAAATGTCACAATTGTTGCCTGCTCAGAAATGACTCTTGAAAATCCCCCATCCAGAGATCTTTGGGAATCACCAATTAAAGTACATTGCAGCTGTGTGTATAAAGTACTTACTTGTTCAGCATTTGGAGCCATTCCTTGTCCAAGAGCATGAGCTATAGGCAGTGCTGAGTTCTCAAATGGTTTGCTGGTAGAAACCACCTGTTCAGTCCCTTTTATAGCTCACCTACCCCTGAGCTACCCTTGAAAGCTCATTACACAGTTTAACTGTGGATTCACTGACATAGTGTTGTATACGCCAAAGTACCGAATCAAAACTCCAGCGCAGACTTCATGTTCAGGCCCTTCTGGGAAACAACATAATAGTCTGTATCACAAAGAGTTTCTGGGGAGTGAGAGAAACAATCTGGGATTTCAAAAAACATTGCAAGATGGAAGTAGGTACTTAAACATCCTGTGTGGAGACAATGCCCTGGAAGACAGTGGAGATGAATAATTTTAATAGTATGTGAGGGAATCTAACTTGAATCTAACATCAAACATGCAGAAAATCAGTTTCCTATACAGTCCTGCCAGCTCTAACTGAGTGTGAAAAATTGGTTTTGTGGATTAGCTGTTAAGTGCAAAGAAAGGAAATTTCTGTCCTTGTTACAGCCGAGAACAGAAGCAGAAAGAGGCTGCCTACTTTACTTCTCTGCTTATTTCAACTGTAAAACTGTTAAAAAGAGGCTGAAAATATGTTCTTTAATTGTTAGAAAGGGTTTGTTAAAGAAAACAAGTTTCTAGATTAATTGTTTTTATCTGGACTTAAAAACCACCCACATTCATGTGGAGGGAAGTCTGGACTCTCTCAGTCAGAAGAAATCATGAGAGAGAGAATCAGGAAATGGGATGTTCTGTGGTATTTGTAATATTTTAGGATGGTATTTTGGTGCGACTGGATTAACTAAAGTGAACATGAGGCAGGGAATAGATTTCAGGGAAATGAATCCGTAAAAACACCACATAGAAATAGGTCAATAAAAGGAGACAGAAGAAAAGAATAGATAGACAAAAGAAGGATATGCAGATTTAGGATAGTCTTCAAAAGTGGATGGGAGCAAGGTACCAGCAGTATTGTCAGAAAAAAGTTTAATGATATCATTCCTAGCAGAAGATCCTGGCTTCAACAATTTACCTGCTCCTGCTGACTCGAGTCTCTTCCCTCTACCCTCCACCTAAACTCTCAAAGCACCTACTGCTGTGAAGCTGGCAAGGAAACCGTGGCTAGTTATTTTAATAACTGTATCTTCACTGTAATATGTGCTGCCAGAAAGATCCTCCTGCACTGCTAAATGTCCTTTCTTTCTAAAGTGCATAATTATTAAAGAAATCTTTTTAGGTCTTCATACCGTTTTGTTTGTGGCCATATTTCAATATTTCTACATACTCATTCCCAGGAGCTTCACCCTCTGAAATCCATTTACCATTCTGAGAAGAGGAAAAGAGTGTAAAAATTTGAAGTGAAGTTGTTCTGTTGATCACCTTGAGGCAATTTTAATAATAAATGACTTAGTATGCTATGATTCAGATAGTAATCAGAATAAACAAACTAAGTTAATGAAGAGAATTTAGCTGTATAAACTCTCCAAAGTACTTAGGGTAATAGTAAACCGTGATTAAATTTAAAAAAAGCTTTCTTATGTACAGTACTAAATGAAGATAAGATGTATTTAAACGAAGAGGCTCTTTGAATGATAGTCAAGGTAGAAAAATCTGGGTTACAGCGACAGATGTTTGGCAGTCCCGATGCCCATATAGCATCCTGAGGACTGGGAAGGAAGCCCAGGAGGAGGACAGTTACCCCTGCTGCTCCGAAGGCTGGATGCTCTTTCTCTCTCTAAGGTCAGTCTAGGCAAAGGCTTCTATGTAAAAATTATTTGAGTCTCCAGCCTTGTGTCTTATGTGCATAGCCACTCTGACTGTTAAAGCTATTATTGTTCTGGTAATTACTTTGTACAGATGAAAATTAAGCCAGGTGCAGGCCACTCCAGATGGTGTAGTGTGAGCATCACATCTAAGGATTACATGTGGCTTTTAGCACTACATTGACAGTACACTAACTTTTACTTTTCTGGTAGTTTCTCGTCTTAGTCTTCATGTCAATCACAAACGGCACCTCACATATTGACTTGTACTGCCAGCTGCCTGCACCGTGAGTTCCCTGGCTTATGCTAGCGATCCTTGCATATGGGGGGAGGTGACTCTCTGGACCAAGAATGAAGGATGAGCAGGTTTCAAAGGCAAGAGTGACTCTGACTAAGGTCTGTATGTATGTTGTGCCATACACATTCTTCTGTAGAGGAATAAACTGCTTCTGGCAAAGGAAAAAGCATTTTTATAAATAAATATACAAGTAGATAGTTTTATAAAATACATATTAGTGACTCAAGTAAATTTGTAATAAGACATATCTTAAAACACGGCATCTATCATCCAGATCAAACATTCCTTCAATGTCTTTTTGGTAAACCTGTAATGGAAACAATACAATTTCTAACCATTTTTCTGCAAAGGCTATGCAGCTTGACTAGACAAATATTTCTTTCCTTAAGTTGCAGATATTTTCAATGATTTATTTTATTGTATAATCCCCTGAGTGATTATCAGCTCATCTTCCCATCAATTGTTATTCACCCGTCACTCTCTTCTAGCTTCATTTTACTTATCTTAACTACACTTTTTTATTACTGAGGCCTCCAGTTTTTGGATTGCCGTCTCTTTATCAGTGAGTTGGTTTTAATGAAAAAGAAAAAAATAAAGTAGGTCTTTGATCTTCATCCAAAATTTAAACAGAATCCGTTTATTTTTAAAAAATTCAGATAGTTGGATAAATATTTATTCATTCAACTGTTACTAAACTTTCTGTTTTCTTCTGACATTGAAAGCAAAAGGATTGAGTGACATTAGGGAAAAATTCAGGTTTATTTCTGCTTTGAATGAGTGCAGATGAAACTGAAAAAAACTTCATACTATCACCGATAATTCCTGATTTCTAACTCACTAGTCCTCTGACTTTCTCTCAGACAAATTTGTGAACTATTCTGTTAAGTCACAGGCATACCTCTGTTCATGTTTGAAGTTGACTGTTGGTGGTTCAACTTCACAGTGAGATAAATAAGCAAGGCTATGCCTCACAGTAATAAAACCAATCCATGTGTTCTACTTAGCATTGGCTAAGTGGCCAGGCTTGTGTGCTCCCTCTGCATAGTATCTCCTATTGTTACTGTTGGAGCCAGAATACAGGGCTAGATGGACCCACTGGTCTGACTCTGCAGGGCAGCACTTTTTTATCTTTTTTGAGGCATTAGGATTTAAGAAAGGCCAGAGAGAAGAGAGTGACAGGAATGATCACAGGTCTACAAAGCATGACTACTGAAAAAACAGTGAAATAACTGGTGTTGCATCACCCACGGAAATAAAAACTGGGCAGAGAAAGGGAAAACATGGTAATAGTCTTCAAATATGTATCTGGCTACAGTGAAGAAAAGGGATAATCTCTTCATGATGACTGTGTTAGCTAGGAGAGAAATAGTATGCTTACGTTTTTGTGAAAGCATTGAGGACTTGGTATCAGGTAAACCATTCTAGTAGTACAGGGCTGCTGAGAGCAGCTGCATAATACCAGTTATTGCAGACAGTTTAGAACAGGGAATGCAAAAATACATCAAGAGCAACACAGGCATAGCTTTAGATATGTCTAGGGGGTTAGAAATGTAGAGTGGTTAGTTGTCCTTAGCCCAGATGTTCCTTTGTGGTTTTGTGAATTTAGGGAGATCAAATTCTCCCTAAAGTAATACAAACTTACATTGGAGTTACTAGGATAATGCAGACATTCAGGATGTTCTCACAGCCTTACACCATGTCGAGATAACAAGTATCAAGGAATCACATGCTGAAAGACGAAAGACTGACTACTCATATTAGTTAAATAAGCAACAAGCAAGCTAGCTTTGATACTGGAAACAGCCTCATTTTCCTTGAAAACGTGGTTTTGTTGCCAGACGGTAGTGGATACTTTCTCTACCATTTTTCTTCAGTTCTATGGCATTTCTGCAGTAGAGCTGCACCTCACTAAGATTAACTGACCTAGCTGAGGTGGAGGCTTGTGTGTTTTCTCTGCTTTAGCTGCCTGGGTGAGCTCAGTAGCTCAGATGTCTCCATGTAACTGGTTTCTTTATCACTGAGGTAGAGGGGTGTCCTGGATCTGGCTGGGGTGGAGTTTATTTTCTTCATAGGATCCCGTATAGTGCTGTGTTTTGGATTTGTGACTAAAACATTGCTGATAACACACCAATGCTTTGGCTATTGCTGAACTGTACTTGCACAGTGTCAAGGCTTTCTCTGTTTCTCACTCTGATCCCCCCAGCAAGTAGGTTACAGGTGGGCAAGAGGTTGGGAGCGGACACAGCCTGACAGCTGACCCAAATTCACCAAAGTTGTATTCCATGCCGTATAACATCATCAATAAAAGCTGGTGGGGAGTGTGATCTTTCCAAGGTAGCTGTTGCTCAGGGACTGGCTGGGCATTGGTCTGCTTGTGGGAGGTGGTGAGCGATTGCTTTTGCATCACTTGTTTGTTTGGGTTTTTTCTCTTGCTTCACTTATTAAACTGTCTTGTTCTCAACCCACAAGTTTTTCTCATTTTTGCTACTCTGATTCTCTCCCCCACCCTCCTGGGGGGGTAGGGGAGAATGAATGAGCGACTGGGTGGGTGCTTAGTTGCTGGCCAGGGTCAAGCCACCACAGGAGGTGTGAGCACAATCTGGCTCAGGGATGATGTGGACGCTGACCTGGGCCAGTGCTGTCTTTGAGGGACGTGATGTAGCACAAAACATGGCTGATTTTTTTCACATGGAGCATGGGTGGAAAACAGTTTGGCTGCCGATGCTTCTCACTGCGGTATGCAATGGGGATCCATCCTTGGACATGATTTGCTAGTTGAAGTCAAGAGAGAAAATTATTTCAAAACCCTTGATAATACCTACTTTACTGTGCTAAAACAAGCAAGCAAACTGACAAACCATACGCCCTTCCCCCCCAAACCCAAACCTGTGTCATATAACTCTGATATAAATTTTGAATACATATATTGTTTGACTAGCCTGTCCAAACTAGAATTATGTAAGACCCTCTGAGTCAGCTGAGCTATAGATAGAAGAGTTGCATTTTGGGGAAAAGACAATTTGTCTTCCTGTCTGAGAAGGGCCATGAACATCTGAGGGTTGAAAACATATTCCCAGATATTATGAAACATTAATTGCTTGTCTGAGAAGATCTGTTTTATTTCTGTGCCAGCTCTGCACAGCAGAGAGTGTTAGAGTGAACTGTGGAGCCATTCCCACTAGGAGCTGTTGATTTGGGTTTGGTTTTCTATTTGAGAGCTTATACAATGTCAGAGTGACCCTGAACAGTGTGTACTAGCAGGTGTTTGTGTACGATTGCATGAAATGAACATAAATGCTGTGAAATTTCTGAATAATTACTGCCTAAATGAGTAAAACTGCCTGCCTGAATTGCTTCTCACAGTTAGAGTGGAAAGAAAACTTCAGGGAGCATCAGGAAAAAGAATGAAATCAGCTCTTAACATCATGAAAAGTGCACATAAATCTTACTTGGATTTTCCAAATACGCAGATGAGTCATTGGAGATATTGCTGTATCGAAATTTCACAGTTTCCTGGATGCAAAGGGCCCCACCCTCAGTTTCATCAAGGAGGAGTTGGGCAGCCCAGCAGAGCGTGATCAATAATTCTGATGTGTGAGAATCTACCTGCTGCATGGACTTCCTCCAAAGAGAGATGAGTAATTATAATAAGTTCATCATCTCTTTTAAAGAGAAAGATCCTTCCCTCCTAAACAAAAAGAACAGAATTGCATACCAGATCGAAAGGTAAGGAGAGGAAATAACACTGTGCTGTAATATCAGTGTTACACCTACACATGTATGGAAGAGCACCAGTGTTCTCAGTTGTTTTTATTCATTGTTTAAATTCAGGATGTTCACAGTTCCACAGAGCTAAGAGGCTTTTGTCATGTATGCTTGTTTGCATTAATATATAAAATTCCTCATAACCTGAGGCTCTGTCTTTGAAATTCCAGAAGAACTCAGCAATTTCCAGCAGTGAAATGAAAGCCAACCAGTAGAATTTGTTCATAATATGTGGAGGATGTGGAGCAATGACAGGTGAGGAACTGAAAATATCTTTGTCTTCCAAACAGATGGGGATAAAAATGTGTTTCCTGTAATAAGGACACTGTTATCCTGGAGCTCACACTTGTTGCCCCACACTCACCATGACCATATGCAGAAAACATTACAAAATTTTTTATAGACAGTGATGATGCCTGTTTTTCTTGTTCAGCCTTTTTTCAGGTTACGGTGCCACCAAAGGGCGGGCAGGACCTGGCAGCCAGGGTCCATCCCACCACCCTCTGCCAGGGAGCAGGGCAGGCTGGGGGCAGAATTTTTTCAGGATGTTTCTGTGAAGAAGGAAAAAAAAAAAATTAACATTGTACAGAAGGAAGGGAGTGAAGACATGGGATGGAGGACTTGAGGGTGACCTGCATTCCCCATATTACAGATTTATTTACAACTACAAGATGAACAAGAACCTGTGGGGTTTTACATCTGGCAGGCAGGGCAAAGACTACTGGATGTAAATTAGACTCCCCAGTCTAGAGAACTGCGGAAGAGAGAAAACATGTTTTCTCCTTTTTGTCTGTCTGTACCATTCCACAAACTGAAAACTTTTTTCCTCTTCCCCCTCCCTTTGTATCTGACAGAGTGTCACTCAGTTGTGAAACTCCTTCTGGCAGTAGGAATTTTCTGAAGGATACATGTTTCATCTACCAGCCTCTGTTCTGCCGTCACACAGCCTGTGCTCTGGGAAGAAAATGTGTCTTGCTTCTGCAGGCAGCGCTGCAGGCACCTGTGATTTGGTGTTCACCTTGGTCAGTTTAAAAGTGCAATTGTCAACAGAGAATGCAGGCTGCAAGATACATGGTCCATGCACTTTGGAATACTGCCTGCTTCTTAGCCAACATTAATACTGCTTTTTGATGTTGTGTTAGAAAGATCTCCTGCTTTCTGCCTCTGTACTTGCTGTCTTCTAGGTAGCTGTGTCAATGAATGTTTTCTTTGTTGGGGTCTCTCCCTTTCCTCAAGTGCTGCTTGAAGCTGGGCCACCTGCTAGTAACATATATATGTTTCTTACTTCTGAAAACTGCAAAGAGGGCACCTTGTCCCTGGTCTAATGTTAGCACCTGGACTTTGACTTGCTGATCAAAAATATTTGCAGTGGGTACATGCAAGTTCTACTGATGGCATTAAAAGAAGTTTCGTACCACTTCCACTCACCTGACCAGGACGCAGTTCACCTTAATCGAATCTTGCACACACCAATACTCATGATGTAAGGATACAAGTTTTCTCCTTATCTCTTCCTTGTTTTCAGCTTTCTGTGGCTATTCTTTCCTTTTACTTTCTTTTCCTCCTCACTGACTTAGTGTTTAGAACTTACTTTTCAGATACATACTTATCCTAAGTTACATTGCAAAATATTATAAAATCTACTTACCTTCCTACTGTGCAGAACTGGTGTTTTCGTGAACAGTTATAGGAAATCTAATACATTTTTATTCAAAAAGATGCTAAGTGGACTAGAGAGGCCATTAGTTCAAAGATCCTGCAATATGTTCATATTTTGAATGGTAGATAAGACCTTTGAAATGAAATGTGATCACTTAATCTTTTTATGGAAGGCTTGCTTAAAGTCTGTTCTGAAATTAACTCCCGTGTGATAGCTGCATTATGGATTTCTCATGATTTATGATTAAGCTCAGTTTGCAAAAGTACTATATGATTATTTGATTGTCTGTGTGAAATAGTCAGTTTTCCATTTTTTAGCCAAGAGTTGATACTGAGTGCAGCGGGTAGGTGGGGTGTTGCAGGAATGAGATCTCAAAGGGACACGTATTTGGAAAAGTGCTATTTTTCTATTGTTGCACATACTCTACTATAGTGAAAAGTAAAACAGCATTTGTGACTTATCTGTCTCGGTATGTGGTACATTTAAAAAATGGAGTCATTCCATTATATGGAATCCAGAGGGGGATGTGTGTGTGTGCAGAACATCCCCTGTGGATGGATGTCTGAAACAGAGAATTACTGATGCCTCAGCACATCACTGATATTTGCACAAGGCAGGAACACAGAGCATAGTTGTGCTGACAGCAGCTTTACACAGCTGAAATCTCATCCCGCTCAGTGGTGCAGGGTGAAAGCGTTTGCACCCAGAAATGAATCTGAAACTTCAGAGAGCCAAGCAGGTGCCCCAAAATAATTTTTTGTTTAGAGAGCTCCAGAGAAGGGGTAAAGATTTAGGAAACCTATAATATGGGCCATAAGCAGTTTGACTGATGGCCGCTGACTTAGTGAACCTTCATTGTTGGTTGTTGCCTAAAACTTCCATAACTCCAGAGAAATGAGTATCATTGCTACAGGCTCTTGTGTCATGGTTTAACCCTAGCCAGCAGCTAAACCCCACACCGCYGCTCTCTCACTCTCCCCCAGTGGGATGGGGAGAGAATTGGAAGCGTGAAAGTGAGAAAAATCATAGGTTGAGATAAAGACAGTTTAATAGGGAAAGCAAAAGCCGCGCACGCAAGCAAAGCAAAACAAGGAATTCATTCACCACTTCCCAGCAGGCAGGTGTTCAGCCATCTCCARGAAAGCAGGGCTCCATCACGCCTAATGGTTACTGAGGAAGACAAACGCCATCACTCCGAATGTCCTCCCTTCCTTCTTCTTCCCCCAGCTTTATATGCTGAGCATGAYRTCATATGGTATGGAATATCCCTTTGGTCAGTTGGRGTCAGCTGTCCCAGCYGTGTCCCCTCCCAGCTTCTTGTGCACCCCCAGCCTCCTCGCTGGTGGGGTGGGGTGAGGAGCAGAAAAGGCCTTGACTCTGTGTAAGCACTGCTCAGCAGTMACAAAAACATCCCTGTGTTATCACCACTGTTTTCAGCACAAATCCAAATCCAATAGCCCCATACCAGCTACTATGAAGAAAATTAACTCTATCCCAGCCAAAACCAGCACATCTTGCTACATAAAAAACAGTTTAGTTTGACTGTGCACACATCAYACACCTTGATTTATGACAAATGCCATCCAAGGGTTTATTTTCCTTTCTGGAGGGATGTACACATATGTCATAAACRGCTAATTTTTTTTCAGAACAGAAGACCGTTCTGCACTTTAAAAATCTCCTTACTCCCAATTCTCAAAATACATGCAAATAAATACAAGCAAAACAAATGTTTTTTTTTTCCTCTGCTTTCCCACTTGGCAAGTTCTTCTTTCTTATATCTGATGGGAGAGGAAGATTTCTCATGTGCTGTCTGAATCAGTAAAATCTTGTTGCCAATAAGTCATCATGCTATCAAGGTTTTTAATGCCCTGGAAATTGCTGTACTTTTTTTATCCCCATGTGTCTTTAGTTTCTGGTTACATTTTAATAGATTACATTATTTTTAGGTACCTTAACATCCTGCAAACATTTACATTATTAACTTTTGGCATTTGTAAATTGCTGTTATTACCTGGTTGATAACCATGTGGTTGATTTTTAAAGCATTTCTTAAACTTTAGGCTGATTTAATTTTTCTCAAGAAGAAACAGAATAGAAATATTTTGTCAGCATAGCTGCAGCAAGGTATACGCATGGAAGGGATTCATATTATTAACGAGTAGCTTAAAACAATMATCATAAACATGACAGCAACATAATACTGTTCATGAGGGCTTATCATTTATAATGAGGACAGCTGTGATAATGTAAAATTCTATGGCTGAAATAAGGATGAGTCTTTGACAGTGATGTGAGTGTGGAGGTTTGAATGTCTAAGTTTTTTGCATGGAAAATTGCTGTTTGTTGATTAGATGAATTCAGAGAGCCAGTGAGCACAGAGCTGTGSTGCATTATAGTCCATACACTAACACCCATTTTGCCTTTAATCTGCCATCAGGGTGAGCCCCTGGCAGCAGGGGATGGGAGAAAGAGGCAGGAGTGACAGCTGGGCACTGTGCCTGTGCTCCAGGTGCATTCCTTGCCGTGCCACCCAAAAAATGTGTCCAGAAACTCCCTTGACCTCACCTGGTTAATGGATCTCCCATCCAGGAGCCTATCTCTACCCTGAAGTAGCCATAAACAGGATTTGGTCAGGTCTGAGGGTGTACTAGGAGCAGGGAGAGCTGGGTTGTGACCATTTGTCTTCCTTTTCCTCCCAGACTGTTTGTTTAATTAGCAATCTCTTCAGCACGCACTCCTCACAGCTACCTAGCACCAATGGTAAGAGGAATCCAAGACTGCTGTCTTTTCCTTAAATTTGAGAACAAATATCACAACTCAGGGGCCTCTTTTTGATGCAATATGGAAATATTTCTAATGAAACCAGCTTCATTTGCCTTTCCCTTTGACACCACTACCTTTTCTTGGGAAGGACTAACCTCTTTGTTTTACCTCAGCCCTCAGAGCTTTTTGCTGTGTTGAAAGATTAGTTATACTTTGGACTATGACAAAGTCTCAAAATGTCAACTTGCAGACCACCTAACCAGAGGGAGGTGAGATGTTACCAGCGAGCCTCCAGCACTTGACTTTCCATTGTGAGTGCACTTTTCACTTGGTGTTTCAGAAAAGCAGCRGAACATAGTTGGCTTTCTCTGTATCACCCTTTATTTTACATCTTGACCATATCTCCTTTAATTATCTTCCCTCCATACAAACTGCTGCTTATCTCTAACATCCCCTCAAGGTACTGCATCAAGCTTGTTGCACTTCCATGAATATCTGTGTTTATTTTTGCCCTCTTTTTTGTTCATAGTGAGAAAGATGTAGTAGACCAAGGTGGAATAGAGTATGTTAGGAAAACTGATGAATATAAACGTGATATATTGTGGGTTTTTAAAATTATATTTATTTACCTGTGATTAATTTGACTACATTTAGCATGATATCCTTCAGATCACAATGTAAATATAAGAAGAGTAGAGCCAAAAGTTTCAGATGCACATGCATAAAAATGAAAACACTTAAATCCCTGTTTGGATGTAGAACTTCATAACCCCAGCTTTCACCAAAGTCAGATCACAAAGTCAGGTTAGTCATTTGTTACTTGTACACAGGGTCACTGGGGACAGGAAAGTTGTTTTTCTTTACACCAAAAAGGGTATGAAAAGGTACAAAGCTGTTGTACAACTGTGTCTCTTTGAAAATATAGTAACAGCTGACGTTAATGGGAACAAAGACGTCTACCTCCTCAGAAAACAAGGTCCCCTGGGCTTACTTGCCTACATTTGGACACTTCAGGAGACTAACTCAGGTACACAGTATTGCAAACTCTTACCATGTTTGCTACGTGTCCTTCAGTAAGCTGAATGGAGAAAATAATCCTGAACAAATGGTATATTTCCCAGGGCAAAGCTATTTCCTTGCAGTTTACTCATACAGCCTGGCACACTTTCTCTAGGTGAAGAAGCCTAACCATCTTCCTATCTTCTCCTCTTACCGATAGGGCTAATAACGGCACGTAAACTGACGCTTACCCAGTAAGAGGAATGAGGCAGCCCGGGAGGGCATACAAACAGGGTTGCCAGCAAACCTCAGTGCCACGGTAAGGCTTACAGGAGGTGAGGTTTGCTCTGCGGCAAGGTGTGAAGCTTGCTCGGGCAGCAGTGTGCGGCGGCAGCAGAGGTTCTGCAGAGAAACAAGTTCTTGCAGGGACGTTTTGGGTGGCCACCAACAGAAGGCAGAGCTTGACGAAGCTTGCCTGTTCCCCTCTTCAATACCAGAGCAGTGTTTCACTGAAGGAAGAGATGTCTTTCTCCACTGAGTTAATACTCAAAGCATGGATGGCTCAAGGAGCATGGCCTATTTTACTGACAACAGCCATTTATTACGGGCTGGCCAATGGATATAGATAAATCATGCGAGGTCGAATCAGAATGGTGAGTCCTCTTCAATCCACATCAGGCATCTACAGATGAAACAAATTCATACAAATTGTGCCCCCACAGAAGCTCTGTAGAGTGCAGGATTAATGTGATTAATGGTCTCTGGTATATAAAAACTGGAGCAAATGAAGGAGTGAAATACCGTTGATTATTAAACAGTTCAGAAATCAGGAAGTTCAGTCCAAGCTCAAACCTGAGACAAACAGACAGAGAATTAAGCACCATTTGATACACCATAACAAAAGCTGTTCTGACTTCTTGAAAGCCAGTTCTGTCAATTAGCAGGTACTATGTGATCATCTCTTAGAAAATATGATGGGAGATTACAATAATAGCCTTGAGTGACTTCAGAAAAGTGTATCCCATAGAGCACCTGGATGAGTTCAAAGGGCAAATAACATTTCTCATGCAGACAAAAATCCATGTCCTGATTATATAAATTGTCCTAATTGATGAGAAAAATAAATGAGAAGGAAATCAAAGCTGTAATGTAAGTAAATTGGTTTTATTTTTTGTCTAGTGGCCAAAATAGGATTTGAGGAAGAAACTATATAGTCCTTGACTGTTATGTGATAATGCAACAAAATATGCTCTTCCTCTGAGGCTGAAATGCTCTGCAGAAGTGTATCAGAAGTATACTGGCCAAATTTCCACCAGAAAGATTTTTATGTTGTCTAAGCAATGGAAGCGACTGAAATTTATATTCGGTTGACATAAATTCCACCTAATTTATTTGACTAGGTATAGCCGTGAAGCACTCAGAACCAGGCAATAAGCCTACATGGATTTTAGGACCCTGATCTGATCTCCTGTCAGAGATGCAGGTTCAAGGTACCTGCCCTGTCTTGGACACAGTGAACAGGACTGAGTACCTCTCCGATTAAATGAGTAAAGGAAAGACTTGAATGTCCATTGTGCACACTCTAGGCATCCCTGCTAGAAAGAGACATGACATGGTTGTACTTTGTGACAAAATATTCAAAACATTTTGTTTTATTCCTACATTAAATAAAGAGCAAACTTATTTTCAAATTTTAAAAACTCGTCTCCATGCACATTCTTTCTCCTTCATCTTCAGTAAATAAACTTCAATCATTGTGACATTTTCCCTGTTTCAAATTAAATGTCAGGCTAATAATTAGTTTGTGTTTGCCCATGCCTTTCTGCTACAATGCAGAATTTTAATCTTTACAGGTCCTTTTGGTCACTGATTCACTTAATCACAACAGACTCCAATAAATGAATGAAAACCTTTATTATGGATCTGAACTAAACCAAACTTCTGAATCTTTTGAACTGACAGTTAAAGCTGTTTTTAGATCTGTACAAGGAACTTTCCTTATTGGTAAAATGTTTCCTAGGCAAAACAGTCATAGCTGTTACCTGGTCACAATTAACAGCTTTATCTTCTATAGAAAAAGTGCAAATTTTATCAGAATAGTTTGATGTGCAAGGATTTGGTAATATAATAGGAAAAATAATGGTCATGACATTAAGACTTGTCTTTGTTGGTTGTCAGTGAAAGCATCTTCTCCAGTCACTTCTACGTAGGTGCCACAGACACTGTAACCGCCAAAATCTGCTGGTCATAAGTGACACATTTGGCAGTCTATTACAGGAGAGCCAAATGCAAACAGATGCAGAATTTGTATGGAAGGGCAAAGCATTTTCCCTGCCAAGGCTGGGTCTTTGCAGGTGGGGGAATGAGGTGCAAGTTAACACTCAGAGGGGGAAACAGGTCAGAGGTCTATTCTGCACTTGTGGGTGCAGACCTGTGAACGGAGCAGTAAACTAACTTGTGATTAGGATTTCCAACTCTTCCACAGACATGAGGAGCAAAAGGGGCTGTTACATATAATTGCTTCAAGTAATCTAACATACTTGACAGATTTTGGAGAAGAATGATGCTGAAATAATGTGTCAATTCATAAATTCTTGCTTGTGGGAGAAATGGCACTTCACAGAGCAGTGAGGCATTTTCCTCTTCTTTCTGGCTGCAGCGCGGCTGTCGTTACCGTATCCTTTCCCTGAAACCATACTCTGTCTCACTTAGAAAGGGACTGCTGAGCTAGAAAAAGCACAGAGAAGATCAATGAAAGTGGGAGAGTCTGGGGAATATTGACCTCTGGGGAAAGATTAAAGATCAAATATTCCAAAAGTACAGATGCATTTTAGGTCTACACCCAACAGAGATGAGCAGATGCCCCCAGCCATGTTTGCCAGCCCATGACTGCATGTCCCCGTTTGTCTCTGCATCATGACTTGCAAACACACACTGAAACAGTCGTGCAGCTAGATCAGATGTGAACTTCACAAAACATGTATTTCCTTAATGAAAGAAAGAGTTGCCTCTACACAGATAAAAGGATAAGCACCAGTAATGAAGAACTGTTATTTAGAACACTAAAAGGGAAAAAATATTAGGGCAGGGTGAGCAGAAGGCCAGACAAGGTAAGTTTACCACATGGGCTGCATGATCAGTATGTCCCAAAAAACCCCCTGTGAACTCTCTATTGCTTGAAACATTGAAACCTTCTCCAGGTAAATTACATGAAAACCAGGTAAATTACATGAAAACTGCTATAGAAAGTAATCCCTGGTGTGAAAGAAGATGGAACAAATGACCCCTTCTTTCTATTTCTTGCTTACATAAGGTGTACACTGTGCTTCTCCCCTGTGTAATTCACACAAGCTCAGTACTGAAACTTATTTCCCTTTGTAAAGCAGTCACAGGTCTGCAGAAAATTGCAGTGTAGGAGTTGGGTGGTGTGATTTATCAGAGCGAAATTTCTTTTCATGTGGAATTGGTAAATTGTAGATAGGAGATGAAGAAAATAAGGAGACGGAAAATGAAAGTTAAAAATAAAATATTCTTAAATAGAAAATTAGAACTACTTTTGAAAGAGAAGCAGCAGGCAAGACTATCAAGGAGAGGGTTAGAGTCCTAGAATCATCTCTGGGTTTTGTTTGTTTGTTTTTCCCCAGAATGAACACATTATTCTTCCTAATCTTCTTGTTATGGAGAGTAGATTAAAAATTGTCAGGAAAAATTAAACCTCACACTTCCCTATTATGAGCTTGAGCACCAGGCTTACTTCATTTTCCCCTCCTCTATTGTTTTAGCTAAACTACATGTCCACTGTATCTAAAGTAAAACAAGCTTGTGACTTTGCTTGGGGTCCATTTCATATATCCTCTTATACAGTGGATTGGGTGATAATCTTGTTTCAAATCGACTCCAACTTTAGGTAGCGAATTTAGAGAAATCCTTCAGGTCGGACTGTTTATTACAGCAGGTTCTTCCTTCAAAAAGTTCATCTTGGAAGAAGAAATGGTGGGGGTTCCCCCCCCTGAAAAATGCAATGCTACACCTCCAGAAAGGATAACATCGGAAGAGGTAATTTTATGATTGTGTTCTGAAAGAAGTATGAAGGAGGCCATTATGACCCAAACGACAACTGTTGTGACTGTGTAGTGAAAAGGGCTCCTTCCTTACAGGATCTGCACTGTGGTTAGCAATGCAAGCTTTGGTAGAAAGCCAGCTCAGACAGTAAAAAAATGACAGATATCTACTTTCCCTGGTTTGACATTCTTGGGAACTCCAGAGCCAAATGCAGCCCCTCAGCCTCAATGTGTGGTTGCACAGGGACTGTTTTGCTGGTTTTGTATAGATCTTCCCTTGCTAAACTTCCTGCAACCAGAATATCCAACCATGCAGAGAAACACCTCTAGCAAAAGCAAACAACCATCAATGGGGATACAATGCAAGTAGGCCTGCAACTGGACCAACCTCCAACCAAGCAGAAACAGGAATTTTTAGCATTGCCTTTCTTCTTTGGTAAGGTGATCAATGAAAGAAGTCAGCACAACTCTACCTTGCAGGGTTTCTGCTTACAAACATCTCTGATTAACCRTAAGGGGCCAACACAGGAAAGAAGAAAGAATATTTTTGCTAGCAAAGGCAAAAGAAAAAAAAATCAATTAATTAAACACATTGTAAAAACATTATTTGTTACAGCTCCTGAAGACAGCGAGAGTATTTTTTTGGTTCTATTTGTCAGTAATCTATTGCAGRGTTGTGATGGTACATGAAATGACGGAGGTTTTATTCCAATTTCTAAAACATCCTGTTAGTTTCCATTGAATATTATTAGGCTTAGCCCTATTCAAACCTATGGATTCCAGAGGTTTTCTTACACCATTTGAAGAAGTTCTCTCATCTTTGGCCTTTCAAGTGTTGAAAGTGACATTTTCCTGCTTTAGCAGCTCTTAAAGTACCAACAAAAATATTTAGATGCATTACAACTGCCGAAGTCCCCCTGGGATGAATATTTTAGAGTGAAAACTCTGTCCTTCTCAGTCACAGCTACTTATGTGAAAAGTATCACAGAGATATGATAAAAATGCAGTGTGGCACTCACCAAAGTTCAAAAGTTGTTCTGTACTAGCACCTTTTTTCCTTAATTTGAATTTCTTTGTATTTTCTTTTACACGGCTCTTCTAATGACCTTATTATGGTAGAAGTTCTAGTTTTGTGTACCCTGCTGAGTTGCTATGAGAACCTCAAATTTTGACTTGCCTTTATTCTATAAGCCCAGGTTCTCTTCTTTTGATAAGGTGGCATGAATATAAGGCTCACATTTAATTGTTCTATGTATCAGTATCATTTTCTAAAACCTAGATTTCTGTTTTCAAGTGTGCTAAATAGAAATGGAAGCAGTAAAGGATTATATACCAATCAATAAAACAGCATAGATGCCTACAACATGGAGTCAAAAAACTCATTTCAGAAGCCTTAAGCAGACATCCCATAAAGGCTTTCAACAACAAATATATATTTCTGGCTTTCTAATTTCTGTCAGGCTGGATACTGTGCCACTCCATGAAGTCTATGCAGCTGCATTAACCGACTGTATGCTAGTGAAGAACTTTGTCACTAAGTAAACATTAAATAATGTTGATTAAGTACTGATTATTCCAGGGTCTTAGGTTGAGGTCCCTGGTAAAAATGTTTCTGCAACTGTGACTCGTTTGGAAAACATGAACTTTTAAAGATCAGGGGGTGGGCGTGTGTTCAAATCTGATATAGCTAGCTGTAGTACATAGTTTAAAGTGTTCTAACTGTGAATAGTGTTATTTTAATAGTAGAGTCTAAGTTCAGATTTAATTGTGTCAACTTAGTGATTTCCCCAAAGTATACATAAACAAAAAATATTCCCTTTGTAAAGTGATGTCAATATGAAATTTCATTTAAAAACCCAACTTAATCCTCAAATGTGTAAATATCTCTCTGTGTATATACATTTCTCTGTGTGTGTGTGTGTGTGTGTGTGTGTACTTGTCTGCACATAAATAAAATGACTGTAGTTTCTGAGTAGGAATAGACTGCCTAGTTTGGGAGAGGGAAGATTTCAGTCTATTCTTTCTACCAAATTATGGTGGGTGTCTGGAATGGGTGGGCTGATAGGAAAAAAGCAAGCATGAGGTTGAGCCAGATGGATGGGTCTTGGGCAGGAAGTATAAGATCAGATGAGCCTGGTGTTACAAAACATTGCTGCAGATTTTTGGAGCAGTGTAGCAACAGGCGTGGTTTTATTACAGCTGCAGTAAGTCACGGCACACCTATGACCTTCTGTTTAATTGTAGGCTGGTATTTTCTTTTGCCACTTAGTAAATGCATGGGTCTCTTCGTGGTCTTGTGATGCGTCTGCCCTAAGGAACACTTAGAAAATTGATATCCCTGTGAGTGGCTCTGTAGTGGTCTCAGACCTTCATAGGACCTGCAGAAGAGATTTCACTCTTTCCAAGCTATTCCAAAGCACAGGGGTAACTGAACAAGACCATCAAGTACGTTGAAGGACTGTAGCAACCAAGGGTTAAAAAATCCCCCAAAAAAGGGAGAGAAAAGTTTGAGAGAGACCACCACATAGCAGAGGGACAAGATGTTCTCTTTTTCTGTCCAGATGTAAAGAATATGAAGAAAACATGTGCCTCTTTTTCTTTCTCCTCTTCATTCTCAAAGAGAATTCTTCCCTTTGAGCATTAAATCACTTACATTTCTTTGAGTTGTAGAGCATAATGAGCAAATATTTTGACAATACCTGTAGATAGATGTAAGGGTTGAGTATTTTTACTCTAATATTCTAGATTTTACAGGGAATGCTTAGCTTTAATTTATTGTACAATAATACTTTAATATATGCTCATCTTAAAGAAGCCTGAACATAGCAAATACAATGAGAATATAAATTAGTGGGATAGAAGAAAATAATTCCTGGAGATGGTGAACAAAAGTGCTATGTCAAACACAGAACACTAGAGAATTTGCAACCTCTGTAAAAGACAAACAGAAATTTTTGTTACTTACGGTATTTTTTAAAGTGTCCAGTCAAATGCCAAGGTGCTCAGTGTACCCAGCCAAGAAAGAATATGGGCTTATGTTCTTACTTTAAAAAAAAGTGGGGGGAATAAAGAAGAAAAATTACAGCATGATTAATTAATTAATTAATGAGAAAAATTACTCCATGAAATTCATCATAAAAAAAGTAATCTATCAGCTGTGAATACATATTGGGAAGCATTAACATTTGCATTGCACTGTTTCTTAGAAAAAGACATGTCTAAGCTACATCAGTTAATTAATATTTAGGCCTAATTGTATAAAGAATAATTGGCTTATTTAAAAGCTGGTTAGATTTATGGTGACAATAGGGCAGTTCTAAGCACATCCCATTTAAAAAAAAAGTGTTACAGTGTGTGGGGATGCTGGTGTGAAGGGAAGTGGGTGGAGTTTTATTTAGGATGTAGCAAACAGAAGGATATTTGGATGGCAGTGCTTTCTATGATGTGGCACTTCATCAATATGGTGAATAGGTAAAGGGTAGCTTTTCAGGTACCCTGATGCTGAGCTGGGACATGCATGTCTCGATGCCTTTGTGCAAGGAGGAGAGAGATTCCAAAATTTCCCTATGTGGCAGCTGAAGGAGCAGACGGTTTGCGAGCAGTCTGTCTGAGTTTAGTTTCAGCGTAAAAGCCCCACAGAGTGAAAGTTTAGAAGCACAGAAATTTGTGAGATCTGGTAAGTGGTAAGGAGAAAAGGAGATTGTACTAATCCAGGAGCTGATGTTACTCAAAACTCAGTGGTGGTTTCTTCTAAACTAAGAATTTAAATGTATTATGCAGTATTCGTCTGTGCAAAAATCACAAGGCAGATCACCGCTACTCCTTCCCAACCTAGCTGAGACTAACTAAAAATGGTATTTTAGGAAGAATATCTGGTATTTCTTACTGTTTACTTTTTTTTTTTTTTTTTAAATTTAGTTGCAAGTCATATTTCTGAGCTCTCCCCAAAATCATAGTGGCAAAAAAACTGTATTCCCTCAGTGGCTACTAAGGAATAAACAACCAATTTGGTTTTTTTAGACGTTAAGAAAAACACCTAGTATTTCAAGAGCTGTGATAAAACTGCAGTGGTGTTGCTGCAGTTTATAGGGTCATGTCCTCCTGTGAAGGAGACAACATCCTCTGTGAAGCAGCTCTTCGTGTGCCAGAAGTACCTATGTGACTTTGGTTTTGTGTGTTGTGGTCAAATGGCTTTAGTGTCTAGAAAAATTGTGAGTTTCTCTCTGTGTGGAGACACTAGTCCATGCTCTAGCCTTTCCCTTCAAAAGGAGGAACTTACAGCTTCTCAGCTCTCAATGTGGCAGCTATTTTTGCAAAACCTGTAGGGGTTTAATGACCTTCAGCATCTGTGTTAAATGTGATTGGCGACTGGGATAAAGAAGTTAATGGGAACATTCACAGACAAAGGATGATTTCATAAATCTTGTTTACATATGAAAAAAACCCAAAACCAGAGAGAAGCTGAGGGAGCTATGTAAAAATGAGGTATTTCATTACGCTGCTTGGTCTTCTCTGGGAGCCAGAGGACCAAAGGTTTTTGTCAGTAGGACTAATCCCAGAGACCTAGAGGTACCTTGTATGTTTTATGTTTTCCACGCATGTTTATATCTCTTTCCCTGAGAAAACTCAGTGTAATCTGTCCTTAAGTCAAATGAAATTCACTACTAATATAAGTCCACTTATGTCTACAGGGAGAAAACCCACAGCCTTCGTAGGCAAGGTGAACCAGCTTCCGCTGTGGCTTGCTTTGCCCGCTGAAAACAGGAGAAATGAATCTGATCTCCGTTGCCTCAGCTAATGCTTCTCTGGAAGTGGCGGTCATGCACAAATGTCACAGCAGCACCACTGAGCATGGGAAATTGTATCTCCAAACGATTTGTCACCAGCCACCGTTTGTTCCTGAGGGATCCTCTGTGCCCCCCTCCTGCTGCTGCTGGGGAGGAAAGCAAGTCTGGCTTCGGGAGGGGGCATGCAGGTCAGCACCGCACTGCTCTGCAGCTCCCGGGGATGCAGCCCCTCTCGGCAACCCCACGGTCACCTCACAGGATTCCCTCCCCGTCCTGGCCATGGCTGAGGGGACTGCTCACTGCACACAGTGTACCTGAGGCTTTGCTCTTCCACCTGCAGCGTGTGCTAACAGGAGACCTGACAGCCAGGCGGGACATGCGGCGTGTGGGTGGCACTGGTCTTGTCACTCTGCTCTGGCAGACTTGCAAATGGGATGGCAATATTTTTTGTGGATCTTGCTGCCTTATTAATGTTAGACGCTGGGCCCAAGTTTTGAATTTCTTGCCTGTGTTTAATATGTCAGTCAGGAGACTGCAATCCCACAGGGAGAAGGGGTGTTTGTTTTCCAGTTGATCAACTATGTCTATTACGACTTGTGCTAACAAGCTACTTATTTCAGACACTTACTTCGTTTCATGGGTGCAACAGGATGGATGTTTGCAGTACTGCCACCAGTTTAAAGYGAGGAATTGCACTGATTTTGTCCCTGTCTTGCTCTCAGACTGTTGTACATGTTTTTCAATTGGTTTTCCCACTGGGCAAAGTCAGCTCCCTTAAGTTAAGCAGATGTCTTGTCACTGGAACTGAATAAAATCAGCATTTCTTTGTCTCTGTGTGTGCTGCTCTCTTGCCAGAATTTACCTTGGCTCACACAATTGCTTTTTAGTTCACACTTTCAGTCATTCAGAAAAATACTCTGGCTGGCTACCTTTTGAATTGTTGGTGTACTTTATGGTTCTGGCTAGTGAGGTCTCTTTGTGAAATCTAACAAGTGCAGGAGAAATAAAAAAAGAAGCAGGAAAAGAAAGTAAATAAAAATCTGCCTATTCCAGGATATGCTTCAGAACTGACTGAGTCGTACCTTTCTACTCTCACCTGTTACCAAGCACAGAAATACTATGCAACAGGCTGGAGAAGGATGCCAAAATTAATCTTTTGTTCTCTAGAAATAGACAGCAGCACTCCATATGCTGTCAGCTACCAGTATCAGCTGTAAATTGCAATGAATATTTTCCTCTGTGTGTGATTTTTCATACATTTCTGAGTTTTACATGCATGCATATGGATACAGTTACATAGTCAAGTACACTCTTGTATGCACACAAAAAATCTACCACCAGCTCAATATCACACTGTTAGTAAGAGTTATTTCCAGTTCCTAGCCCATACAGCATAGTGTAAGTTAGCTAAATACTCTCTGTATGTGTGGGGTTAGGGAGGAAGAGACAATTTTTTTCTTTTGATAGACAAAAATATACTTGAATTTCACAATGTACCATCACAGGACACCCGCGCTAAAATCAATAACAGAAGCAACATACTAAGTATTTCCTTAAACATAAGGAATTGTATATTATCTACAGGTATTTTTGACTCTCATTTAAGAAGACCCTTAATAGAAGGAAGAAATAAATCCTTAGGAGAGAAATCAGTCTGAGTGCATACTCTGATGTGGTTTATCTTTCTGATGCAAAAAGCAGTTGCTGACTCTGTAGAAAGGCGGAATTAGAAACTGAATGACTCTGAACCGGCAAAAAAGATGTGCAATACTTAATCTACACTGCAGCTGGCTGCTGACAGGTTCTTGGTAACAGAAAATGTAATTCCCTACCTATCATTTCGTTCTTGGGGGAATGTAATGCAAACACGGACAATCTCTGTACCCGTGTTCTCCAACTGTAAGAAGGGAATAATAACTTCTTCTTTGTTTATAGGGTTTGATGAGGGATAGGTGAGCTAAAAAAGACAGATGCTTAAGAACTCAAAGTCCAAAAATGCATTTGTATTTGCAAAACAAAGCCAGAAAACCACTATTCTCTAAAATGAAYATGCAAACAAAATTTCTGCATTTTGAAAAGATCTATGCTTTTTCTCTCTGTTTAGCTAAATCTAAAATGTCTGACAGTATTCCAAAGGCTTGAAAACCAAACATACATGTCTCTGACCTTCATGAGAAACAAGGTCTAAATCATGAAATGAAAATGAACACAGCATAGTGCCTTGCTTGTAACCACACCACTGCCTTCAATACATACATGAGCAAAAAAACCCAGAACAATAAATATGGCAAGGGGAAACCTTTAAGTCCTATCCACAAACTTTATCTCCTTTCTTTTCATCTTACTGCAATGACTCCAAAAAATGCCAATGAATATGAGGCTTGCTAGCCTGGGGACCTGCAAAACTTTAAGCCAGCCATAGTTACAGTTTGCCTTTTGATTCACATTTAAGTGATTGTCACTATTCATACAACCTCTTCAGAGATGCCATCATCCAGGAGGAACCCAGCTATTCTGAGATAAGAACATCCTAACTTAAAAAGGCTTATTTCACATCCTGTACAGGACCAGAGACTACAAATTCAACCCCCAGCTCTCAGCTCTCACAGAATGTGAAGCCACCTCTGCTTTTCTTCTCTGTAGCCATGTTTTATTCCTTGCTTCATTGACTGTCAGATAGAGACAGGAGGTGCTATTAGACAGCACTGTTCCCCATAAGTACTAAGGTGTTGCGATGTTTCTCGCAATCTTAGCTTTAGCTTCCCCGCCGTCACGCATTAGTTTTATAATACAGTATCTCTCTGCCTTCATATTTGGGGAAGCACCATTTGGAGCAAACTAGATGCCATGGTGAAATATTGTGGAATGGTTTTTACTTTAGCATAGTACCAATGCAAATGGTCATGGTTTCCAAGGCACAGCTTTTTCCCTGTAAGAAGTCAGGCTGTTCCTGTGGTGCCTCCTTGGTGCCTGCAAGCACAGATGTAATTTCAGTGGTGAGGGACAGGGAGGTAGTGATGAGGGGCATGTTGTTATCAGTGCATTAACACAAATCCATACCTTCATGTGCTGTGTAGAAATACCTGGAGATTTAGAGTGAACCCCACAATATTCTTCTCAGTATCCCAGGTATCTCACTAAGCCTCAGTTGGCTCCACTGCATGTCATTGCAGTGTGCTGCAGTGCAACTCCTGAAAACATTAGTGCATTACACAGTCAAATTCCTGTTTTCAGGAAACTGAAATTAAGAGCAAGCTGGTGGGTTTTGGCTGATTTGTCTCTAATGTTAAAGTAAAACTTTCCACAGAGCAAAGGAGCAGGAGGACAGAGACTGTAGTTGGTGGGGGGAAATGTAAGGAAAGAGCCTGACCATGACTGAGAGCCTCTCCATGCAGATGGAGAGGATCCACCACCAGAGGATCCTCCACCAGCAGGAATTTGGTTGCAGCTAGGGTTCACCTTAGCCAGTTCAGGAGTACGGCTCTTTTAGTACGTGACCTGTTAAATGTGCTCAGTGCTAGAAAAATCAAGACATGAAATGCAGTTACAGCTGTGACAGTGTGACACTTGCAAGTAAAGCAAGAGCTACAGAAATATTTTAGGTTAGGAAGCAGAAAATATCAAGCCACTGTTTTATTTCCCTACATGCTGAAGAAAGTTTCCAGATAGAAAGCAGTTAGGACATACACTCCCCATTACGGAGTGAGTAAAATCTGAACTTTATTCATTTGAAAGAACAGGATCAAATGTTTTTAAAACAGGGCTATGTTCCAGGAGCTGATCYCTGTCAAGAACTGCTGGTGTGCAGTGTTTCAGTTGCAGTTTCCTCTGATCAGCCTGAGTAATTACCTGCCTGAGCCTCTGGATAGCTGATTGAGTGAAAAAATGGCACAGAAAACATGGGCATCACACACTTCTTACATATTTCTGAGAAAAGTATATAACCTTTTTTCAGAGTCTGGGTACTACACAATCTCATTTTATTGTGGAGATCTTTTCACTGACCCAAGCAGAGATATCCCCAATTTACACTGGTGTAAATAACCAGTGAAGYTGGTTATCAGATACATGCTTTCTTGTATCAATGACTATTTCCCCCTTGTAAGCGGGCGAAGGACAGGTGGGCAGTTTGGAGGGAGGGTGAGCTTTTCATCCTATTGGAAAGACTCACAGTTTAGTGATAATTGTAATTTTATTCAGTATGGGGTTGCTGTGGAGCAATGCAGATGCTAAACTGTTATTTGTCTCCGGCTATTAACCAAGATAAAATTGCAAAAGGAAAAAAAATCTTTTGTTATTTTGTTATATGTCTAATTAGACATTAAGACTACAACAGCATTTTTATGAAAGGATGTATTTAAGATGCATTTTTTGAATTGCAGTAGTAACAACTTTTGTTCTGTGTGGTAAACAGAAGCCTTTTGGCAGTGGGATGCTTTAGTTTTGAAAACTGCCAAAAATTATTTGCTTAACTACAGAACTGCAACTACCCAGTGTGCCTGTGAGTCATATGGAAGCAGGACCAGGGTAAACATGGTGCTGTAGTAAAAAGGTAGGTGTGCAGGAAACGTGCATTATTATGCTGGCAAGCTAAGCTACAGGCAGTACCCTGTCATTAAGAGGGAAGAAAAGGGGGGTGGGGGGGAAGAGTTGAAGTCAAGCCTGGATATTCTAATGTAATTTGGACAGGACTGCAGAGTAGTCTAAATGATAATGGGTTTTGACAGTTTGATATGTATTTATAGCTGTTGCCAGCCCTGCCTGAATATTATATAGGATTATCTGGGATTTTCTAGGTTTATCACCACAGGCATGCAGGATTAACAGCCTGATGAAGTCAAAAAGAATTACTCAGCCAATCCAATCCCTATACTTATATAGCGCCCTTCACACAAGGTCCCAGAGCGCTGCACAAGAAATACAATAACTGACAGAAAGGATGGTGAAATAAAAATCTGCCATCTAGGCTTGAAATCCACCACAGAGCTGGGCTACAGGGTATCTCCTAATGAAAGCTTCCAAAGGGTCAGTGTCCAGCAAAGCAGAGAGGGGGGACCACTCATCAGGCTCACTGTTGGTAGTGTTACAGACATTTAGGACTTTTTTAGTGCTCAGCACTTTCACAGTGGGAGTATACAGGAGGATACAAATTCCCAGAGGCAGCTAGAAGGTAGGTGAAGGTAGCTTCAAGTAAAAGTGGATACCAGATACATAGGATTTCCCTGTGACACAAAACCACTGGTCCATCTTACCTGCAGCTTTTTTCTAGTGCTGTCCAATTTCTGTTATTTTTTCATGTGAAGTGTTCCTAAAAATTTTATCTTCAAACTGTGCTGTAGCATCCATGATACAGACGCATGAGGTTCTCCTGATTTTACATGTGTCACAGTAAACTCGGCTCTGCTGTGTTAAAAGATTTGCTAACCTTTCAAATGCACCTAATTTCTTCAAGCAGAAAAATCATCCAAACAACAATGAAGCAAATAAACTTGAGCCAAAGTACAGATTAAAGGCTTATCACCCATGACAGGGCAGTGGTGGAGACCTGCCCACATTCCCCAGCATAGGCCTGGTAGAAGAGTCTTGTATCCCACACTAGCCAGCTATCAGAGTTTGTCTCATCTAAGATGGAGCTTCTCAAGCAGTTGGCCATTAATTGTGAGGCTTAGGGGAAGGGTAAAGGGCTGCTTATGTTGCAGCTAAAGGTGAGGGCTAACTGAAAACCAGCAGCTTCTTTCTGCTGGTGTCGGTACTTTAGCTCATTGACTTGAAACTGATTGGGGTCCATCTGCACAGACTTCAGCTGTACAGAGAACCAGATAAAGCTGCAGGCTGCCTGAGGTGAAGAGGAACAGGCTTCAAGAAGCAGTGCTACACACTGCATGGTTTGCGGCGGGGATGTCTTGGAGGTGATCCAAAGGGGTAAGGATACCCATAAAACTGGACTAAAGCAGGTACTTGGCTTAATGTTTGGAGCTTTTCCAGTCACGTGGAACAGGAATTGCTGGTAGGTACGCAAAGCCTCAAGTGTTTGCCCAGGGGTTTGCAGGATGGAGGACAAGTGTATTAACAAGGTGAACTCAGCTCTATAATCAGAACGTGTTTTACAAGAAAGCTGTGGGGACTACAGCCTCTTTCCTGAAAAATCACGTTAGGACACTTAATGCTCATCAGTGTCACACAGTAGTCTGTCTTCAGCTTTTGAACTTTTTACCTAGACAGAGTTTGATTAATTTTTAAAGTTAGTAGTACAGAATAAAACAAAATGAGACAATAGTTCTATACAATGCATGTGTTATGGGATGAAATACAGATGTCACAGTAGATTCAAGGCTTGAGAAAGGGTATCAATGGTGGCATTATTGCTGACACAAGAAAGCAATTTCTTTGCTGCTCAGTAATTACTGTGATTACAGCATTTGGAGGCAAAGGCTGGCTGGCCAATTGTTCTTGTAAAATAAACCAATTTTTTTAACATGCAGGTTTTGACATACACTTTAAAAGAATAATGGATCAAATGTTTTCTTTGAGAGTTATTTTTGACTGCTTGCAATGAAGATTTTTCTTTTAGTTGTATTTTGATGACTGTAATAATGAAACAGCATCATAATCAGGTTAATTTACAAGAAGAAATTCAAGAGCAGGTTTTCCCCAGGCTGCCAGGTAATGGTGTTCTGGGGGTGCAGCATGGTCATGCTGACTCACAGAGGTGTGAAAAGTCTTCTTCTATTGAGCACACCTGGGTAATTGTTTTGGGTCATTCTTTTTCTGGCTGCCCTACATGCTATGCTGAGAGGAGCTTGCAACCCTTTATGTGGGTCAATAGAAAGACAGTATCTCAGGATCTGTATCCAATTGCCTCTCTGTAGATACTAGGGCAGACCACATTAGGAATTTTAACTCTAGATATATGTCTATGGAGCAAAATGAAGGATTATTCATGGCATGGGTTCAATACTTGTAATCTACTTGCAAAGGGTAAAAATAATTGTGGGGTTGAGAAATTTCCTGTAAAATGAAATAATAGGGAAAAAACTACTTCAGTTTAATCAAAAWGTTTCATTTAAGTAATATTGAAACATTGCCTTCTGATTCTTTCCAACTTCATAAGGTCATGTGAAACAAAAAAGTTCAAAACATCCCATTCAGTCATATTTAGTCTTTTCCATTTTTCTTGCAAAACAGAAGGTTGTTACRATTGAGTTATTTCAGCAAGAGGCTTTGCTTTTGAGAGATTGCCATTTCTGATAGAAAAATATTAGTTGGATACTGACCAGGTTATCTGCTGTGTCCATAGAGGAAACTGGCTCGTATTTCGGCTCAGGACTATTTTTGTAAAGTTTTCAATAAAGAAYTTTCAGGAAAATTTTCTCCAGTAACAATTCTTGTTTTGCCTCATTGTCACAATTTTAAAGAACACAACCCAGGGAAGGACTAAGCAATATCCATCTTCCATTTCTCTTTTGCTCACTGTCTTTCAGGAAGGTATTTGTTGGATTTATTCCCTTATTTACACTAGAGTGAGCAAGGATAAGTAGGTGGCTTTTGTGCTTTGAGCAGGATGGTCTGGGGCTGAGCTGCTCCTTAGTGCCTGTGTGAAAATGCCAGCCCCTGAGAAAACTTGTCTCATACTGATGAGCTTTAGCGTTGTGGTCCTTGTTGCTGACGTATGTGTGAACTCTTCCATCCACAATGAAGTTTTTTGTATGTACTTACAGTAAAAATTATTGGATAACCTTTGTTTTTAATCTGAGTATGCGTAGACAAACACACACTGAGATACATGCACACAAAAAACCCACGTGTGTACACATGCATGCACATGCATACACATGCACACAGTTCTCCAGTGCCTCATGAAAAAGAAAAAAGTATTATCCTCATTTTTATGAGGCCAGCAATAGGGTTACCAGGCTAATAAATGAAGCATGAATTATTCATCAGTCTGCATGTCGTATGGATCTTTTAAATTACAGCCAAAGAAATGGTAAAACTGTAAGCTTCTACCATTCTTACAAAAACAATTTAATTGCAAAGACACAATAAAGTTTCTCCCCCTATTTTAACCATTTGCTATTTTAATGAAACTAGAGGTAGCAGCTTAGGTAAATTTCCATAATATACAGCTAATGAGATACAAGGTACGTTAATAATTTACAGGCCTGAAGTGTGCTGGACCCTTGTGAAAGGACCTTTTGCAAAGAATATAATCACACAAAAGTGATCTCTTATTTCCTGCATACTTTATCTAATAGAGCATTGCCTGTATTTATGAATTTTGTATATTAGCAGATGAATTTTGTGAATATTCTGGAGCGTACTAAGCAAAGCCAAGGATATACTTTTTTAATACTTCTAGGAAATTAATTTTATTCAAGGCAAACAAAGGGAGATAGAAGAATCATATTTAGAGGTATGAGATTGTTTTAGAAAGAAAGCATTTGGAAGAATCTGATGTCGCCTTGTGATTCACATCCTTCTCTGTAAGGATATATGTTTTCCTTAATTTTATTGGAAGTGTTTATATAATCATGTAAAAGGCTGTATAAACAGTTCTTATACAACTGAGTAAAGAACTGTTTATACAGTTGTTTATTTCAATGTATATAGTAAATTGTTAATGATTTTTCTACCCTTTTCCCCACTCAGCAACAAGATATAAGGGCAAGGCTAAATTGAAAAAGAAAATTAATTGAGGCAAATCTCAAATGAGGTAACCAGGTCTTTCATAACAATGTGGAAGAATTACATTTGTTTACGCCAACAGAGTCTAAGAATTTGTAATGGRGGAAAAACATAATTAGGACAAGATGATGGTATAAATAAGTGCTCTGTTCTGCCCTCTTTCCTCTTTCTATAAGCTCATATTAAGATTTATATTTATCCTATCACCTTTTCTGCTTTATCAGAGCCATGAAAATAATCTTCACAACTAGATGTACCAAAGGGAACTATACAAAAAAATACAGAGCAGAAAAATTTTCCTTCCATGAATTACTCTCAGTGGTTAAGTCCTATATTTGGGACATTCAGATGAGCCTAAACCCACCCTTTATGCAGACCTCAGACTTACCACTGTGTCCAGGCTCCTCCAAGGGTGAATTCTTGGTACATCTCAGTAGTACCAGCCAAATCCATTTACTCTGGGAACCTTGGATCAGCAGCGAAAGTAYACTCTTTTAGGAGGCTCAGCTTCTTTTCTGGGTTTATTGCTGTCTTTGTTAGGCTTCCTTCCTTATGCTTTTAAGCTTTTGGAACACAAGATGGCCTTTCCATGAGGAAGGACCAACCTGCATGTTCTCCCTGAATTAGTCCACTTTACATCTAGCACACCATAAAGTACTCTCCGTAAATAGTGGTATAACTGATGAAACACACATTTTGCCTATTTTACCATTTTTAAATAATTCTCAAGCTCCCAACCATAACAATTTCATAGCCATGTTTAAAATGGCCAAAAAATAATCATATCATATAAACAGCTTGAGATGGCAAAAAAATAATGTGCCCAATGACCCCCTGTTGATCAGAACTGACGGAAATTACATCTCCTTTTATGTTGGTTACAAGGAGACCATTTGGTTCCAGTGCCCATGCTGGGCACCTTCAGAAGGAGCTCAAGCATCCAGCATGCACAGTAAAAAACAGGGATGTGGGGTATGAATGAGAAGCCATCTGACTTTGAAAAGCCACCGTGATACTGAACCACTGTAAGCACAAGTGATACCATCAGCATTTTCATGCAATTTGTGCTTCTGCAGTGGTTTGCTTACCTCTAAACACTCAAATATCAAAAAGATATTGTCTAGTCAGCATAAACTCATTACCAAGAAACACATAGGAAACTGTCATCGGAAGCCACTGGTTTAGGGTAAACAGAAGAAAAACTGCATTTTCATAGCTGCCAATCTCTTCAATTTCCTAATGCAAAAATTTCACCAGAAGAACTGGTTAATGAGCTGGGTGTCACCCCACCTTATACATCATCAACCGAATTGTCAGTCGTGTTCAAGCTGCCAAGTGTTTGTAGCAGCAGACAACTTAAGAGGCAAAAAGATCTCAGCTTGATTTTTCGGGTCCCCGGCTGAGCTTGCTGTCTGGCAGCAGGAAAATGCATCTTCTAGCTTTCAAATTGAGCAAATTAGATATGAAAGAACATTGAAGTAGAACAAATATGGAATCTGTCACACACAATCATTTTTAAGGAGTTATTTTTGTGACAGTTACTGAACTGAAATCGAGGCCGAAAACACCATAAACCCATCACTCTCTCATTTTATTATTTTTTCAAGTTGCATGTCTCTAGAAAAGATAAGGAAGCAATTCTAAGGCCTACAGAAATATGTGGTGAAAGCAGCTGATGCTGAAATGGATCATACCAGAGGTCTGTCAGCTGAATTGCTGCTTCGTGGAACTGAGAATTAATAGTGGCACCATCAGTGGTATTTACTCTTTTTTTTGCCTGATACTTTTTTTTTTTTTTCCTTGGAATATGTCTTCAGCAGAGGGGATGAATCAAGAAACACTTCTTCCTCCACTTTGCATCCCCTCACTTTGAGACCTGACACAATTATTGTCCACATGTCGCTTCAGCAGAATACAGTGTTTTTGTGGTATCGTGCACCCAAGGTGGTGTGGCACCGTGCTGTTCTCAGAGAACAATTTATTTTGGGACAATAAACTAATCCTGGTGCTACCTGGATATGTCTGCATGGCCACAGGTAAGTATATCTGCACAAACTTTAGTCTAGATAGCAATAGGTAGTTGACACAACTCTGAAACCACAGTATTTGTGCATATTTAGGGTCCTCAGGGATTGTGTAGGCTGATAGTTGATATAAAGTCCTGTGTTGGTGTTTTCATTACTTTTGTTATCTTGTTCTCTATATTAAGGAAAGGGTTGCTAGGCTTATGTTTGCTGCAATCTTAGCTTCACGTTGCTGTGCAGGCACACGTAGCAGACAATCTGTTTTATATAATTCACTCATCTCTCACCTGCAGGCTGTACGTCTGGAGGGCCAGTGCCAAAGCCAGCATGGACAAATGCCAAAATGAGAAAATGACATTTATTGCTGTTCTTTGGTAGGTACCCCTTTATCCTGGAGCCTTGCTCATTGAACACCTTTTAAAAGCCATCATACTGCTCTGAAAATGTAGCTAAACTGACTTTTAATCAAGATGGCCAGTTCTGCTTGGTGTGATTCAGGTGGCAAGTGGAGTACAGGCAGTCCTTCTTCTAACATGTAATATTTGAATTCCTCCTTTAAAACAGCACAAAACAGAAATCTCTGTAGAGCTGACTACACCAGTTTTGGTAAGGAAAGATTGTGCAGAAAATTGCAATGGAAATGCAAAAAGAATTAGTGAAAATTAACTTTGAGAACACATAATCTTGTCAATAAAAGTTTTCACTAAAATAACAATCCCTTTCCCAATAAGCAATTCAAACTATTATTTCACTGAAATTTTTGGCAACTATTAAATAGGTCACAATTTCTGTCTTGTGCTTCTCTGCTGCAACTTCATTCCTTTTCTTTCCCCTTTCCCCTGAATATGTGTTTCTAGACTTCTCATACCCATCTAAACTGAAAGACCTTATCAAAAGAGCTTACCTCATAAGCCTTCTTGAGGCAAATGATCAAGTAAGTGAAATATTACTGCAACTATCTGGGCAAAGGCATCTTTGGTCACTCACAATGTCTTCAGATATATGTGTCAAAGCAGCTGAAGAATGCCAGTAAAGGGAAAAAACAGGTTTTCTCCTTGAAGAATATCCCCAATCTGCTTCTGAGCTTGTTTGTTTTATTAACACAAAAACATATACAGGTAAGTAAAAGAAACCACCTTCCCTAGACAGGTGGCTGCTTCACACACGCAGCTCTGTTTGTGCCAGTGACTTGGTGGGAATTCCTGGTCTGACCCCGTGGCTGAGCCTGGTTTGGGCAGGAGGTTGGTCTTAGAGACTCCCAGAGATTGCCTCCATAGTGAACTATGACACTGTGACAGTGAAACAGTGGGAAATTCTACAATAAACTCCCCCTGGGAATATAAGAAATGTGGCAGATGACATCCCTAAATTGTCCCTGCCTGTTTCTCCACAGTCTCCTCATCTGGTAATCCCCATTACCATTGTGGGCTTCCAAATTTTCCTTCATAGCTGCACTAAGCAGCTCTTCCTCCTTCTTCCCCTTTCCTCAAGAAAAAGACAGGTAAAGCCAGAAGACACTTTTACATTGATTAGGTCTAGAGATTTTAAGGTGATAAAACTGTGCCTTTGGCTGTCTGAAAAAAAACTTTTTTTTTTTTTTTTTTTTTTAAAGTAGTATCAATGCACTAACATTTAGTTTGAATGAATAGTATGCCTGAGTTTTTTCAGACATTTGTGTTATTTTTCACATACCTGTTAAACAATTTCGTGTTACTGCTTCACATCATTTATGTCACTCTTGTTACTAACATGAGGCCATTATCTCACCACTCAGCAGTGGCAGATAATTTATCCAAGATTCCCTATGACATTGGATGGGAGCAGGGAAAAGCAGCTTTGTCCCTTGTTCCTTCTGCAATGTGCATGCAGATAGGAGCAGGGAGGAGCAGCTTTGTTCCCTATTTCTTCTGCAATGTGCATGCAGGTGACATAGCCTTAGCTTGAATTTTGACTCAGTGGAGTATTTGCTTGCACAGCTTTGCATCTGCACCCCGTCTCGGCTAGGAGTTGTGTGCAATCTGCCAGGGGAACTGGAGGAAGGGAAGCCTCTTTTCAGTTGGGGGAAGCCACTTGTATTATTTGCCAGCAGAGGATGGTGAAACATGGCCATATGTATATTACCTTCCTGTGTGAGATGCTAGGGGGAGGAATCTGATTAAAAATACATTACTCCCTCAGGTGTTCCCTCTCTCCTATTTTCAGCTGTCCCTCTGATCTGCTTCTCACCCCTCTATACCTCCCTGCCTCCAAAATGAAGAGTAAAAGCAAAATGTGCCTCCAAAGGTGCCTCTGGCTTGTAAGCCTGCTCACTGACCCCAAAAATGCATAGAGGGGACCTGGCCCTGCAGTGTGTGTGGTGTGAATCCCACATCCTGCACCGAAGAGGACTTTGCTTTGCAGAGCCCCCCAACAGGGTGAAGCCCAGGTTTCTAGCCCACATCCAGCAGTCACATTTTTGTCTTTTGATCCTCTTCTTTTGAATCAAAAGATTGGCTTCTCAGAGCCATTAGCCCCCATGCAACAGGCAGCCCTTTCCTAGGAGACTCCCCGCCCTTCTGTCTTCTCCATCCCACTCTTTGCTCACATTGTCCACCTTACTTGTGTCATTTTATCACATCCCCTAGAGCTGGAACACTACACCCTGGCTGAGCTATACAGCTTTTTTTTCTTCCTTTCCCACATCAGTTGCAGGCAACCAGCTACCTGCTTGTGTGTTTGATCCCTGACCAAATACTGATGTTGTGAAGCTGGTGTTTGGAAAGTTGGTGTTTGTGAAGTTGGTGTTGGTGAAGTGGTAAATTCTTTGTAATACACATGCAATTTACTTTATATAATGTTTATATTATATTATATTTTTAAATTATATAATATATTTATCATCGCTTTTATCACTATCCTTACCCTTCAGAGACATTTTTCTAACCTTTACGATTCACGTCTTTAGGTGAGTCCTCTGATCTGTTTGGAAAATAATCTTGCTTAGGTATTACTACCAGTATGTGGATGAAGAACTCTCATCAGATGATTACTCTCAGCAGCTGTGACAGTGTCTGCCTGCTTGCAGCCATTCTGAAACAAAAACGGTGTGAAACTTCATGGTGAGCCTTTGCAGCACCAGGAAAGAGCAACTATGAAGTTTTCTGAGTACTTTAATCTCAAAACTCTTACCAGTATTACTGGCATGCTTCTGCCATTGCCATTGGGAGCATGTGCGGAATTTGGATGGAGAAGGGGGAATGAAGAAGAAAATGGACATACTGAAGAGCTGGGCAAAACTCCATCCTCGGCAATCTTGGCTTTCAGCCACACAAAATATTATGTTTTCATTGTAACTGTACTTGAAAGAAAATATGCTCCCTTCGTAAGAGCACTCTGCAGTCAAATTCTGTCAATTCTTTATTTGCTTGCTTCTTTGGGTGTAGCAATTACTGGGAATAAGGAGTAATTTGGAATAGGGACTGATCCTTTCTCAAGTTTGCAAATGCAAAATCATGCATTTTTTTTATTCCTAGCTGACCTTGAGAGGAGACATTGAGAAGGAAGGGACTGAAACTGATGTGTCTTTTTCTTATTTGTGAAGGAACTGTTAGTTCTTTTTACAAAGGTGCATAATAAAAAGGGAAATCAAAGTATTAATTGAAAAATAGTCTGTTGCATCTAAAATAGAAATGGAAATCAGTCACTCAAAGAATTAATATAGATTTCTCAAACCAATATATCCTATTTAATACATTTTATAGATTAATAAGAACAGAAGTTTCCAATTTTAATGGATGTTTCTGGATATTGATGAAAATTACTAGCAAAAGCTAAATGGGCAAGAAAATATTGTACAATACTAAAATGGAGAAAATGACAGATTTTTCTTCCCTTTAACTGAGAGCTTTATAGAACAAGTGACTGTATACTCTCCCTCCCCAAGTGACTGTATACTCTCCCTCCCACCATTGCAAATGTCAGCAAACAGCAAATATTGTTAAGAGTATGATGGAGATTGTGGGAATATTTATAGTTAGATAGTTGATTTCATTTGCAAATTCTTGCTTTCTGTAATTGTTTCATTGAGTTTTGGGGCTAAGCAGGATCTCAAGAGGCCATTTAATCTGTGCCCCTGGCTGCATCTACTTTCTCTGTATCTTTCATGATAGATACACATAAAGAACCAAGTTACAACAACTCTGCAAGTATTTCAGGCAGTCAACTGCAGTGCTTCCTTGTCCTTACCTTTCAAAGGTAATTACAGTACTCTTACATATAGTCTCATACACAGTATTCTTATATTCAACCTGAATGGTGCTCTATTTGAATTACACTTATTTTCTGCCCTATGCACTATAGGTATGAAAAAAGACACTTTTTCCTCCTTTTCCCAAAAGGTTCTACTAAAGAATATGTAGGATATTTCACAATAAACAAAACTGTTGAGAAGGTCAGCACATGCTTTTTCTAAGTACATACATGATAGAGCACACAAAAATTCTAGCAGACACATAATGCACACATGATTTCATTCACGTTCACACAATTATTTAATTCTTGATACATTGAACATATATGAACATTGAATATTCTTGAACATATGAAACACCAAAACTTTTATAACACTGCAAAACAGTTAAGAGGATGTAAATGAAAGATATAGATGTTCTAATACACCATTATAGTTCAATCTCAGCATTAAAAGGAAGTTCCTATAGGCACTCAGCCAGACACGTGCAGAATAGAGCTTTCTTCCCCCTTCACTCTGTGGCAATTAAAAAACACCAGGCTTTGTTACTGAGCTGTTATTTATTAGAAGCTGCAAATAGTTGGATGAAGATTCTTTTCACAAATCACAATTATTTCATTGTATAGATTTAAAAGAAATAATAATTCTCCATTGCATCTTGGAGGAGGTCCAGAAATGAAACTCAACAATTTTCATTTTCCCTGTCTTAATTCCAATTTTTGCTGCTTGTTTCCCGTATTTTTTTCTCTATTGTCATAGAGAGAAAATAGGGGAAGTGGAGGAAAATCTGAAACCAGGAAAATTTCATTTTATGCAGTGAAATATTCAATGTACTGGGCAAAATTTTTGTAGGTCTGTTCTTGTAGGAAGACCATTTTTAACCTCCCACCTTTAATTTCAATGAGAACATTTTATCCAAAGCTATTATTTATAAACACTTGCATCCACAAGATGTTTTCAGGTAAAAAGGATCATCTCTGCTCCAGTTTTAAGTATTTTGAAGAGACCAGCAAGTGGATAGGGGAGAAAGAGAATAACTGGTCATATATAAATCATCTTGATTCACTGTACATATCTCAGCAGAAGTGGATTTTTGAGAAAGACAGGGAATCTGGACAAGGGAGGGAATATGCAGCTGAGCACAGAAAAGTTATAACCATAAGGAAGAAAAGTGATTATGTGAAAAATTGATAAATTTATTGTACTTTCACAGGCTGATGGGAATGAATACTTAAATATCTTCAAAAGTGCCACATCCGTAGTTTTGCTAAAGCAGTTTGTTCGGTATGAAAACTAGATCACTGCACAAGATTTAAAAATACTCGGCTTTGTCAAGAAATCTGTGATCACTTTCAAACTTTGCTTTCTCACAGAGACCATCAACGTTACTTTCTTCTCCAATGTCACACAGGCAATCTTAGTTATATATGAGAACAACAAACCTGTGCATGTTGTGAAATTTCCTGTTATGAAACACATGCACAGTATTTTAAGAAAAACTGAAAAGAGATCAACTGTGCATGAAAATGCAGCCTTGGATAGCTTTTTGTGCATTTCTTTTTTCTGTTGCACCTAAAACCTCTTCAGATAGCTGGAGGTTGGAGCAGGTAGTGACTTGCAAAAAAAAATTGCATCACGTATTTGTGGTGTACCATTCCAGACCATACACCTTCACCTTCTAATTTAAATTGCGAAAGGTTTCATAACTTTTGGGGCTGAAAAGAGAGTCTGCAGGAATGTATGGCTCATTCCAGACGACAAATTGTTTCTAATATATGCCAGTCTGCAAGTTTGAGCATTTTCTTACTCCAAGATTTTGATTAAATTCATAAGAAACAAAATACAGAGATCTATGAAGAGGTCTAGCAGAAGAACATAATGTTCCTACAAAAATACTTTCATAACACTACTCATTTTCTACTGTGTTAATTGTCTTTTCTTTAATCCTTTCACCTGGATAGCCAGTCTCACAGACTGTAAAAGAATATTAAATAGGCACTCAGTTTATTCATGTGCCACTGGCAGAGCTTTTATGCAGTATAGTTGACGGATCCATTAATACTTCAGCAGAAGCTTAAGAATATGGTTTCCGAGTCCCAACTTTTGGATTTTTGATACCATTTAAAAAAAAAAAGATTGTAAAGCTTGTCTATAATATAAGGTTTTAGGATTCAAGCTATTTGTGGACTCCTTCATAAAGAAATGAACCATGAGTCCAGACAGCTTACTCTGGTAACAAAATTCCCCTTGGCTTAATGGGGAAAGCTGCTGCTAAAAAGCCAGCAGTCATGTGGAACTACCCATTATAAAGTAATTTACTGGGAAGTTATTGGGATTTAAATATCTTGCAGTTCTTTCCTGTGGTTGACATGATCCATGAAATGATTGCTGAATCTGTACTACGCCTTGGGAAAGAGCACAGTAGGATAACAAACAATGAGGAAATCCTACGGAGATTGTTAAAATTTCCTGACTTCCCAGTAAGACTGTCAA
The DNA here is from genome assembly GCA_035582835.1 of Phoebastria nigripes. Taxonomy (NCBI): domain Eukaryota; kingdom Metazoa; phylum Chordata; class Aves; order Procellariiformes; family Diomedeidae; genus Phoebastria; species Phoebastria nigripes. The sequence continues at coordinate 27,642 of JAYKAV010002879.1, read as the reverse complement.
ATGCTCTGTAACCCAAGAGGGACATTATCTACCCCACAGAATAGGTAGATAGCATCCTCTCTGTACATGCAAAAAGAAAGTGGGCAGAAATCTCTCACAGAATATTAGTTCCTACTGTTCCATGAGAGGGGTTTTTGTGCTTGTTTCTGCAGCTTTCAAATATATTTACGATGACAGCGTTTAACCCTGACAGTGATTAACATAATATTACTGATGCTTTAGTTCCACCTGCAAAATAAATATTAGGTTCTCTCTGGATTTGTTTTGAGTGCTGTGAGAAAGCTCTGCTCACTCTCTTTTTTCCTTTGCTCTGCATCAGCTTTTCTTCATAATCAACAAATTTCCGCCAGCTCAAGGAGTCTTAATCTCTGGGGAGATTGCTAAGAATGTGCTGGGTGCTGCTACAGCCTTACATGCTAGTAAGTCACTTTGTTTTCAGAGATGTTCAAAATATGGTGCGTGCCTAACTCTGTGAAGTAACTGAAAAACTCAGGCTGAATTATTAGTGATCTTTCATGATGGTTCTTTCCACGTAATTGGCCATGTCTCCAGGAAGCAGTCTGGCTCTTGCTCATGTCGCTGTTTGTAGCTGCTCTATTCAATGCTTTAAAGCAGGCAGAACTACCCTATGGATCACCATTAAGTCCGGTCACCCAAGTTTAAGGCACCCAGAAGGTCCCTTCTAACATTGTTTTATTTATTTACTTCCTTTTCTTTTTAGATGTGGAAGTTTGTACTGACAGATGTGCCACTTCTCTGTTTAACGCCAGGGAAAAGCAGATGAGGCTGTGCCATGCAGGTCAGAAGTTCCCCTGATTTTTTGAAGTTTTGATTTTTAATGAAAATATGCCAGAAACGAGAGGAGAATGAAAGCTGCCAAGAAATATATGGTTCACCTGGAAGCCGCAGGAAATAAGTAATCTCAAAATATGAGAAGAAATCCAACTTTCTGGCCCACTCATGATACGCTCTAAGGTTTGGGAAAGAAAACCATCAAAACCCCAAAAAGTAGATAAACTAAAGACCTCAACCTCCCAGTATTAATGAAGTAGTATTTTGAAAAAGCATGAATGATAAAGAAATGGCAAAATAAGCTATTTACATAATTTTCTTGTGCATAGCCTTATAAGTAATGGATACCTAAAATGGTCTGACAGTCAACATTGCACATAAAATTTGCAGGTACTGTTTAAAAAGGTAGACTTCAGTTTAGTTCAGTTCTCATGTCTTTTTCCAAGACTTTTGTTTTGTTCATACTGTTGACCACCTATGCTCATCAGAGCTCGACTTGAAAAGTTAAATAAAAATGATTGTTGCAGCYAAATACATGTATTTTTTATGCTCAGTGAATCCAAACATGATGTTTTGTTGCATTATAATGTGTTTTGTGTAATTTTTATTTCTGATTCACAAATAACTTTACTGGACAYCTGCTTTCTTTATTGGAAAGGTCAAAGAAATGAGAAAAATTTGTTGTGTGGACAATGAAAGTGCCTGTAACACTTCCAGGCAAAAGATTTCCATGAGAGGAATTCTGCTAATACTCAGCATTCCTTACATCTTGTTCCAATTTACTGCTTGGGGTAAACCAGTTGAGGTTGCATCCCTCTTATTTACTCCTGAGTCTGTTCTTCACTTTGATATTGTTTGTTCTGCCAGGCCACTGAGATTGTTGAAATAACCACTTTTTTACATATTGGAAAACATCCAATCACAGATGGGAGAGGAGTGAAATAGGAAAAAAAAGAAGAACTAAAAGGGAAAGCAAAGTGAATAGCAGGTGGGGGTTTTTCTGTTTTGATCACGCCCATAAACAAGTCTCAGCAGCTAGGATGATGTTGTGTGAGGAAAGAGAAACTCCCCAATTTCCTTAACTAGGCTCTGAAAAAATGAAAGATAGAAACAGTGGATTGCATACCTATGCCAGCTTCTACCACTGCACCTTCCCAGGCTAATACTGCTCTTTACTTCAAGATTCTTGTCAAAACAGCCTCAAGAATGGTAAAGAAAAAGAACAGGAAATTCTTAGATATGTAATTAGATCCATTTTCTAGTCTATATATGTATAAATGCTGGTTTCCTCTTCTAGGTGCATATGTATACTCAAATATATAAATATCTGTCTCTGTGTGTGTGTGTGTGAGCACACATGCTTGTGTATGTGTGTGCATATCTCCTCAAAGAATGATTTCCACAAATGTAGAGATCATTTTAAAATGTACTCTGCTACTGATTTTCAGACAATCTGCCTCTAGTTAAAGGAGCCATGGCCCTTAATCAGTCCATATTTCAGCACTCCATTCCTATTCACGTAAATCTTTGATTTTAAGCATAATCTGAACTCTTGTTGAAACCCATGGATCTTGAGCACATGCTAAAAATCACCCATAAGCTTAAATGTTTTGCTGAATAAGGAGGAACTTCATCTAAAAAAAAATATTATGTTAATGTAATGAAAAAGAAAAACAAAATGAACTGTTATTAAAAACAAACAGAGTTGAAATCTATTTACTCTGTGGAATTTACTGTTGCAGAACACATGAAAAAAGAAGAGAAGTCCACAGGCCATTTTTTCCAGTTATAATTGGATACTTTGCAAGTAGCTTAACAATATCAAAGGGATTGTTCAGTAATTAAATATCATACCCAGCTGGGTACTGAAATGCCATCAAACCTACTAGGGTAATCAGCAAGCTAGATTTAGTACATTAAAATACATTGGTTATGTGTTTAAACCTGAAAGAGAGAAGGGTGAACAAATGTGGTTATTTTTGCAAAAATACCTACAAGACCCTTGGGGAGCCATCCATTGTTAAAAGTGGCTGGTTGAACATTTTATGACAATATACACATTGCTCATCTGATAAAGCCCTTGTTGTGGTACACCACCACGCATGTGAAACAGCTGCCAGAGGTAAAAGCCGGAGAGAATCAGAGCAAAACTTGGCCTGATGCTGTCGCAGTGAGTCTGCAGAGCACCTGCCTCCTTCCCTGCCCGTTGCTGCCTGCGCTGGCGGGGCCCGGTGTGGCAAGGGATATGTAAAACATAAGTCAAGCCAAAGAGTGGGTCTAGCAGTTAAGATACACTAGTTTTTCTTTGATACTCAAACAATTTGAACTTTTATGACCATAGGCAGATCTTACTTCCCTTGTTTCATAATTGCCATCTGTAAATATAAATGTATAAAATAAATATATATATTAAAAATATAGAAATTTTGCTCAACCTCCACTTTTCAATATATACGTGTTTTAAAAAAGAGTCTGAACACATTGATTGGCTCTAATTATTGTAAGTACAATGGTGTGCAAACACAACAAGTAAAAAGACCAGGAAAGGACCTTAAGCAGCAGTTCACGACCAGTTACCTACAGTGGCTTCTGCACACACCAGCCCCTGGGGACAACTGACTCTTTGCCTCCAACCTCCAATATATGTTGGCTGTCAGGATTTTTTCAGTTCTTTCGCCAGCTAATGTACAGTGTTACGCAGACTGCCAGCTTGTGCTGTGCTCTGTGGAACAGATGATCTTGAAAGATGCCATATTTTTTCTTGTTGTTTGTTTTTTTTTTTTTTTACTTGCTTTGTTACATCAGTTTTGATTTATTTTACTCTTTTGACACTAAGAGAGCTCAGAAAACTGATTGTGTCCCAGAAACTTTAACTTAAGGAGCCAGGTGCTGCTCACTGAGAAACCCCACAGAAAACACGTCCTTCTGAGGTAAACAGAAAACACCCTTCTGAGTAGTCTAGAAGAGAATTGAAAGGGAATGAGCCAAAGGAACCAGCAGTATATACTGATTAAAAAAATAATTTCAGGTGCTGAAGGAGAATACACATTTGTTTCCGTTTAGTTAAGTTTCAGGTACTGAACAAGATATTGTCCAAGATTTTCAAAATTCAAGAATGAATCAGGCATCCTGATTAAAAAGAATTTGACAGTATTTCTATATCAAAAATGCTGATCCTCAAATTTTTAACAGAAATATATTGATTTTAGTAAGATGTTGTCGAACTACTGCAATGATTTTCTTTCAAAAAAAAATTAGTTATCACTTTTAAGTCTTATAAGGTTTGATGGGATATGAGTCTTTTGATTAAGTCATTCCAGTAATTTTTAAAGGAAATGTTTCATAAAGCCTTTCACAGAAATGTCAACATTTTGCCTTTATATGCTTATTTGGGAGGAAAGAAAAATGTTAAGTGTCAGAATTGTAACATAAGGGAAATACCACATTTTGAGCACCCTTACAGTTTACTATCCAACCTGACATGCCTTAAAGAGGCCTGATTACAGGTACCAGATGCTCAAAGTCTGGCCTCTTAGTTACAAAACATGAAGATCCCTGTTTTCCCCTGGAATGGTGTTGCCTCCATGAGGAAATGCAGCAGTGATGGAAACCAGCATAAGCAGCCTGATCCTGTTTCACCTTATGCTGCACAGAGGTGCCTGTGCTCACACATATCATATCTCAGGACAAGCCAGCCAGAGACTGCCTTGTGCCAGCTTTTTCTCTGAATGATTTTGTCTTGGCTGGCCACTGAAGAGTAAAGGAGTGGTTGGATTTCTTCTCCTCTGTCATCTTCGGTCCGATTTTGACCCTTCCCTACAGTGGGACCTGCATTCAAACCTTTCTAGTTATGCTGCTGTTGTGTTTCCCTTTTCTGCTAAGCTACAGATATTCAAAGCTTTTAAGTCACAAGAAGCCATCATTTCTGGTTCAGGCCTTTCCTATGCTTTGTGATTACCAGGTCTCGTGATGAGGACCAAACATTAGCATCCCCCTCACAGGAGTTTCCGGAGTGACATACTTTGATTCAAAAATACAGCTGCAGAAGTATTATCTTAGCACTATTCACTGAAAATAGACACTGCTAAATATTCTGCAAAGGAAGTATGACATACAGACTGAGTTTTATTTGCTTCCCAGCTTCAAGCAAGAACCGAATTAGATCTGTCATGTAGACTTGCCTTATTTGTATCTTATATTGTATGTGTTTGCGTGTGTACATAGCCATCTTACACTGAGGCATCTCAGATTTTGACATGAAATATTATGCAAAATGATACAAAAATACTGTATTAATTCCTTCTTTGGCCTAAGAAATAGCTGCTCACAAAATAAACTGAGCAATTAAAAGCAGAAATGAAAAGAAGTTCCCAAACTGCCAGTCCTTATCCTGCTCACTTCCCTCCAAGTAAGATAACGAAACAGGAAAGTAAACATGAAGGCTGTGCAACTGAAGTGTTGGATTCGTCTGCTGCCCAATGCAGGAGCTCAGGTCTTCCACGAAGGCTGAGCAGAAACTTCTGCTCTTCCTGGGGGGCTGCAGTGAACTGGCAGAAGTGTATCTCTTCCCAGTATACAGCACTGGTGCCACCCCTAGGCAGAGAGGAGCCTGCTCAGCATGTCACACCATGGCTCCAGACAGCCCAGAAGACTGATTAGAAGGAAAAAATAGATTTCGATAACAGCTTAGGCTCGGGATGGAAACAACATCTATTTGCCATCAAGACCGGGCATGTTTGGATGAAGCAAGGTAGCATGTTCAGGGACATTTCATAAGGTATTTCTTGACCATAACTTCTCTGCTTGTGCCTCTTCAGCACTTCACTCTATCTCAGCAGTGTGACGGACAGTGAATGTCTCAAATAAGCGAATATTCACCGCCTTAAGGACTGTAGTATGCAACAATTATTAGCCTCCTTGCTGTGTAGAGCCCTCTGGGTCAGGAATAAATAAATGTTTCAGCAGCAAGCTGGGGTTGTGTCTTACTGTCTAATAGTAAAAGGCAACTGTATTTGGTTTTTGTTATTAGTTTTAATGAAACTGAACCGGAAGCAATGAGTTCGTTGCCTGGTAGCTAGTCAGTGTGCAGTAAACCGGGAAAAGAACAACAAATCATAAGCTGTAAGAAAAGATATATGTTTTAAGTATTCTATTGTTGCCCACTTTGTTAATTTCCATAGTCTTTATCTATAATAGATGTTCACTGGCAGCACAAATTTAAAAATGGCAAGAATTTTACAAAATTGGGAACTTGAGTGTTACTTCATGCAAAAAAACTGCTTAGATTGAGTGCCAGCAAATGTCTGAAAATGGACAGGAGGAACTTCTTGTTGAAATTCAACTTTTTTCTTTAACTTCAGTTTTGAGACTCTTTAACAGAAGAAAAAATATCCGTGCTCTAAAATGTTGTAACTTCACTGACCTTCACAGAATGGTAAAAGATTAGAATTTATACCAGGTTGTTAGCCCCATTTCAAAAACATCTTGGCTTTTTCTTTGGTCAAAATTTTCACGTTGAATGCAAGTGGCTAACATACTCTGATAAAGCTTCAGCTTGCTCATAATTTCTGAAGCCTCCGGCAACAATCGGTGTGTACTCATGTGGCAAAGCCTTGGCCTTTTTATCAACTCTCTTGACAGAAATGTTGTCACATCATATCTGTTCTTTTCTTAATCCTGTGAATTTATTTCAAGAGGCTGGTATTTATACCTCACATCCGTCTACGATGTGGCATATCAGCCTAAAGGTACCACATCTTATCTGTCTTCTCCTTGCTTCTACACAGTGTGGGAGATACGTGTCGGTCACCAGGTTGAGTCATGTACACAAAGCAGGAGGATGAGATGACCGAAAACAACTTGTACCCACAAGTTATCTGGAATACCATCAAGTGCCCTGGCACTCCTTGGGCTTTCAGTACAAGAATCAAGAGGCATCTGTTGTCCTAGACTCTCCTTGGCTCATCAGGAGGGCATTCACTCTGTGCCCTGTACAGCTTGAATCTGTGTCTGAAATGCCACAGGAAACAGTGGAAGGAACCAGCGTGAAAAGCACGTACAATGAACGTGAATGAGATCCTGCTGAAGATCATCTCTACCTACTAATGTGATTTAGAAGCTAACCAAATTTTTTTCATCACACGTTATCACCTTCTGTTCCTCCAACAAAATGATAATTGTTAATCCGATAGCTACAATATCTGTTGGTTCCTCGTATCTATCAGGACCTTGGTTTGGACAACTCCATCTAAATCAGGTTGTTCTCCTAAAAAGAAAGATGGCAGTTTCATCAGAAGCCAGGTAGCAGGAGTATAGCTTCAGAGTCCACAGTAGTGGGCTGAGTCTGGACTGAGGGACAAGGGAAACCTTCAGCAAGGTGAGAAAGGAGCTGATGTCCAGACAAATAGGAGTTAGGAATCAGAAGCTGAAAGAAATGACCCAAGGTCCAAGGCATTTTGGAAATTTCTGTGCTGAGTAAGCCCCTAGATGTGACAGAAGAGCTGGTCCTCAGACCACTATGAGACAGGCCTGTGTTGGGTTGGTCAATATGTTCTTCCTGTTAATGTTTGGAAACAGAAGTTTCAATACATTTGTCAGACTATGAGTTCTTACAAGACAGCAGCAATTTTTAAAAGAAGGAAGGAAGCAGAATGTCTTGATTAATACTAAAACTTGAGAAATATTCAAGGATGGGAGTGGGTTTTTTTTCTTTCAAGACAGAAACTGTGCTAAGAGAGTGGAATTTCTTTTTAGTTGTTTAAAACTCTTATATTGCTCAATGCAGATGATTGTTGAAACTGAAATGTGGAATGCCAGTATGAAAAAGCATACACCTTGGTAAAAAATGTAGAATTTTTCATTAAGAAAGCTTCCATCTACCAGCACAGCTCTGAAAAGTTCAAGTATACGTATTTAGGTGTTCACAGAAACAAAAATAGCAGAACTACATGCTGCTATATAACTACGTTTTGACTACTGGCTGAACTCATAGATAGCTTGAGCATCTGTGTGCCTTATCTGCTTGATTTAGCTTGTTTCTTTTTCTATTTTTTTTTATTTTTCTTTTAGCTGTTTGACAGTATACCTGCAGAATTTAGAACTTTGCCTCTAAAAATTTCTTCTAGTAGTGGATTTGGTTTGTTATACCTTAGGAGTAGATGATGTAAATTTCCTTGCTCTTTGTGTCAATCTCATGCTAATAATCTAAGATGGAGAAATTTGGATTGAAACAGAGCTGAAATGTTATTCACAGAGTAAGATTATTTATACAACAACTTCTTCCCTAATTTTGGGGTAGGATCCTTTTTCTGTCATGTGTATTTCCATTGGAAAATCATTAAGATTAGTTCCCATGTTTTCAGTGTTACATTGCTTTTGCTATTTCAATGTTTGCACTATCATATTGGTTTCAGCATTACATTACATTACATACTACTTTTATCATACATAAGTTACACAATTCTGTCTTTCTCACTGCTTCCATGACAGGTTTTATTCATTTTTGCATGCAGTATCCTATTTCATTTATTCATTAGCAAGAATTAGTATCTTTATATTTATTTATTTTATTCCCCTTTCTTTGAGAAAGTAGCAATGGTAAAACCTTGGGCCCAATGAATTCAGCAAGAGGCTAATAACCAGCCTCAAATTTTTGATGAATCCAATGCATGTACCATTGCTGAAACACAGTAAGTAAACTGTTTTCTGCACACAAATGTAAGTTCATTTCATGAAGACATAGTTTCTGCCCCCTTCCCTTCTTGCATCTCTTAAAAATGTGTAAGACACTTAGTTCACTTTTTTGACTTTGACTCCTACCCACAGCCTTAAGGACATCACCACATCCATTCTGCAGTCCTCCTTGATGCCTGACGTGCTAAGTCAACTTTGAGAGAAGTGTGATCACAAGGCCAGTTTTATATTGAGCTACCAGGCTGTGACAAGCAGGATCTGTTTTCTTGTCTGTTCTCAGTTTCTGCTTTTTTACTTTATGAAGAGGAGGTCAGATCAACTGTGTGTTGCAACAAGGGATGGTCCTTCCGTTAAGCCTCCTCAGAGGAGAGAAATTGGAGGAAGGAAGGCAAAAGTGTCACCATCTGTAACTGATAGAGAAGACAAGACATGGCTGCTGATGTTCAAAGAGCAGCTGGCTGTGTCTGAGAGATGATGGAAGGAGCTTCCCAACTGGGCAATGTCTGTTGCAATCCAGAAAATCATAGTTAGGTGGAAATGAGTCTGGTAACATGGACTTGACCTGCAAAGGCACAGTGAGCAGGGAAAGAGATTTTTTACAGTTTTACTTTTGAGCCAATTTAATTTTCTTCTACCATATCTTGCACTTGTAGATATATTATTTTATAGCCACAAAATAAGGGGGAGCTGTTTACAAAGCCCTTGAACCAACAGAACATGGTATAGTAAATACATTTCATGTGTCACACACACATACTAACTGATGTATGTTTCCTATCTGTCAGTATATTATGTGGGGAGTTTATATGCTTTTTTTGGAAGAATGGAAGGGTAAAGATTAGACTACCACACTTTCCTATTCCAAATTATTTCTCAATGTGCTAAAAATAGCTTCCAGTAGTTTAGTTGACACTGGGTTAATATGCTGTAATTTTAGGCTATTCCTATACTCTTCACTATGCTTTTTTCACTGTGGCTGTCTAGCTGTCTTTCTCTAGTGTGATAATCCCATGATTAACTGAAAAAACATGTACAATTTGAAAAGTGGACAGTCTGTGTGTGGTTTTTGCGGAGATCTTATTAACTCACACATTACATTTTCCTATGTCATCATAACATTTTTATAAAAATCTTTTTTGCTTCCTTTAGTGTATGCACACCCAAAGATAGTATAGTTGTGTGTATTGATGGTGACATCCTCCTTATAATTATTAGGCAAAGTACAAAATAATTTACTGGAATTTGCATGCTAGGATGGTCAGTAGTACAGACCAATTAACAGCCATGTATCTTAGACATACAGTTCACATCATTGTTGTATCTTTAGCATCTAATGAGCTCCAGTACATGGACCTTTATAACACCATTCTTTGGCACTGAAGTATTATAATTTTACTAATAGAAGAACAAGAAAGCATATATCAAATAGAACATATTTTGTTGGAAACTAGCAAATGTGAGAACCCTGAGCATCAGACTAATAATTTAATTATGGGTTTAATATTCTTTTGTGGATACAGCTTACCGGACTTATAATTAAAAAAATTTATCTGTGCTATTGAGTATTACAGACACTTTTTCATGTTTTTCATTTGTTTTTTTTTTTAATTCTAAAAGATGACATTTTTATGAAGAGAGCAAAGTCTGTGTTACAGGTATTGTATTGAAGTGTCAAGTAAAAGGACAACTACTGTCTTTAAGGAAGTGGATCCAACTTCTGACTACTCAGCAGGCTCTCTGCATCACTTGATAGTAGGCACCTTCAGCCTCTGCAAGTTGACAAGTCAAAAAACAAGTTACTCCTTTCCAGAAATGAATTTGTCAAAAATTCACTGGGCAATTTATAAGTGTATGCCTACTCCTACTCAGTACCTCTTGTGTGTGCATTATGTTGTTTAGGCATCAATTATGTACTGCCTATGGTCTGGGGAGACATGGGATTGTAGAGTAACCTGAATGCTAGCATAGTCTCAGTTTTTTCCCTGTGAGGCTTTTGCTAGTAGTGGGTTTTCTTAGTTCAGTTCTGTTACCCCTGGGAAATGCAAATGATGGCTGTTGCTCTCACTACCATACTATGTGCCACAGAAATCTGCTTTGATCTTGAAAAAACTGCTAAAATCTCAGTTCCTTCAAACCAGCAGAAATGTGATCACGTAGCCAAGAGAAGAAAGGAAGCAAATATTTTGAAAGTGAGCTCCGGAAAAGCAGACCTCTTCATTAAGGACCTAGTGACTTCTCGGTGGTGTAACCTGGGTAACTCCAAGCAGTGTTAATTTAAGTTGTAAACACACAGCTAGGGGAAGGATAGGCAGTCTAAGTGAGGACGCTGTCCTTAATGTCATTTTGCTGTTACGGTGTAAAAACTTAGGCTGTGCAGCCTGGTGAATTAGTTTTCTTGGGATCTTCAGCTAGACTTCAGCAAGGACATGTCCAGAGGTGTAACAGGAAGAAACGCTTTATTTCTCCCAGCAGGCAAACAACTCTACATAAGGAGAATTTGATTATTTACCTTGTGCAAAGAGGACACTTATTATAGAATAAAACCTAAATGTGAAAATCCAATAGCACTTAGTTTCCTAAAGGAAGAATAACTTTGCTAGCACTGCTATAATTATTATGCTTTGAGGAGCTTAAGCATGTTGTAGCTAAACATGGATTAATAATTTTCTTCCTCAGTCACAGACATTTGCATACAAATAAAACAATAAAAATGCCACTCTCTTGCTCACAAGTAAGGGAATAATCACCAGCAAATAAAATAAAAGCTGTAGTTTGAACACACATTTTATTAACTCTGAGCAGATTTGATTCCCAAAGCTGTGGATGTCGGAGTATTAAAGCAGCATATGGCATAGCCAGTCTAAAACATGCCAACACTGCTCACAATTCGAACCCAGGCAGTTTCATTTGCTGGTGAGTGACAAGGTATTTGTGGTATACAGGCGGTGGAAGGTGAACTTATCAGCAAACACATAGAAAAATCAGAGGGACTTACCTTCAGTTTGGAAGAAAGATCAGTAGCATGCTGCAACAAGGAATTTGGGAGTGGTTATATCATCTAGTTTTGCTTTATTTGTGACTGGTGCAGTACCCTTGAGGAAGTTTGTAACTTTGTTCCGTTCCAGTGGCTGCAGATGACACTGGCCACACTCCATTGGTGAAGAGTGGGGAGGTGGCACACATGGGGCTTCACATAGGGGAACCTTCACAGAGAATTAACCCAAATATTTTTCAGCTGTGCTGTGCCAGCTCTCACCAAGCACTAGAAGACGGAGCTACAAGAGAGGACAGAAAGCATAAATGTTTGCCAAACTTGGTTTTGTGCTTTGACTTTCTCAGAGGAAAAAAAAAAATGCAGAAAGGTTGACCAGACCTTATTGCCAAGGTTTAACTTCATCCTTTTCCCCACCCCCCYGCCCCAAGCCAGACTTGTCCAAGTAATCAAATAGCTGGGAAAGAGCTAATACTGGATATATCACAGCATACTATCTCTTTYGTCTGTCGTAACTGTGATGCAGCTTGCGTCTTTCTTTCAGCTATCAATCAGAAACGTGAGATGAGACAGTGGAGCAGGCTTATTTGAGAACTTACCACCCTGTGCATATTACCCTGCATCACCTATCTGTCTATTTCTGTTTGCAAATAAAGGTAGGACTATTAACCTACAAAGTCCTAACAGGTCTGTGCTATATTATCTTTCCCTCAGCAGGCCTATGCCAGTGGGAACAAAAAGAAGGATTCTTGGTACTTATTCCCAGATGTAAATTCTCAAGAAAAAAGACAGAATCAACCAAAAAAAAAAAANAAAAAAAAAAAAAAAAAAAGAATCTGTGGTTTTGGATTAATAAGAGCATTAGAAAAATGATTTGCTATAAAGTTTATGTTTCTTGCCTATTGCATGAAAAACAGTTTTGACAGAGGAGAGAAGAAGCAATTACATTTGGCAACAGAAATCATCCATAAGGTAGCTTTTTAAAGCCAGCACTTTAAAGAAAAACATTTACACAGTGCTAAGAAACTGTGACTTAAAAAACTCTTTGCCTCAAACACAGGTATTTTGTAAGAAAGGTCAAAGGTTATTTGTTTGTTTGTTTGTTTAGGGTATTTTCCCCATATCCCCTCCTTTTAGCTAGGAGCAAAATGTGCCTTTATTGTTAGGAGGGGTTAAAACTTAGCAGACCTGAGGATCTGTCTTAACAGACCTAAGCCTTCTAAAGCAGTGATGTTTTTCTCAGCCTTCTCCCTACTACCTAGCAATATGAAAAAGAAGCAACATGGTGCACTTACATCATCTCCAGAGTCTCAGATTTTAGGATATTTATGACTGATGGTAGTTAAATGCTTGTAAGATTTGCAAGGGAGGAAGATGTAGACTTCATAATAACAGCACTTTGGCTCATGCCTCTCTCCTTCCCCATGACTCAGGAAGTCCCTACCTCATAAATGCCTACAGCAGTGCTGTACCGCACTTTCGGAAATCTTCAGAGCTCTACCAAAAGCAAGCTTAGCTTCAACCTTTGCAGAGTCACACAGTCACAGAATCGTTGAGGTTGCCAGGCACCTCCGGACATCATCTACTCCAATACTTGCTCAGAGCAGGGTCACCTAGACCAGGTTGACTAGGACCATGTCCAACTGGGTTTTGAATACCTTCAGGGATGGAGATTCCACAACCTCTCTGGCAACCTGCTCCACTGCTTGACCACCCTCACAGTGAAAAAAGGGGGGGTTGTGTTTAAGTGGAATTTCCTGTATTTCAGTTTGTGCCCATTGCCTCTCATCCTGTCACTGAATTCCACTGAAAAGTTTTTGGCTCTGTCATCTTTACTCCCCTGGATCAGATATTTATGGATAAGAAACCCCTGAGCCTTCTCTTCTCCATGCTAAACAGTCCCATCACTCTTAGCCTTTCCTCATACAACAGATGCTCCAGTCCCTTCATCATCTTGGTGTCCCTTCACTAAAATCCAGTAAGTACACATCTGTCTCTTACTGGGGAGCCCAGGACTAGACTCAGCACTTCAGATGAGTCTCACCAGGGCTGAGTAGAGGCAAAGGATCACCTTCACTGACATGCTGGCAGCATTGCTCCTAATGCAACCCAAAAGGCTGTTGGATTTCTTTGCCTCAAAGGCACATTGCTGGCTCATGTTCAAATTGTTGTCCACCAGCACCCACACGGCTTTTTCTGCAAGAAAAGTTGCTCCCCCATATGTATGTGTGCCTGGGGTACTTCATTTTGTTAAGCTTCATGAAGTTCCTGTCAACCCATTTTTCCAGCCTATCCAGGTCTTTCTGGATGGCAGCACATTCTTCTGGCCCATCAACCTTTCTCCCCAGTTTTGTACAATCTGTGAACTTGCTGAAGGTGCAATCTGTCCCATTGTCCAGGTCTTTAATGAGGATGTTAAACAGTATTGGCCCTGGTATCAATCCCTGGGGTACACCACTAGTGACTGACTTCCAGCTAGCGCTTTGTGCCACAGCCTTTTAAGAGAGCAGTTCAGCCGTTCACCTCACTGCCCACATATCTAGCCTATCTATCATCATATCTCTATGATCAGTTTGTCTGTGAGGATGTTATGAGACACAGTATCAAAAGCCTTACTAAAGATAAGCAACATCCACCGCACTCCCTTCAAACACCAGGCCAGTCACCTCATTGTAGAAGGCTATCAGGTTGGTTAAGTATGATTTTCTCTTCATAAATCCATGCTGACTATTCCCAATCACCTTCTTGTCCTTCCTGTGTCTGGAAAAGGTTTCCATGATTAGTTGTTCCATCACCTGCCCAGGGACTGAGGTGAGGCTGACTGTCCTGTAGATCCCCACATCTTTCCTTTTTGCTCTTCTTGAAGATAGAAGTGACACTTGCTTTCTCCCAATCTTCAGGAACCTCTCCCAGTCACCATGACCTTTCAAAGATAATCAAGAGCAGCCTCACAATGCCATCAGCCAGCTCCCTCAGCACTTGTGGGTGCAGCCCATCAGGCCCCATGGACTTACACATGTCCAGTTTGTTTAAGTGCTCCCTAACCTGGTCCTCTACTACTAAGGGCATGTCTTCCTTGCTGCAGACTTTCTCAGTGGTCTCAGGACCTGGGATTGCTGAAGTCTGGTATTAACAATAAAGACTGAGGTGAAGAAGGCAATGAGCACCTTGGCGTTTTCTATGTCCTTTCTCACCATGATTCCTGTCCCATTCAGCAGTGGGACCACATTTTCCTTAGTCACCCTTCTACTGTTCATGTACTCGTAGAAACCATCCTTGTTGCATTTGACATCCCTTGCCAGATTCAACTCCAAGTGGCCTTGGCTTTCCTAACCCCATTCCTGCACAATCAATGTCTCCATACTCGTCCTGGGTTGCCTGCCCTGCTGCCACCTCCTGTACACTTTGTTTTTATGTCTGAGTTAGTCAGGAACCATTCAGGCCTCCTGACGCATTTGCTTCATTTTCAGCTTGCTGAGATGGATCACTCTCAAGCTTGGAGGAGGTGTTTCTTGAGCATCAACAAGCTCTCCTGGATCCCTCTTCTTTCCAAGGCCATGTCTCATGAGGAGTGGTTAGGGGTCACCAGACCAAAATGTAAGGCATACTACAAGTATGTAGCTCTTTGATTACCAGAAGTTTCCAGGAGTACCACTCTGATTAGATATTTTCATTAGTGATAGACTTCCAAGGCACACATTCTCCTGAACTTGTTGATGCTGGAGCAGGAAAAAACAAGGGGAATCACTGAATCCAGGCACTAATTTGCATTCATAGCTTTGTAAATCTGTTCTAAGATAACTATTGCTGAGGTGGAAATGTTAAAAAAGAATCCATTTGGAGTCTTCTCACTGCTGTGCTCCAAATATAACACATGTAAAAAGACCAAAATTAGGAGACTGTTTAACTGTTAGATGGATTATATTTGTTGAAGCTGGAATCATACTCTGTAATTGCATACCCCTGATACATATTCATGTGGGCTGCCTTGCAATTAAACTTTCCAAATTTGGTATTCAAATGGTAGTTTTGCTAAAATATATTCCTTTTTTTTTTGGACTGTACTTCTAAAATCTCATATATACTTGCCCATCAGGAAAGCTTTCGGTTAATAAACAGACTCTGCAACCTACAATAACAGATCTTCTGTGCTGTAGAACATTCAAATGAAAAGTGTTATCCTTGCAGTCTTGATAAGGTCACATCTGTCAGGATAAATTGTTACTTTATGCCAGTCTCCAAAGATTTCAATATACTTTCAGGTATAAAACAAAAATAGCCCTACATGAACATATCATAAATATAACTCAAATCTAATAAATATAAATTGTCCTTTTACTATAAGGGATGACACCTAGTTTGAAGAAGAATTAATAAAAGATGAACTAAAAATCTATGGKTTTTTTTTTTCTTTTTAATTTTATCTGACATGTAATGTTTGCCAGACTCCAGAGAAGATTTTTTTTTCAGTGATGGGCTTTCAGAAGTGATTTTTAGAATAGACAATTTACTGAGAAGAACTTACAGAGAATTCTTTTTTTAATCAGTCTCAAGGCATCATTTCATTAATGATAATGGCAAATACAGACAAAAATTGTATTTTTGGTTTTTTGGGTATGCCAGTAACCACAAAATATAGCAATCAAAGTGTCTTTCTGAACTGTAAATGCATTCTGAAGACACTGTATTTTTTAATTTTCTTTTCAAGGACTTAAAGTTCTTTAAAAAACATTACCTGAAGGGAGAGTCTATTGAGCAAAGGTGAGGGATTTGGATGTTCCCTTTTCAATGACATAAATAAAAGTGAGATATGCAAATACCTTTCCTGCCAATTGTAGTTTTCCAACTCAGGCTCTCGCACAGTGCTGTTAGGTCTGGCAATGCAGTAAGAGAAACAGGCAAAAGTACAAATTTCTGGACTTTAATAAATCGCATGGATCAGTACATGGACTGAATGCCACTGGGGTTAATTTATCTCCTATCCTAGCAACTATTGGATGTATTAATAACATTGGGGTTTTTGCTCCATTGAACCAGCAGGATAGCTGATGCTGAGATTATATAAACTTAGATAGAAGAACTTGTTAAAAAAAAAAAGGATAATAGTGACATTTTAAATCCAGACCAATAATCCATTACTACCTATGCCATATCTTGAACAGATCTGATGAAATGAGTGTCTTATTGCAGTTTTCTGGGATGAGCTGAAAATTCAGTTGTGGTTTTACCATTTATGAATCATGCAAATTGCTGCAAATTACTTTGGTAAAATCATTAACCTCTCTGTTACACTAGGCTCTGGAAGATGTTATCATTTTGCCTGTGTAATGTAGTAGCAATGAGCCTGTCACCATCAGTGGACACATTACTGCAAAGTGTGAAAATATATGACATTACTAAGGTTTCCATTGCTTTATCTGAGATTTTAAATAAGCATGCTAATGCAAGTAGCTGATATGAAATCTAGAGGAAAGGCAAACTGAAYGTTGTGTTTTTTCAGTCAGGACACTTTTCCAACAGCTGCACTCCACCTCCACGGCTCATGAGTGTTGGCTCTGGGAGCTCCCCAGCAGCATGAGTGCGAGCCCCAAGGAGGCACAAGGCAAGGGAATGTTTTTCAGCATGGAAACGGTCCTCTCCCGGCTGTGCCTTTAACAATAAAACTCCTGTTAGTTGCATCCTCTCTCACATTGTCTCCCCGTGTGTGTATCTGTGTAAGTACAGTAGATTAAAAGAAACACAGTTAATACACATGCATGTTCTGCGCATTTCCCTTTAAAGTAGAAAACGGACAAATTCATGCCTAATCCCACTGGACCTCTGTTTGCTTCATTTACCCACTTGCTTCTGAAGGCAAACAGACATCCCTGTGTCTTTGTTGCCGAGCATGTTCTGTCCCTCATTTTTCCCTGCATCCCCATATCCCAGTTTTATGTTGTTCCTTCTACTTCCCTAGCTTTTTTTCCAGGTATAGAAAAGGTGTTTCTCTAGCACAGGGTGGTATTTCCTGGGCTGGCAAAAGCAGCCAAGTATCACTGCATGTGTAATTGCACACTGTTTCTGTGTTTGTATTGCATGCACATGTAGCAATATTTGTGTTTGCAAATCCACAATATTAAAGAGTTGTATTTCTAGTATCTTCAGATCAGCTTAGTATCTTTTGGTACCCTGTGGATGGTTTCCATCTAGCATGTTATAGAAAGCACAGCTACTTCTGACATGGAAGCTGCAGCTCTGAGGCAGTCRATAACAACTACTCCTTTTCCTTAGAAATTCCCAGTGGGGCGTTCATTGTTCATGCTTGAGGTTATAACAGCATGTGAGCTTGGTTTTCTCTACTCTTTTTCTTTTTGTTCCCACTGCAGTTCCTGTTGGGACTAGTAGCAAGATTGCTCCAGTAGGGATTAAATTGAGCCCTTAGAGCAATCTCTTCTCTGTGGCACAGTAACAGTGAGTAAAAGGCTGTAAGGGAAGGTCAGCATGAGTTGGAAGTGTAGATAAACTTCCTTGCCTGTTCCAGGACTAATAGAAGAAGAAAAAGGGGCTTCATTCTCAGATGTGGGGCTAGATGTTGGGGTGGGGAGTTGGCCTGTCCACAGCAGCTGGGAACAGCCTTGAGCTTGAGTACTGGGAGAACAGCCCCTTGCTCTCAGGTGGGACTCCCTCCTCAGCAAGGGTGAGAGTTTCTTGGGCATTCCAGGGGCAGACACAAATTACAAGCTAGCTTCCCAAGGTGATTTTCAGGTCTTTCAATTCCTGCCACTTGCACCTGTGAGCCTTCATGGAAAAGGGTAGACAGTCAAAAACTGTTCTTCTTCTGACATTCCCGTGGCTCTTCTGGTTTCCTTTTTGTTTCCCCAATTCTGATTGTTGGGCCTGGCCAAAGCGGCAGCATCTGCACTTGGTAGTGGTACCTGCAGTTTCCTGGTCTCCTTTCCCCATTGCTCCCTCCCAGGCAGAACAGGCTTCCTCTTCACTGTCCTGGCTTCTCCATGACTAAGAAAGGCAGCACTGCCTCCCTCCTCACATTTGGTTGCTTCAGTTTCCATCAAGAAAACTACTTGCAACCCCCTTCACAGCCCTAGTGACCCTGGGAGTGTCGGGTGTTGTGTACTTCCAGGGTCTGGCTGGCAGCTCAGGGTCCTGAGTCCCTCCCTCGAGGACATCATGCAGCCCACTAGGGGTGGAAGATGTGGGGAGAGGTGTTCAGGACTTGGGAGACAAGCCACCACGGTGCCACCATCACCTTGGCACAGCCCCAAATGATCAAACTGTTCACCACAACAATGGATTGGTCATGCGGGCACTGCTGTGATCCCTGGCTGAGACTGGCCATTTCTCTGTGTTTGCCTTCCTGCCAGGCCACCTCCCTCACCCTGGGTTTTAATTTGCATTTACGTGACAGCTTGTAGCCATGGTTGTGTTATTAAAGCTGTCCACTCTGCAAGAGGGCCCAGATGCTGGTCTCGAGCTGTGTGCACAGCAGGAGGTCAGCAACAGGAAAAAAAATGAGAGTACAAATAAGTAAAAGACAAACAATGTTATAGTAGCTGCTAAATTTCTACCTGTCTGGGGTGGGAGCATCTTTGCCCCTGCTATTGCTGGGTCTGGTTTTCCCACACCCGTGAGCTGTGGTCACAGTTACATGCAGTACCATTACAGCCTTCACACATTCATCTAATGTGTTCAAAAGCCAGGTTTGGCCAGTGAGAAGGAAGATACAGCATTTCTTTTTACGAGATATTTTTGTTCATTTCTGGGACAGCATCATTCAAAGAAAGGACAGCAATGTTCAAAGAGGGGAAAAAACAAGTCTGAAGATGCCAGGCAGGCAACCCCTTTTGCACCTGATACCTTATTAATAAAGACCCTTCGACCACAAGTTAAACGGATTGTCTGAATTAGCAGGGTGTTAATAGCTGTGCCTATGCTAGATTGTCTGTTGAAAGAGATTGACAGTGTTCCTGGAGTGGTGGGGATCTTTGATGGTGTAAATTCACTTTTCGAAGCAGCTGCAAGACAAACAGTTGATGTGAACAGAAAACAGGGAGGGCAATAAGGCTTGGACAGAGGTGATGCTTACGCCTTACAGAAGGTAAGAAAGTACCTTCAGAGAAACACAATGATTGTGCAGGAAGTGGATGCTCAATGGCAGCAAGATTTTGTAGGTATACAACACTTTTCCAAACAAAATGATGGCAGTAAAAACATCTTCACAGTAATAAAGGTATTATCCAAACATATCTGGGTGGTGTGTCTGATAGGCAGAATGAGTTCTGCAATACTTGTGGCCATTAGAAGCAGTTTTAGCAGGGTGTACACACTACAGAAACTACAGGCAGACTGGGGCTAAAAGGTTTTCTAAAATAGCCTTCACACAAGCAGTTAAAGCAGGACTTTAACTTTCACCACTTTGCTCCTAATAATGAAAAAAGGTCTCCATTATAGAGTGTTTTACCAGTACGCTACAATCAGAGATGTGGAGGTGTTTTAAAGCACACAACACCTCTTGGTATGCATGATGGAGTTTATAAAGAGCTATAACCACAGTTTCCCTTGAACTGTCAGAGGCAGACCTGCTGATGTGAACCGCCTTGATGCTGTGAGGCTTTGGAAAACTGTGTATGAGGATTGGCTTAAAAGTAAAGAAACTAGGTGTCTGCTGAGAAAGGGAGAACACACCTTGGTATCTAAAAGAGATGTCTGATAAGGTTAGGAGCAGATTTTCATGGCAAAATTTTCACAGCTGATGAAATTGCAGAATGGATCAGATGCTTGTAAATGGCTTAAAAGCCTGTGGTCTTGACTACTCAGTGTTGTGATCACAGTGGAAGATCAACCAAGAGAAAGAAAAAGGGAGGGAGGGAGAGACAGAGGCCAGTCTCAGGGTCTCTTTTCTAGAACAAGTGCTGACCAAATCCTAGCATGTGTGGGGTGGGAATGGGCTGCAGAGGGTGGGGGCAAACTGGTGAATGGCAGCTATTAAAAGCTGGGACAAAGAGGGGACAGCATGTCAGCCAGGATAAGAAGAGGGACAAGAACAACAAGTTGAGTCAAGCCAAAACCAAGCTAAAGGGTCCCCAGTCCATACAGAAATGGTAAGCCAGAGCAGAAAGTCAAATTCACAGTAATGTGTACATGGTGACCCCGAGGAGAAGCCTCAAGGGAATGTCCAAAAAGAACAATGAGCAGCAGAAGAAATGAAGTTTGGTCTGGCAAATAAGAAACAGACTGGGCACAAAGCAATGTTGATTTGTTAGACCATATTTATTGTGGAAGTGACAAGACAGAATCTTTGGGATGCACCCTCATTGCGTATGCTCTTGGTGACCACAGATATTGCCAAAACAGCACAGGCAGCATCTCAGCACTCAAAGATCATAATTATTATCCGATACAGAGGAGTGGCAGTCAGGATGGAGTTCATAAAAGCAATGAATATGTTGGTAAGTTTTGAGTTGGTTCAGTTCTTGAGTTGCAGGGCTGCGCAGCTAGCATGTGTGAGACTTTAAGATGCCCTAAATGCAGTGTAGGCCTGGGAAACATTTAGACAAATAAAAAAGCCCTTGCTATTAAAAAGTAAATGGATCGTCCGCTTGCAATTTTTTGTGAGAAGCGTAAAGCCTATGTGGAAAAGCCTCACAAATGTAAAGGCTGGAAATGCAGTTAATGTCATGGAGATATCTTGAATATAAAACTAAATTAGTGTCTCATGCCCAAGATAAAAAGGCACAAAACAGGGAAAGGCTGTATTTTTATGATAGGGAATGTATGCCGGAAACTGGGACACCTTTTATCTCAGCAGTTAGCACCAGGACCTAGCTGAAAGGGTAGAAAGAAAAGTTGAAGAAGACAGAATTTAGAGGAGATTATTGTCTCATGGACTGTATTCAGCTCTTTAGGGACACAAAGTTTCTGGGCTATTTACAGAGCATAATGTTAGAGACTGTGAGGGCTACTGTTTTGTTAGCCAGCTTCTGAAAGAAAAAATAGACATGCAATTACTCACCCAAGGTGGCAGAGTCATGTGTATAGAAGTCCCCAGCCTGAGTATACATTTTATAGACTCTAATTTTTTTACCTATGAAACTAAGCAGCCTTCTCCAAGCACAGAGATCTGAGGCTTGCAAAGATTATTTTCCCCATTTTCTTCACACTACTGAAAATCAAAATTCTGTAGGCCATCGTCCAATATGAGATGATCAACATGCTGCTAGAGGAGAAAAAGCAGCTATTGGCATGTCACAGAGCAAATCAAAGGAAGATCTTTGCAATGTAAAAATAACTATTATTCCTTCCAACAAAATGTGAAAATGTTAAGGGAGGCCTCTTGGTTACACCGGACTGAGCTTGTGATGACTTGTTGCGTATTCCATGAGGAAGTTGGTGATGAAAATATGAACATGGATCAGTGTATAGTTCCCTTTCAGGCTATTATACTGGCTGGCACTTGCATGGCTATGCACCTATTTATGTTCCTCAGGTCTAAGACTGTTAGTCTCCTACCACTGAAAGACTACCACCAGAAGAAAAGGATTTAGAAACCCTTTATTCAGTGGGATATTCATCATATACATGTTGTGAAAAAGGAAAATATCCAAATCCATCAAGCATTACAAGGTGCTAGATCTCAAATACTTAGCTGATTGGTGACCAAATACTACTCAGATGACTGTGTGGTGCTTAGTAACATACCAGGGTGGCTGTTGAGAGGGTTTTCCAAATCCTTAGAAAGCCTGAAGGGCTATCTATTTAGGACAGTTCAAGGGCAGCTCTGGATCTAGCCCTTTTTAAACTCCAGTGACACATCCACATAGCAATTGCTCTTTTTCCAGTCATCTAGATATGATGCTACTGCTGTTCCCCATTCTCAAATCCAGCCAGTGGTGAAGCTCGGTGCAAATTCCCAGTAGACATGCACTCACTGCACAGACATAGATGGCCACAGATCAGCATAGAGGGGAGAACAGTGCTTTGCAGGCATCCACATAAAAACAAACAGCACTCATGTAAACATGAGCAACACAAATGGCTTGACCTTGCTCTTACTCACCAGCTAATAAGGCCCGAAATTCACTAGCTGGATCTCATGGATACAGCTGCACACACATGCATACACACACAAGCTCACATGGGTGTCTCCGGTAGCTGGCTCTCAGACCTGTGGTATCTCCATTGCCTGGGTCCTGGGTTCCTGGTCTCTCTGGTAGCTTGCCCCTAAACTCTCATTCTACCCCATAACCATCTCCCAGACCTACTAGCCAACTAGTCCAGCTCCAAGCTCACTAGTAGGTCACACCTGTACATGCTCTCACACATAGAGAGTATAGGGAATGCACACACAAAATAGTTAAAAAGAAAAGTTAATAAGATAGTAAGAGCTGTGGTGATCAAGTGCAGGGCTTGACTGATTGACCTCTTTTATCCCTCTTTTCTGTTTTCCCACTGTTCCTCCTCCCCTGATCCTTTGCTTCCTTTGACTTTAATCTTTCCTCCAAAAGTCCCATAATGCTTTCTACATTCTCACACTCCCCTTAAGACATAGAACAGTAAGCTTTATACAGTCCCAGAATCTCCCAAAATATCCCATAAGTTTGTTCTTTCTTATGAGACCCCTACCAATAGCCTAAAATAATCTTGTTTCCTCCTTCCTACCAATTAACAAGTGTTAGTTGAACACCTTCAAAGTCGCACATGAGTGATTCCTGCAACAGAGGACTGATCAGTGCCTTCTGGTCTTCTTACAGTCTTCACTACCCACTGTCAGTTAGGGTCTGTGTATCTGGGCATTTAAATTAGCAATTTTCCTGTTTCTTGTCTTTATTTTTTATGCTGCACAGCCTTTAGCCAAATACACTCACCATGACCCCATCTCAAAGACCACAGTCTGGGCCCCCTTGCAGAACACGCAGCTTTCAAAACTGCAGCCAATGCCACAGACTGCCTCATGGGAAACACAAAACATAACTGGGGGTACATGGGGGCCAGGCAGGAACGGAAACGTGGGAAAATGGCTAGCCACAGCCAGGAATTGTGGCAGCACCCACATGGCCACCCTCTTTCCCTTTCTTTTTCCCTTTCTTTTTCCCTTTCCTTTTCCCTTTCCTTTTGCCTTGCCTTGCCTTGCCTTTCCTTGCCTTTCCTTTCCCCTTCCCCTTCCCCTTTTCCTGTCAAGTCTCCAGCAGCTTGGTCAGGGACAGGAAAGAAGACTGAGGATAGGTGCACAAGCTCCACCTTCCCCTTCTCAGCTTTTTCCTGGGCCAGAGGAAATCCCTGGAGGGGCCATCAGGTTTTCCAGACTGACCCAGGAGCGAGTGTTGTGCAGATGACAAGCATACCAGGACCAGGGACTGGTGAGAGATGGTTCTCAAGTGGTTGGGTTCTGAGAGGCTGATGGCAGCCCTACTGCCCCTGCCCTCCTCCCAGGCAAGGGCAGAAGGGGAAAGGGAAAGACATGCAATGGAGACAGAGACCCATTGCCATGCTGCTTTCTGGGCTCCTCCTGTGCTGAGGTTCCTGCTGCTGTCTCTGCCCATCCCCGTGCTCTGAGCTGTGGAGCTCATGGTGGCCCTGACTGGCACGGCCACAGGTGCAGGCTACAGCTGAGTGGTTTCTGCACAAGGTGTTTATATAGTAATAAGAATTAAAAGAGAAGGAACCCAATAGAAGAGGGCAGACTGACATGTGAACTGACATCGTTTGTGGCCATTGTGTGTGTTTAACGAGCAAGGCCTAGAATGAAGCTTTCTTCAAAAGGAAGCAATGGCATAAACTCAGCTGTGGGCCATTGAGCTTTTCTATCTGTTTAGAGAAACAGCCCATGGTTTGGAAGGGGTCCTTTAGTGCATCACTGTGGGCTAAATTTTTTGTTCACTGTTTCTATGTCAAGTGTTTTATATTCCATGAGGCTGCAAATCATGCTTTTCACATTAGAGCTGTCTTCATATAAAGTGGTTAACACTAGTGAAGACTCTAGTTTACTTCTTCCAGTGATCTGCTCCTTCATTAATTCCTTTCCTGAGACTTTTTCTACATTATTCTTCATGTCTCCCTTTTATTCTCCCTCCCTATTATTTCCACAGCTTTTCTGTGCTTTATTGTTGCCATAAGCTCAAAAAAATTTATTCCCTTAATTAATTTTAAAATACAAGAAAAATTATATTGTATTGTCCATTAAGAGAATAGTGCTGCCTTCTTCATGAATCTGGGACATCATCTGAGGTCAAGACTCAGTGCAGACATTGCAGGAGTTGAAGTTTTCCCTTTGGATATATGGATATGCCTTAACTCTGTTTTTAAATACTGCTATGACCAGACATCAAGCTGCAGCCAACAGTTTCTCATAGAATAGAATTCTCTAAATCACAACCTTATATTTTGCCTCTTATATAAAAGAAGTGCCTTATCTCTGCTTGTTCTGGATCAATGAATGGGAGAAGGCTTAGAGGAGAAGACAAGGGCAAAGTGCTCATGAAGCTCAGGGAAGGGGAGTGACTGACCATAAAAGACGCAAAGAAAGCTGAACTTACAAAGGGAACTCTTCATGGATGGGTACGGATGGCCCTTTCTTAGGTAAACAACTTCATCTGTTGAGTGGATCTGCTGGCTATGTCAGTTGAATCAATTGACCAATTATATCACTTAAGTGATTCAACCAGCTCTGACATTAAGCGTATTATAGAAATCTGTAATAAGAATCACATTTGTATTGTGATTCAGCTGCGTACTGCAATTGCTATACTCTGCTAAGAGCAATTTGTACTTGTATTGTGATTTACATTCATTGCTTTATCAGGCTGCTAAATCAAAATCCTGTGTAACAACTTCAGATAAGTAATCTTCTGATATTGAAGATTAAATCCGCCACATGTGTAATATCAAAAAGAATCTGATAAGAGAGTGTTGGACTCCAACATTAGTCGGTGTCATGGACAGGATATTCCTGAGGTTTGATGTTACCAGTTATTGTACTAACGATTTGGCAATAACAGCGTTTCTGATTTAGCATTATAGCTTAAAAAAAAAAAAAGTACCTAATAGAGGTTATTTTTGTTGTGATTAAGGAAGGCTAGTGGCAAGACTGTTTAAAAGAGAGGATAAATATTTGCAAATGTTAGCAAAGACTGGAAAAAGCTAGCCCATAAATTTGAAAAGAAGGCATGGAAAAATCCTGAGTGGGAATTTTCTTGGGTACAAGAACATTGTACTGATCACAGAGATATTTAGGAGGAACTGAAGAAATGAAAAGGTTCTAACAAGTTGGAGTAGGAAAAGGGAAAACCAGGCTTGCGCTGGCTGCTAGGAAGTTGCTTGCAGCAGTAGTGGAGAAGCTAGAAGAGTAAGATTATGTAAGATTAACATGTTAGAACCATAGAAGAAACAGTAATAAACGATAATATGTTGTATAAAATGTGACATACACAGCTAGAAAACCAGAACAGGTGATTAGAATGAAAACTGCAGCACTAGATCACAGCCTGTGCCCGCATACGCAGGGATCACCTACAATGGTCTAGTCAAATAGAGCCTGTTAAAGAGTTGGCTGCTACGTATACTGAGAACGATGAATGGTGAGGTGGTATCTGGTTTGATCCCAATTCTCCCAATCATTTTCACAAGTGATGAGTCAGATGACCAGTGAGAAGAAAATAAGGTGAAAGTGGTTGCTTCCATGATAAAAATCAAACAAATACTGTATGCCCACCCTCAGACAACTACAAAAGGTTTTACTTCCTTGGAGATAACTGACCTCCAAGTAAAGTTTTCAACTAAGCCTGGGGAATACACTCCTAGAATAGATGGCCAGTTTATGGGGAAAAGGAGCAAATCAGCTACCCTCACTGTGGATGAGGCTCAAAATTTCGTATTAGGACCACCGGCACTCCTACAGACCCCTACCCACAGCAGGCTGCCTCACTGTGGGGGTCTGCTGTCTGCCGGGCCAGGCAGATCCCCCCAGCAAGGGGATGGGAGGGGAATTGTTACCCTCAAAATCTTGCTTATGGAAAAAATTAAATGTCTATATCATATTACTTTCTTCTTTTTCACTGATATCTTAGCAAGCTGTTGCTCTTCTGTGTAGAATGAATATTTTTTATTATTTTCACCTTAATTTACAGCCCCAGGTGATTTTTAGATATTTGTGGAAAGGGCTGGTTGGAACTTTTTTAGTGTCTGTGGGGAGTTGAGGCCAATGTAATCGTGCTGTCTGTGTTTGTATATATGTCTGTTTGTCCCCACTGGATGATTTTAACAGAGAGGTTATCAAAGACATGAGGTTCAGGCACATTTCTCTGAAACACATGAGTAGACAGAAGAGAAAGAACACTCCCTCAGAGTGAAAGGTTAGGAAATTGTTCTTTATTAGATGTCAGAAGGTCCACATAGGCAATTGCCATCAGAAATCAAGTTTCAAGAAAACTGCTGCTTGAAGAACCCCATTCTGATTCTTTTTTTTTTCCTTTTAACATAAAATTGAATTATTTTGAATTTTCTTGATATTTTTTCCTCCATCCTAGCCAGTGTAAGCCTACTTCTGCAGAACCAATAATGTCTTCCTATTTTTATTGCTCTGTCCTGTTCCTTAATGCTTGTGACTTGGAAGCCACCGAGGCGAAGGGCTCTGGAGCAGAGGACCGCGACGGGGGACCTTTCCTAAAGTGGCAAAAACGCGAAGGCAAAAACCGCGAAGGCAAAAACCCGCGAAGGCAAAAGCCCAGGGAGAGAGAGGGAGCCCCAGCCCCCCCCCTCCCCGAGCCGGAGGAGCGAGCTCCTGGCGAGCGGCAGCCCTGACTCGGCGTGGGCGGGGACGGGAGGGACGGCGGCCCAACCCCCTCACTTACAAGAGCAGCCCTCAGGGAGCGCGAGCGACCCGCAGCGCGGCGAACAGGGCGGGCAAACAGGACGGGGCGCCTCAGAAGAGTGTGGCGCGGCAGTTGGCGCAGGCAGTTCGTGCAGGGAAGGCGAGCCGGCGGGGCGCAGCCCCCCTCCTGGCTCTAGAGGCCAACTCAACCGACTCAACTAGTGGTCATCGCCCTCCCAGAAGAACACCTAGCTATGGTTTCCACCCGGCCAAAAGCCGCTGTCAGAAGGAATGTGGCAACCCAGACGAAGCCCTCACACACGCATACAGCTGTCCAGGTCTCCGGCTGCAGGGAGTGCCTGAG
>JAYKAV010002878.1:513317-782747 GCA_035582835.1 Phoebastria nigripes | reverse complement strand
CATTCCAGGAACCTCCCAGATTGCTTATGCCCTGCTGTGTTGACCCTCCAACAGATATTGGGGTGGTTGAAGTCCCCCATGAGGACCAGGGCTTGTGATCGTGAGGTTGCTCCTATCTGTCTATAGAGGCCCCCATCCGCTCACTCTTCCTGGTCGGGTGGCCTGTAGCAGACCCCCCACCGTAATGTCACCTGTCCCTGCCCTCCCTTTAGTCCTGACCCATAAGCTCTCAGTCAGCTCCTCATCCATGCCCAGGTGGAGCTCCCTGCACTCCAGCTGGTCATTGACATAGAGGGCGACACCCCCTCCTCATCTCCCCTGCCTGTCCTTCCTAAAGAGCCTTTATCCTTCCATTCCAACACTCCAGTCATAGGAGCCATCCCACCACGTCTCTGTGATGCCAATAAGATCATAGCCCTGCAGGCGTGCATCTCTAACTCCTCTTGTTTATTCCCCATGCTACATGCGTTTGCATAGAGGCATTTAAGTTGGTTCTCCGATGAAGCTGACTTACTGGCTGGAGTGGCTGGAATTCCTTTTGAGTTGCTAAACCATCAAATACTACTGGCTCCTGTTTGAATGTCTAGCTGCCGTTAGTAAGTCCTGAACTTCTCATCTCATTTAAAGCTGTACTGCTTACAAAAAACGTAGACTAACCTATGTTCTGTGCAGAATACCAGAAAGACTGGGAGGGGACGGGAGTGAGCCACAGAACACCCAAAAAGACCATGGGGGAAAAGAAGCAGGGGAATAAACCTGAAAAGGGAGAGGAGGTAAAGGAGATCAGGCCCTATGAAAGGGACATCGTGGTGTGACAACCTCTGGCTCTAAGGGACATGCTCTAGAGGAAACCCCAAAGTATGGAAAAGAGGAAAAGGAGAAGAGGCTAAGGCTACGAAGCGGCATGTTCATGTTGTGACTGTTCTGTGCCTTGGATGATACTTGACAACTCAATTGCTTCTACAGCTGCTCAATGAAACCTTAAACAGAAAGTATATAGTATTTCATCTGAGACTCTGTCCGAGATTTGGCTCTCCTTGCTGCCCTAATGGAATTAGAAAACTTTTCCAACAATGCACTGTTGAAGGAAGAGCCCAAAAGAGGTCATACACGCTACCCTGTATATGGCTATATCTCCTGCACAAAGGTACAAACCAAAATTGCATTCTGAGATTGTCTAGCATTCAGAAAGAATCGGATTAGTAATGTTACAAATAAAGAATTTGAAATAGTGATAATCTGCACCAGCAGTTTTTTCTACCTGAGGATAGTGCTGGGGCACTACTGCTATTGCACTTTATTTCTCAAATACCAAGTGAATTAACCACTCAAGGTGTCTTCTGTTTCTTCACAGAGGATGTTCAACAGCCCAGCAAAACAAATGTACCTTTTGTTGTTCCTCTCTCTATTATTTTCATTAGCTGTCCAAGTTAGTAAGGTACCAACAGGGGTGTTGTCATGCAGAATTTTGCATGCTGTGGAAAACTGTTTATTTAGGAAACACAGTTCTTCCCTCACAGGTCACTAAACGCCCTCTGAATGGCAATGATACTCAAGCACTGTTTTTCACAACYGAGTCTAAGCAACTGATCTAAAAAGAAAACAGTTGGTATTCCATTTTCTTACCCCATGAGCCATCTAGTCTTCTGGCTTTCTGAATATACACAGGAATTACAGATCTTTTAAACTCCACCTTTCTTGGAAAACTCAAAGTACACTCAGGATGATAAATGAAAGTGGACTTATGGACCGTCTGTGGTCCCATATAAGTCAGATCCTATTGATTGCAAATGGAAACAGAATTTCTTCACACTAACATCTAAAGAATACATCAAATTCTTGATTTATTCACAATCTTATTAACCTTTTATGCAGCACAGTATTTCTGTGGGCTACTGCAGAAGGGTGTGGGGAAGGAATGAAATAAGTTTTTGAAAACACTTAAAAAAAAAAAAAAAAAAAGAGTAATGTATTAGCGCCATGATCATTTTCCTTTTAAAAATGAATGAAATATTCATGGAAAGGGTTGACACAGTTTTGAGTGTATCAAAAGGAACTAAAGTCCTATCAGGCTTCAGGCACAGCTTTTTATTCTTAGCATCCGTTCACATGTTCCTTCCATCCCTGTCCCCAAAGCAATAAAAATGATGTGTTTTTTTCACACTGGCAGCATACCTCTGGCACATAGCTTTAATGGTTCTGGACAATATGGGAAGAGTTTGTGCTTTTCCTCCTCCTTTTATTTATATTACAAATATTTGACAAACTGCTGCTATCCTGGAGGATTTCAAATCCCCTCAGATTTAAAACACAGCTCACTTCTAAAGAGCTGCTAACACTTAGAGGAAAAAGTTGAACATTTGCAATTAAACAGGTTTTTATTGTTCTTTCATTGTTCCTTTATTATGCTAAAGGTGCTTATATCAAAAGAGGATCTTTATTCCCTTGCCCTCATTTATTTTTTAATTAGGTCAGTCTTCCCTTTGATATCCTGTTCATCAGCTCAGCCTCTAATGGCAGTGTCACCTAGCAATCAACTTCTGGTGAAGATCATAATAATTTAGCCATCTTCTAAGTAATGCAATGACTTCCAATAACATTCCATAAATAGTGAACATCAAGCAGCTCACACAACACAAACTATAACTTATGACTAGAACTACCTCCAAGCAGAACACTTTTTCAGCTTTCCAAGAAAGTTTGGGCTCTTCCCTAGAACTTCAAAGTGCACAGGGAAAACAAATACACAAAAAATCCAAGCTTTTTAATTATCAGTCAATTTTTTCTAAGTATCTAAGCTGGTGAGATTCCCAAGCACTCAAGTTAGGAGCTGACTTTCCTTAGATAGTCAGTGGAAAGAGGAAGCTCTTGTAGTGAGGTCAGCACATCAGAACTACCATCTAAAGGAGCTGATATGAATAATCAAGCAAAATAAAGGCATAATGCTGCTCCCCAAAAAGGGAAGCTCCAAAAATTATGCATTCTGCCTGCTAGGGTTAGTAAATGCCTCTGGAGAACACAATTATAAATCTTAACTTCCTGGTGGTTTTGATCATTACAGAAAGCACATTTGTGCCCACTCAGATACAGGATGTGTTCTGCTGTCACCTTCTTGCCTCCTGTCCAGAAAAGTGCCAAATGCTGCCAGGTCTCTGAACAGAAGCCAGATGTGCACAATAGGCAAGAAGCTATTCCCAGGGCTAAAGGGAAGTGCCAACCAATGATCTTAAGACAGCCCAAAGTGAGGATGGACATGTAAGATAATACTGTCTTGCAGGTACAAAAGTTAGGGGGAAATGGTTCAACAACTAAACTATATCATTGTTTCAGATGGAAGAGAAATCCTCAAAGCAAAATCCTCCTGGCCCCAAGGGTTTTTCCTGAAAATGGCAATGGCAAAGTAAGTTTGAGGCAAGACAGTCTGCTGCTGGCAGGAAGGAATATTTTATGTGAAGAGCAAGCAAATCAGATATGAACAGAGTATGATGGGTTGTTTTTCCATGTCTAGCTTCCTATTCCCACTGTTTTGGTCTGCTGGTGGCTGAACTA
This sequence comes from Phoebastria nigripes, assembly GCA_035582835.1. NCBI lineage: Eukaryota > Metazoa > Chordata > Aves > Procellariiformes > Diomedeidae > Phoebastria > Phoebastria nigripes. Next base: position 779,198 of record JAYKAV010002878.1, on the reverse strand, counting down.
TGTTTTTTTCCCTTCAAATTCTTTGTGCTTTTTTCTACTTGTCCAAAGTGCTACTGGAAGCTCGAGGCAGAGGGAGTCAGACCCTGAGAACAAGCAGGAGAGGACAGATAGAAATGGCTTTCCAGCATCTGGAGAGTAGCTTTGTGCTGGAGACAACTGTTTACTCACAGATCTGCTACCTCTGCTGCTAATTTGATTTCTTTCATTTCTGCTTTACATTGACATTCAAGGCACATTTAGAAGACGAACTTTCCTGTTTGCTGGAGAGATATAATAAAGCATCTTTTCCTATATATCTAAACCAGAGACATCTGGAAATGAGAGCCATGGAGCAAGGAGGCCTTGTGACACTATTCCCATGACAAGGCTCTGCTTATCAGACTGAGAGAAGCATTTCATATGTTGTGGTAATTTGCAGTAAAAATTGCCACAGATGGTGTTAGTTAGTGTTTGTGGAGTTTATGAGATTAGTAGTTGGCTACAGATCTATCTCCACATGTTTCTGTGATACCAAAAAGAGTGCAGAGATAGAGAAGCCTGAATAAACACAAATTTTTCTTAAAGGAGGTTTTGTTGAGAATCAGTTTCACTATAACCTCTGTAGTAGTATGGTGACCAGATACAGTGAGCTATATAAATCCAGCTCAAATTTCCACTCTAAAAGTAATCCTAATCTGTATCTGTAAATGATTCCTGATCAGCTTTTGTTTTCCCACATGCTGCTAATCTATGTATGGTATCACTTTTAAAACACATAAGCAAGAGATACAACCCCTTGACTAGCAGCTCCTTTGCTCCCTCCCAGCACCCATCTCCTTGCTGAGACGACCTTACCCCCACCTCACAGCATAGGTCTGTGTCCACCTTACCAGACCTTCTCTAAACGCAGAGAAATGTCTAAGCAAATAAATGTTAACCTCATCCATCATAAGAGTAAGGCAGAAAATAGTGCAAAGCAATCCCTCCTTTTTCTTTCTAAATTATTTGGGTATATTCTGCCAAAAGGCAGACGTAGACTTTCAGTTTAACTGAGTATGGTKATGTGTGATGCTCTAAATATTGGGTTAAGTTTACAAGCTCAAGAAGTGGGCCCGTGTGAACCTCATGAGGTTCAACAAGGCCAAATGCAAGGTCCTGCACCGGGGTCGGGGCAACCCCCAGTATCAATACAGGCTGGGGGATGAAGGGATTGAGAGCAGTCCTGCCGAGAAGGACGTGGGGGTACTGGTGGATGAAAAGCTGGACATGAACCAACAATGTGCACTCACAGCCCAGGCGGCCAACCGTATCCTGGGCTGCATCAAAAGAAGCATGGCCACCAGGTTGAGGGAGGTGATTCTGCCCCTCTACTCTGCTCTCGTGAGACCCCCCCCTGGAGTACTGTGTCCAGCTCTGGAGCCCTCAGCACAAGACAGACAGGGACCTGTTGGAGCGGGACCAGAGGAGGGCCATGAAAATGATCAGAGGGATGGAACGCCTCTCCTATGAAGAAAGGCTGAGAGAGTTGGGGTTGTTCAGCCTGAAGAAGAGAAGGCTTCGGGGAGACCTTTATTGCAGCCTTCCAGTACTTAAAGGGGGCTTATGAGAAAGATGGGGACAAACTTTTTAGCAGGGCCTGTTGGGACAGGACAAGGGGGAGTGGCTTTAAACTAAAAGAGGGTAGATTTAGACTAGATATAAGGAAGAAATTTTTGATGCTGAGGGTGGTGAAACACTGGCACAGGTTGCCCAGAGAGGTGGTAGATGCCCCATCCCTGGAAACATTCAAGGTCAGGTTGGATAGGGCTCTGAGCAACCTGATCTAGTTGAAGATGTCCCTGCCCATGGCAGGGCGGTTGGACTGGATGACCTTTAAAGGTCCCTTCCAACCCAAACTATTCTATTCTATTCTAAGTGATGGGGAGCAGAGCATTCAGCTTGTCAAAGCAACCTGATGAACACACATACAGCTCAGAGTCATGCAATAAGCACAGATAGCTAGGGGTACTGGATGATGTGAAGGACCAGGGTATAATAGTGTAGACTGGGAACGTGTCTTCGAATGGGGCATTTTTAAGCATAGGTGACATTAGGAAGCACTGTCCTGGCTTGTGTGGCAGGTGTAGCTGGAGCTAGGGGTACTCTACTACAAATCCATGAGTGTTACAAGCCAGATTGGACACGTGGTGCCTCAGGTGCCACAGGTGCCTCAGGACACAACAGCTCTGCAGAGCCCTGTGATCTGCACTTGTCACTTTGACTGTTTCCTTCCCAGATAAATTGGGAAAGGAATTAGTCTAAATCTTGCTGTTGTATTTTTTTTCATGTGGGGTGATGTAGTTCCTCCTCATTGTCCTGAGAAAAGGGCCTCCAAGCATCCATACTGTGTGCATCTGTTGATGGTTCAAGAAAGTTTTCCAGGCTTTCCCCRTTCCTCTTGGCCCTGCTCCTATTTGTACCCACCTCCACCCAAGCTACCCCCATCAATGCATCACAATTTTTTATTTTCTACCCAGCACCTTGCTACCAAGTCTTTATCCATCCCCTTTGATTTTTCTTCTGCAACCCAATCCTTCAGCCAACTTCACACAGACCCTATTTTAATTTTCAGGCCTTCTTCACATATACAATTTCTTCCCACTTCCTTGAAGARAGCCCACAGAAGAAGGGTGGGGGGCAAGAAAGAGGAAGGTCAGAAATTCAGAACTCCACATACCAATGCAACTGTCCTTTGCGCCTCAGAAGCGATAAGCCACCTGAAGAAAACTGAAGCCTACATGTCCAGATGGGTTTAACTCCTTGCTTTGCTATCCACAGTGGTCTGAAGTCAGAGGTTTGAGACAAGCAGGACATGTCTGTAAAGCTATGCTGCCCACTGACCCCATTTGTAGCCATGAATTCTTATGAGCTTTGTAATGGGGGAAGGATGCCCACCACACCTTATTTTGAGTAGGATATAAGTGAATTGTACAACACATAGGCATACATGCCATATAACTCTGATTTAGCCAGGTACCTGCTATACAAAAATCCTTGAGAATACAGCAGCATGTTTGAGGGCTCCCAGGTGTGTACAGGGGGAGTCCATGCCCTGCACAACCCTCCCACTCTTGCTGATGCTGCAGTCCCAGCTATTTGGAAGCCAGCTCAGATACTGCTGCCCCTGCTATGTTCACATCTGCCCTTGCAGGACAGACCCAGCAACACTTGACTTCCATAAAGCTTGCCTCAGACATAAGAGAAGCAGAGGGTTGAAAGATGAGGGGAAATAATAGCTCAGGCATAGCTCTATTTTCTTTTTGTTCTCCACAGCAGCGACCCTAGCTTAGAAAGGTGTGAATCTTTACAACTGCAGCCCAGAAAAACCATTTCCTGTTTTCTCCCAGCAAGCACTAACTTCTTCTGTGCTCTTAAACCACATACAGCTTCTATAATCAGACACTGCCACAGTACTTGTGCCAAAATATGCCATTCTGAAAATGGCCTTTCACTCTCTGCATACAGCAGTTCTCTCAGGCAACTGCAAATGTTTATGAGCAGTTTTCTAACAAGGACATGGACACATCCTTTTARTGAAACTAATCTTTTCTAGCTGAGGAACCATTATCATTTCATCTGGTTTGAGCTACCAGGCATATGTTGTTGAATCATGCAGACTAAATATTTATTTTGACCACTTCAGAAATACCTTGTGGGCTAACTCTGGTTTGCCCAGCTTTTTGTTAAACAATTGCAAATGAGAAACATTCAAAAAATCACAGCTTGTTTATGCATAATTTGTACGCTCACAGTAGAAAGGGCTATGTATCTCAGCTAAATCATTTGCAATGAATAATTCCACCATTCGGTACAGATGCAGAGTGTTGGAAGTTACAGAACATTATGGAAATGTATCTTCCGTCCTCAGGAGATGGGAGAATTTTAATTCTTGGCACTGAAGGCAGGCTTGAATGAGAATATGATTAAACTTTTATAACTGCTTGACGTTTTCTTGGCTCAATCAATATTCTTTTCAATAAGCCCTTGGCCTGTTTCAGAAGCATTGCCAATATTTGTTGTTGAGTAAATGTGGTTTTATTTTTCACTCCCGCTGATCTGATCAACAGAATGACATCGATCACAATGAGCGCTGTGTTCAAACATTTTAAAACAATTTAATCTGCTCATGCAGGACAGAGGTTAGGTAGCCATGCGGATTACAGCACATCTTTTAGTGGCCTGTTACAGATGAATATGCTTTGATATCACCTCCGATGTATCCGACTGCAATCGTTTATTTGTGCAAGCTGGCAGAAACGGATGGGGTCATGCAGAATGGTTGCTTCCTTTCTTTCAAAGGCAGACCTAAAGGGGCACGATAGGTAGTCATGTGTTCCTCAGGAGGATTAGCGTACTGGGGATAGACCCTGAGCCTTCCATCCTGCTGTGTATGAAAGTGCGCAGGGGAATTGGCTACGATTATTTAGATGTTAATACTGTCAAGCAGAAGGTTGCTAGACTAGAATTTAGGATGTGCCTACAGCCTATTCACCGATCTGCCAACAGCATGTGCATAACCTTGGGCAAATCACTTAGCTCTGTGCCTTGGGTTTTCTATCTATCAAGCAAGGTTGATAATTCTTACTATGTTTTGTGAAACAGTTTGACAGAAACTGAGAGGTGTGATGCAAGAGAGGCGTGATGTGACTGTTGATTTGTGGCATTCGTTCAGCACATTGGTGACACTCAGTTCTTTGACAATCCAGGCAGGAGCTACTTCTACAAAATGCCAGAGGGAGTGAAGGGTTTGGAGCAAAAGTCAATCCAGACAGTTTCAGCTGATGCTGAGAAACTGGGGAAAGCGGTGAATAGTGAAAGGGGCAAGAATTGCTCATTCCTTTTTAAGGAAACTCTCATTCTTTGCTTCAATGGTAGTACAATCCTGCTAGGTCTGATTCCTGAGCTTCGTGCCCTGAGTCCTCAATGACAAAAAGTGACTTTTGTGCTCACTTCTCCATTTCCAGATGTGATGGAAAAGGGGATTGATCATTTCAAGGTACTGGCTGTCCTAGTAATTGCTTGTCCCTCTATTCACAGACATGGTGGTTGAACTTGAGACCTGCCTTTATAAATAAGCTTACAGTCAGACATATTTCAGTGATCAGAAGGCTTCAGAAGTAACCATGTGCTGTGAGTTAAGCCCTGCCAGCAGCCAAGCACCCACACGCCCCCCAGTGGGACAGGGGAGAGAATAGGAAGAGCAAATGCAAGAAAACTCGTGTGTCAAGATGAAGACAGTTGAGCAGGTGAAGGAAAGAGGGGGAAAAAAAACCCTACAAAAACCAAGTGATGCAAAGGCAATGACTCACTACCTCCCACAAGCAGAGGTCTCTGAGCAATGGCCAACATGGAAGAAAAAAAACCTCACCTTCTTCTTCCTCTACCCCAGCTTTTATTGCTGAGCATAACGTCATATGGTATGGAATATCCCTTTGGTCAATTTGGGTCACCTGTCCTGYTGTGTCCCCTCCCAACTTCTTGCACAGCCCCAGCCTACTCACACTCACTGGTGGGGGGGAGGCAGCAGAGAGGGGAAAAAGAGAAAGGCTTGTGCTTGCAAGCACTATTCAGCAATAGCCACATAATTAATGTCTTACCAACACTGTTTTAGCCACAAACCCAAAACACAGCACCACAGGGCTTCTATGAAGAAAGTTAGCTCCATCCCGGCCAGACGCAGTACACCACGAAAGAAATGAAAATAGCAAAGTCCCATTCTGGCAGAGGACTGATTAGACTGGAACTGATTAAATTACTCCCCCACAAAATTAAATACACTCTTGAAAAACTGAGGGCAGCAAACAACCTTCAGAGAACGAGCGACCCAGCAAGGGCAGCCTTAGAGCCTGCTCCAGTGCACACAATGTTCAGAAGTAGGGAGCTAAATAATGTTACTCAGCCCAGTACTGTGTTTGGGAGCTCAGCAAAGTATTTGGCTTGATGGGCAAGATTTTTGATGGCTTCCTGATGGCCAACTGTGGTTGGTTTTTTGTTTTGTTTTCTTTTGTTTTATATAAGCAGAGTTATGGAGTGGTTGGGTGTGTTTAATTATGATAAGGTTTGGAAACAGTTGTCTGTTTAATAGACACTCATGCAGGGACTGCCTTACGTGAAGGAACGCATTTGTGACTTTAGATAGAGCTGTGAATAAGGAGGACTAAAATACCATTTTCTGTCCTACCTCTAGGAGAGGAGGGAAGGCAGGGCTCCTCACAGAGGTGATGGTACACAGCACCTGCTGCAGCACCTGGCCTGTGCTGACCAATTCATTGTAGTGTTTTGCCGGGATGCTCACGCTCCCTTTTCCACAGGCAGCCAGCTCTTCTGCATGCCTACAGCTACTCCCCCCTCCACACTTCTCTGTGGTTTTTCACAGCCTCTGAATCTCTAATTTTATTCACTGAGTTGACACAAGCTGAGCTGTGCAAGGGTTTCTGGAAAAGAGCAGTTATTTTATGCTTTCATACTCCCTCGTACAAAGAGCGAGAGCAGCATGCAATCCGGAAGAAATATACTGRAGAGAGATGAGTTTGTCATTTCAAGAGTCAATATGATGTTTTGGCTGTATCTGAAGATCAACATTTACAGAGAATAGATGTGTAAATCGGTTTTTATATGGTTCTTCAGAGGTTGCTTTCAGAAAATTATTTACTATTCCAGATGCCTACATACTCAAAGATATTGACTGACTGGAATAGTAAAAATGTTCACTTAGTGCAGATGTTTTGATTTATAAAAAAGTGATAAAAAGATTAAAGGGATAAAATACAGCTTGAGGCTGGGCCAACTGATGAGTAGAGAGAACACATCCCTCTCCAAATATGAATAAACACCATGAATAAAACAATTACATACGGCAGTGTACCACAGGGTAAGCAATGGCACACATAACGCAGTCCCACAAATTATTCTTCTATAAGCCAAACTAATCAAAGAGAAGTTGAGCTTAAATCTTCTGTCAAACATTTCTGCATAGACCTGCTCAATAGAATTGCAGAAGATGTGGAGCTTGGACAGAACAGAGGACGAGCTTCAAGCACTATACAGGCACCAGAAAAGTTTTCTTCTTGAAATGTCTTCTTGAAACATCTGCCTCTCATTAATTAACAATATTGTCTTTTATAGCAAAAAATGGCACAATGTTCATTGTTTATTCAATCATAAGATCAAAAAGATGCTGGCTGTCTTCATACTATAGGAAATTTCCTGCTGACATCAGTATGCCCTTTCCCAGTGGCAGAGCAAGAGTGCTATCTAAGAGCAAAGCCTCAGAAGTCTGGCTATGTGCTGACTGCGGGACTAGGACATTTTAATCTCTCCGCTGGTACTGTCCAAGACCCATGCTTCCTCATGGCACATAGCACAATTACACCTTTACAACCCAGCCACCCCCACTCAAATGAGGACTGCAAACCACTCCTCCCAGTAGTCAGCTTATTCGTGACTTCAGAAATAGTTTTAATGATTTATTAAGTATCTTTATTGGAGTAGAACCTAAGACAAGGACTTTGTTACGCTAGATGCTGCATAAACACAAGACAAATGGGTAGTTCCCTGATAATTTACAATATCTCAATAATTAAGCAAGGGACGGCAAGCAGCAGACACGAAAAGAAGTACAGAGGAGCACTAAGAAAAGATAGGCCACTCTCTGGTCACACAAGACAAATGACAGCTGCTGTTTCCTATAGGGACCTTAACATCAAGGTTTTAACACTGTGGTTTTCCCTTGTTTCYTTTATTTTGCTTGTTTACAGTTTGATGCACTACTTGCTTTGCAATCTGCATAAATGCATCCTCTGGGCAAAAGCATTAGGCAGCATTTGTTGATTTTGTGATTCCTAAGGTCATGGAGTTTGAAATTTTTGGTTATACCTTATCAAATATACCAGTTACTACTGCTATAGGATAGTTTTCATGCACAACTGCTGAATGCCACTCTCATTTTCTCACAGGGGCGGTAGAAGAAATTCTTTGCAATTGAGTGCCTCTGTCACTCTAGTGAAGTGTAGCATGAATTCAAAACAGCCGAAAGTAACTACTGCATAGATTGGCTGAAAGACTGGTCTTCTATCAATAAGACTGAAATAACAGGAACATATCCTTATTTTCCTAGGTTAGTGATTACGTCAAATATAAAATAAGTCTGGGGCTGTTTCTACTATTTCTAGTATAAAATTACGTATCAAGAAATTAGAAGACATTAAGGTTGTAAAGTGAGTGAATCCTAAGCTAGGGAATGTCAGAGGAAGGTAATTAATCTCATGCTATGTGTGCACTGAATTTCAATCCTTAATTATCAAAGCACTGCAAGGGGATCATAAAACCCCACAATGAAGGCCATGATGACCCTAAACCCTAGAGTGAAAAAACAGACTTTATGATGCTTTTTCTTCCATGGGAATAGCACCTTGTTGAAAGAACTGAATAGTTAGTTATCCAGTACTTCCTTTTATCCTTCTTTAAGTGTAGGGCTTCAGGTCTTTTTTACTACACATCATCTAAAGCTTGCCCTGAACATATATAGACTTACTTGTCTACTAATAAACTTCCTACTAATATTCTGACCTATTCCAGTATTTGACCAYGTTGGAAGTATCACAGAATTTATTTTTCCAGTATTCAGGGGAGTAAAAGTAGTAGTATTATTCCTCTTTTACCCACGGGAAAGGAAAGACTATAGGGACTTGGTTCGAACTACTAAGTGCCCACCAATTTTGTCAACTCAACTCAGTCTGAGATACATAGAATCTGGTTTATTCAGGGTATTTACACTTTACACTTTTTTTTTTAATCTTAGGAAGTTTATATAAGCTTTTATATACTCAAAGCATAGCTTCCATCAAAGTTAATAGCAAGAGAAAGTGCTGAGAGCTTCTGCAAATACACTCCCAGGTGGGTATCAAGAAAATAAATACGCAGTTAGGTGATCAGTGAGATTCCAGTTTTTAGATTATTTGTCCTGCATTCATCCCAGTGGGAGGAGAGTGACAAATGTAGGAGTGGGATCTAGTTCATTAGCTTTGAATTACCACACTCGTCCTTTCTCTTCCTGCTAACCAAAATCAACACTTTTCTACTCTTGTTAACTGGCTTGTTCACCACACACATGTGATTTAACTGCTGAGCACAGTTCATGCAGTGGTGGCAGAAAAATCGTACCTTGAAAAAGGGTAAGGCCTTAATGCAGAACCAGAAAAAGGGGAAGACCTGCCAGAAACAGGGTAAGGCCTTAATGCAGAACTTGTCAGCTGTGGAAACTTCACAAACATAATAGTAAGAATGCTTAAAAATGGATAGAACGGTGTATTTTTCTTTAGTTCTGCCATTTAAAAAATAAGATCTATTACAACTGAACTAATAAACAGCAAGTAGATAAATACAAATCAGCTTTAGACAAGAAGCCATTATGAAAAATCCATCTATGTCTCTATGTTTGCAAAATGGCAAATGTTTTTGTAATGGGAGGTTCCAGGATGCTGTGCTGATAGCGTTGGTTTTTTTTTTTTTTTTTTTAATTTTATTTATAGAAAAGGAATGGCTGCTTGAAGAATATTGAAGAGGAACGGGATGATATCCAAAATATCAGTGCTGGTGGGCAGGTAACGCTTTCGGCAGTGCCAGTTCCAGCCCCCCTCCTCAGGGGCCTCAGGCCTGCAACCCTACGGGACCAGTTGAAGAATGACTGGAAAGGGCATGACTCATGGCAGCCATTTAGCATCAAATTCTCCAGACCTTACCCCTCTGACCGTTTCTGCTGAATCCAACAGGAAAATTATATTCTGTGCAGCTTTGCCTGGAGCTCCCCAGCCTGCACTGCTCCCCGGCAGGGGCGTGGCGGGCCCTGCAGCCCCAAGGAACCCCAGTCCCAGGGAGCCCTGGCAAAAGCTGGCTTAAAAACAAAAAAAAAGGTGTCTATTTTACATGAAGCGGCTCATACTATTTTTAAAATACTGGCTTTTTGCCGACGCCAGGGCAGCACCCTGCGGGCAAAAAGTCGCCTTCACAGCGACTGCCCGCGGGGCCCCTGGGTCGCCACGTTCACTCCAGCAGCGCTCCCGCTGAGGGAGCTCTCCTCACAGTACCCGACCCGACGCGGCCCACGGCTGGAAAGCCGCAGCGGCCGCCCGAAAGGGCGACGCGGGTCCCAGCCGCACCCGGCGGGAGGAGCCTGCGGCCGGGAAGCAGCCCAACGCCGGCTGCTGCCACCGCCCCCGCAAGCACAGAGCTCGGCTGCCTGTGCCGGCAGCTGACCCCGCGGCCAATGGGAGCTCACGCTAGGCCACGGTTGCTAGGTAGAATAGCGACTTTGCGCCGCGTCCAACCCCCGACCCGCTGCGAGCCCCGTACCCAATAGGAGGACTTTGAAGTGGGTTGACTGTGAGGAGGGGATTGGCGCTCGGCAGCTCTAGCAGCCAATCAGAATGAGAAAGGCTCCCCACTGCGTACTCGGATGGGCTGCGGCGCCTGAACTGACTTGAACAAGGCCCAATCAGAGTTGGGAAGCGGGGCGGAGGCCGYGGGGAGGGGGGTGGCGCGCAGTTTGAATTGGCGTGGGGCGGGACAGAAGCGTCTGGCCGCGGTGGTGGCCGGGGCCGGGGYGCGTGTGTGCGGGGCGCCCGCTGTCCTCCGGCACCGCGGAGGAGACCAGCCCCCGCGCCATGGCCTTGGACCTGGACGAGTGGCTGCGGCAGAGCAACGCCCGCTTCGTGGCCTCCATCAACGGCATCTTGGAGCGGGTGAGGGCCGCGCTCGCGCGTCGCCCCGGCCGTTGGGCAGGGGCCGTTGGCAGGGGCTCTTGTCGCCGTCCTGAGGCGGGCGCGGGGTGGGGGCGGGGAAGCTCTGTCACCTGCGCGGCCGTGCTCCGCGGGGCCTCCAGGCTGCCGCCGCCCTGCCTCGCTCCTGCCTGTCTCAGGAGCGCCGTCCACTTACGGTTTCTCTTGCCGAAATGGCGTGTGGCGTGGGTTGGCCGGGCCTGGCCGCCCTTGTGCGTCCCTCTGACCGCCTCTGGAAGGCTGCTAGGCAGCGCGGGCCTCAGCCCACCTCGCCTTAGGCAGTGGCAGCGCTCTCTACTCCCCTCCTTCCTGACCACCTCTAAGTCCTGGTGTGTCAGTATTGACAGGTTCAATTTTCTTTCTGTGCGCTAATTTGCAGTAACTGACATTGAATTCTCTTTGTCAATTAATTACTTGTGGTGTCACAAGCTCCTATTTTTCCTGGCTACCAAAAGCAGCTGTCACCCAGGGCCTCGTGCAGCTTTGCAGTTTGTGTTGAGCCATGCACTCCTGTGCCTTGGCATGAGTAAACTAGTAAAGAGCCAGCTCCTTGAATATGCCCATAAAACTTAGGTCCGGGATTGCCAGTATTAAATAAGTTACTTAAATATAAGTCCGAGTTGTCTTTATAGTGCCCTTAACCCAAATTAGCGAGCATTAGATGAGGTGTTTTCAGTGAAACTACAGAAAGAAGCAGGAGACTCCTGCCACGAACCCTCCTTTAGAGCCGTTTTGTGTTAAAGATGTGGGAACCGTACACCTCTGTCCAGAGATGCATGTATTTATTAAGGGTTGTCAGCTTTGCTGTTCAGCGAAATGTTTTGTGCTAATGTCTAGGTACTGGCATAAGGCTAAGTCTGATTCTAGAACATTTTTCTCATCTAGCCTTAGTTTGGATATTTTTATATGTCGTGAGCTGTAGGTCTATGCTAAGTGGCTACTTACAATTACTACAGAGGAAGTTTAGAAGAAACTCTGTGATAGAGTAACTTAGCTGCTGTTGAAAACTCTCTGAAGACCCATTTTGTCAGTGACTGGCTTATGCCTTGAAATTGAATGACTTACATACATGTTTAAAATATATGTGTTTCCTCTAGGAGTTAGTATTTCCAGACTGCTGACTTCTAACTTCAGCCAATAAAACAACATACTGATAATTTCATGTTTTGGTCAAAACAAAATGGTATAAAAACAATACTTAAAATGCATGTTATAAACATTGTTTTAATCATTTACTGGTCCTTTTTATTTAGTATAATCATCCTTTTGAAGATGACTTACTTATTTCCATGGAAACTCTCACTTACAATACGCCTGATGGTAAGAACTTAAAGCTTCAATATTTACATGCTGTATATTTAGACTTAGTGAAGCATGCAACTGTTGGCAGTTATATAACATTTAATTGCAGCAGGTACTGAATTTTGTCCACTTAGGTGTGTCATTTCATACGTAAACTCTGATACATGCATATAATACCTGGAGAGTTTATTTATATGCAGCATTTTAGTCCGTTACGTGCTCTGTTTTAGACAACAGAAAACAGTTATTAGCAAAGTTCAGGATAACAGTGATTAATATTTGGATGTCTTGTCAGAAGAAGAATCAAAATGGAGAAGACTGAGGGGAAACAAAGGAATGGAGGTATTAGCAGGAAGTTGATATGCATGAATGGATTGTATAGTTTCATCTCTGCTTAGTATTCTGAAGGCTGCTCTGATAAATTTCTGTTATGTCAAATGTCAGATAGTCTCCTTAACTTTTCATTGAATGTTCATGTGTTTAGTGTAAATCTATACCACATTATGCCATGGCATATTTTTCCAGTGTTTCATTATAACTGTCGATCGATTATAGAGTTGTTAATGCTCTGGAGAACTTATTGTGGAAAAAACCCTGTTGTTCTAAAATACATTGCTCAGGGTTTTAGTGGGACTTGTGACTTAGTATCTTGGTGGCTTTACTGGGAAATGAAATGTTCTGCCAGTTTTTATCATCACTGAAGTGAGGATTATGATACGTAAATTGCCATATCAATTCTTGTAAAGAAGAACTTACTGGACATACACACGAAGTACTACCACAGTGTCAAGCCCAATGTAGTTGTTGCACCAAATACGATTTACTTTTTAAAGGCTTTTACAAGCTGGGAAGTTTGCGGTTTTTAGCATTTTATATATTGTCCATTAAGAGAGGGAAGAAACATGCATACAGCACTGTAATACAGTCTTGGGTTTGAAAGGCTTGGTTATGCTTTTGGTTTAGTAACCTCTATTCAATATGGAATGAATATGGATCTCGGTCCTGTAAAGCCTTAATTATGGCTTTAAGTAACCTCAAATACCATGTAGTCTGCATGCATTAAATAAAATTTAAAAAGTAAAATAATTTGCTTTTTTTCCCCCTCTTCGTAGCATCTAGGGCTGTAGTGCTCTTTGGATTTTAGCTCAGTGTTGTTAGACTCAGCATGTGATTTTTTTTTGTTGTTGTTGTTTTTGGCCTGATTTCTCAATTAACTTGAAATTACAATATTCTCTTGGTTTGTTTTCCTATAAGTTTTTGTTTCAGCAATTGTATTGGAGGCTGTTCAGATTTGATAATTTTTTGTTAACTATGTAATATGTTCGTCCTAGATGTTTATGTTTGTTAGAATGATACTTGGTATAGATAGTGTTATAAGAAAAGCTGTGTTTATATTGATATCTCTTGTTATTTCTAGGACCAAAACAATGGGGGAAAGTGTCAACCAAGAAGCTTAAAAAATGGAAGAAGGAAGTACTTGAGGTATCTAATGATATAGTCCTACTATGCAGTCAAAATGTAGCAATATTTCTTTTTTTTTTTTTTTGTATAATATATATAGGGATACATTCTAATCTTGCTGTGCCATATAATATTTGCAAGAGGTATTAATCAATGAAGTCAACATCTGCTTTAAAATAGGGTTTTAGGATAGATTGGTTAAGACTGTCAGATAAGATAGACTAAAACAGATGACCATTTACCAGTGGTTAGCACCACTGGTAAACCTGGAAAAAAATTTTTTTTTTTTTTTTAAATGCTGTCTGATGGGGACACATACTTTTGGATCTCATCAGAATATTGTCATTGAAGTTAACATGCATTGAATTAACTTATCTTGGTTCAGGTAATCAGCTTTTCAATTCTGAAGAGCTTACTGGTTTCATCTTTAGATTTTTTTTTTTTTCTGTAAAATAATGCTAGAGTAATTAAAGTACCATTGCAGTCTCAGCACTTGCTGTCTGTGTCAGGCTAAAACCATTACTGTTGTGGGCATATGATCTGTATTTTTTTTATTCTAAGTACTTACTTTAAACAAGCAGTTACTTCTTTTTCTATTTCCTAAACTCCCCCATAAGAACTCAACAGTGAATTTCATCAAAATCTCAGTGTTTCTCACATAACTGTCAAAAGTCACCTTGCTGCTACATTCCTAATATCTGTCTAAAAAGCTAAGTTGTGTAGTGTGCCTTGGTAGTTAACACAGAAGCTGTTCTGAACCCCACAGAGCAAGGGGATGAGGAGTGAAATTCGGTCTTGGGGAAAAGAGTGGATTTAATGGAGACAGAAAAGGGGCTGTATTTCCCTTTCCACTCCCCTTTTCCACTCCTGGTAATACCTTGTGCCATCTACTAAGCATTCCTGCACAACTTTACAGACTAAATCCATTAAGGACTGTAAGAGRAATTCTCTGTCTTAGCCTCTTATGTGGGCCAAGATAGCTATAGCTTATGTTCTTGTAATGATTTTAACAGCAACGGTATGGCAAGAAGTGAATGATCAGGTAAGTTTTACCATGTATTTGTGGCTTCTCTGGTCAGGCTATGGGAAACCTGAAGGAAACTGAATGATTATTTAGGAAATGCCTAGTTGTAAGATATACCAAAGTACATAAAGGCATCAGTTAAAATAACTTGACTTTTCTAAGATTATTCTGATTTTTTCCTCCCCCCCCCCTATTTCTAATTGCAGCGTAATAGAGGAAGTCAAAGGAATGCAGGTAAAGTGTTTAAAAAAAAAAAAAAAAGTGCTATAAATTAACTTATCCAAAGAGTCTTGACTTAATAGAAGACATCCTGGTTTTATGCCAAACTCTTTAGGATACTCACTGTTCTTTGTGGGGAGAACCACCCAAAAAAACAACAATACTTATGTTCATAAGGATTCTGAAATGTAGTTTAAAATGTTTAAGATGAGTAAATACATTATAATTGATGTTGCTGTCATCAGAAGTTGATTAAAATAATCTCCCCTTATTAATTAAACAGTAAGCTTTTTGTTGTATTTGTTGGTTTTGTCAGACGTTCACTGAATCTAAAAATTCCAACCCTCACTTAATGTGGGTGTACAAGTGGGGAAATTTGGAAGTTGCTAGCTTTTTGAGAATAACTAGGTAAGTAGGCATATTAAAAAATGTGTGTAAAAGAATCTCATGAAGTCGCATGATGAGCTATCAAAAATTTAGCAGGTTATTCTGTATACTGAATGAATCAGGCTGCCTGCAGGAAAAAATAGTGTATAGTTATTTCATTAGAGATCAAGTATCATGATGGAAGTCAAATCAAGACTGGACATCGAAGTGTAATTCTGATACTACTTAGGGAGATGTATGACATCTGAAGATTTTCTCATTGTTCTGAAAAGGAGCTGTATGTTCCAATAAAATATATGTTTTTACTGGGATAGATGATGGGGGAGAAATTATGATGTGTAGTACAGCGAAGGTATGTTGGGCTTTATTTTCTTAAGGTTTTGAGGTGTTTTTTTTAGTGTTGCTTATTTTATGACATTCATCAGGTGTTTTATGCTGAACATCTGAGGAGAAAACACAACCTAGTGTCTCTCTCCCTCTACAATCCTACGAAAAAATTTGTCCATACAGGGTTCAGGTATAGACTTTGAATCAGCCTATGAAATTAAAATGTTGAGCCGGGAAATAAGGGTCTGATACAAAAAGATTCAGATGGTCCAGACCTTTGCCTCTAATTTTTAGAAAATATATGCTGATGGTTCTGAATAGTATAAAAAATGACTGGCTACAATCTGCAGTAAAACTCAGAAGGAAAGAGCATCTAGCAGTTAGTTTTTTAAAAGATACAGTATTTTAAGTCTTTTAGATGTAATTTTTTGTTAATCTTTGTGTTTTGACCTAAGGTCTGAATGCCTTAGAAGTTCTTAATGAAGGAATGTACTTGGAGTTTCTTTAATGCTATGAAGGCTTGATCTAATTAATTTTAAATTTAGTGTACTGCATTACAGATAAGGTAGAAAAGCAGAAAAACTGATACATTACATATTTTTTCCAACTTTTAATGTAACTTGAGCAAAGTCTTTAGTTATGTTTTAAGTTACCCTAGGGAAGAAATATTTAACTAAATATTGAAGGTGGCGGAATAGCACTAGTGTTAACAGCTTTTGTTATAAGGAAAAACCCGCTTTTACAGATTTGTATTTATATATGTATATTTATATATGCTATAAAAGACAGAATCTCATGGATGTTGTTCAATTTAAGCAAATCATATCTTGCACTCATTTTTTTTTTTTTATTTGAAACGCAGAAGTACGTGGAGTAAGCATTTGAACTGGCTGGTTGTGGTTGGTGTTACCCTTAACAAAAAACAAACAAAAAAACCCCCAAACACCAAAAAAACCAAACAAACAAAACAAAAAAACAACCCCAAAACACCGCAACCCAACAACAACAAAAAAAGGCTTCTTCTGGCTATGGATTATTAAAGCTAATGTGCAAATTTTACTTATTCTTGTTCTATGCTCTTAGGTAGGCCTGTTATGTGTTTTCAATTAGGATACATAAAGTTCTATGCTATTAAGTGTGAACACTTAAAATATCTTTATAAGACCCAAATACTTATTAATGAACCCCTTCCCTTGGAATATAACTTGTGTTATTTTTTCCAACTCGCAATTCTGAATTTTGCTGGAATCTATTTTTACTATTTGGATACAATGTCCAGTACCCCTATGAAGTTTTACTTGGTAAAATGACAATCCTCTGAGTGGTCTTTTTCTATATATGGCAGTTCTAAGAATGGGAGGACCAAGTATGTTAAATTTCAATCTCCAAGAAGAGCAATATTTCTGTCATATATTAGCCGCTTAAAATTCTTTCCTTGAGAAATATTTTTGAAACAAAACACCCTCTGTGGTGGGTGTTTTTCAATGGGACGTTACCGTGTTATTCTGATTTCCTGTGTTCCCAATCCAGAAATATTTGGAAAATGTTTTATTCAGCTTCTAAAAAAAATGCATTGCTAATATGTTCTAAAGGAAGCATTACTGTAGTTTTTTTCGAAATAGTGAACATAAATTTCCTGAGAAGGTTACAAGCTGAAGCCAGAGCCTTCTAGTTATATAATATGCTTCATTAACTTTATATGAGAGAGTGGTTTTATATATAGCCTGGTTTCCTACTGGTTGGGAAACTGTGCTTAGAATAGTTATCAATGGCCTGTGTCCAAACTGAAGGGAAACATGAGTGATTTTTTCCAAGAATTGTCCTGAGCAAATTACTAGTTTATACTTTCATTAAGTAAATAGTAAAAGAGGGGATACCCTTAATTAACTCACAGATGATACCAAGTAGGGATGACCACTGTGAAAGATGGTCTGACAAATTGGGGCTAGAACTTAAAGTAAACTTTGTGTAATTTCATGCAGAGAAGTTCAAAGGAATGGACTTATATAGGAATAATCAATTGCAGGAAGAGGCAATTTTGAAGGCTGCTTGTGCCAACCAAGAATATCACTGTGTTGTGAAAATAGCATACACAGTGCTAGAAGATACGCAGAGGTGCCTAGTATGTAAAGCACACACAACAGGTTTTCTGCACTGTTCAACAGTGATAAAACTTGTGGTGGAGTACTTTTTGTATTTGATAGTAGCTTGACTAGCTGGAGTGAGTCAGAAAAATAAAAAAATTACTAGAGCTACTGGTGGTAGGACTTAAATGGAGGGGAAAAAAAAAAAGAACAAAAGAGAGCCTCTAGGTTAAATATTAGAAAAGCTTTCCAAAWGTAAACATAAGGAAGTCCTGAAATACATTTCTTGGAGATTATGGAGTTGCTCTTAAGAATGGGTTAGACTTCTCCTAGAGGTAAGTTAGGTATAGTTGTTCCTGCTTTAAAATGGAAGAAGGAATAGATGACATCTTTAGGTTCATTTCCGTATGCTTTAAGCCTTTAGAAAACTGGAAATCTTTAGATGTATGCTTGGCACTATCAAATAATATGAAGTGTTTATAGGAAACAGAAATGCAGAAAAAAGCAAGGACAACAAATTCTGCATTAAACAGAAACTTGTTTAATGACAGTCTTGAGTAGGGTAAACATATCTGCTAAAGCACATGTATTTTTTTATTATTTAGGTTTAAGTCTATCACATGCATCCAATTATAAGAAGTCCCACTACAGCTTTAGTACCAGCAGAGTTGTATGTTTGGAAATACAGATATTCTCTTTCGGGAAGATTAAATTTCTGTAATTTATGCAGTATTAACAATATATTTAGGCAATAATTTTTTATATGCACATCATAATCATATGCACTGTATACAGACTTGAGAGGTTGTAGCTTGTTATAGATACCTTTTTTTAAATCTAACAAGGCGATGGTTAGGAATTTAACTTTTTTGGGGGATATCAAAACAGTTTTCAGTCTGAGTAATTTTAATAGCAACAATATCTGGCTTAGAGGCTAATTGTGAAATAAGCTTATGTGGAAGGCACATTTATTTGAAGAGAGCTACTTCTCTGTGGCTCTAATATGTTTTGGGCTTTATTTAAATCCGTTTGAGTTGCAATAGCTAATGAAGAACAAAGTATAGATTGAAATGTAAAAAGGGGAGATCTCTGATAAATTAGACAGCTCTTACACTCTTTATTTCTTCTGCTTCTTATGAAATAAATGGGGAGGGGAAACACAAAGATTGTGGGTGGGTCTATCTGTGCAGGAAGACAGGCATAGCAGTCTTGGAAGGCCCCCTTGCCAAAAATCATTAAAAAGATGCAACAGAGGTTTGGGGCTCTACCCTCAGGCTTCAGGAGTAGTCAGTCTTTTCTTATCCTTTTCAACATATGCAAAGAAAAATCACAAAAAGTTTGCAGTTGTCTTCCTTTTCTACAAGTGATACCACCTGATAAAGGGGCAAATTTTATTTTCTGTGGTGCTTCATGGGTTAAGAAGAAAATGTAATATGGTAGATGTACATTTCTGATCAGAATTAGTCTGCTGTATTGACTAGAATGTTGTTCTGTCACTCATCTATTCTTTGTTTCAGTCCTATGTATGTTCTCTATTTGTTAAATGTTTGTGTTATATATACACTCTTATTTATTTTAAAAAATATTTAAATGAAGAATTAATAAGTTCAGGTACAACATTGATCTGTGACCTATCAAATTGAAATAGAATTATTTTTTTTCCTCCTATGCATGCTAAGATATGTCAAAGCAACAGAGCAGTGATTTTGAAGATGGACATTCAACAATACATCAGGTTTGGGCACCACATTGCATCTACTTTTATAAAGCCTCTTTGGGAAAACGTATTTATGTAGTCAAAARCTAAGAAATTAATCATGAGCAGGTGATCCTGTACCATAGCTATAAACTTAGATTTTAAAGACTTACTAATTGCTGAATGGAATCACTTTATTGTCCTTAAATAAGTACTTCTGAAAAAATTGAGGACTTACAGTATTTTGCTGCAGTTCTTTCCCTGCAGTTCTTCAAACTTCAGGTATCTTATAAGCAATTGCTTTATATTCCCCCTCATGTAGTTCCCCACATGTAGTTGCATTATTTTAGGAAAGATGTGTCTTTACTTACTAGGTACATGTTCATGTAAAATTAAAATCTTCATGTTCTGGTTAACGTTGATCATCTAGTATACTTCCCCTGATTGTTTCCTCCCCCGATAGGTTCTGTGCTTTGAGATGGAGATGAATTCAAGTTCTGGATTTCTGTGTGTGGTGGTCTAATACATTTTGTGATGGTGCATTCATGCAATGTTTTTTTTTATTTTTACTATGTCCCTATTCATGTTTATGTGGTAGGCTTTACATATGTTTCATATCATTACATATACTCCCTCCCACTGTGATATTTGGGGTATCGAATAACAGCTATGATATCAGCCATGGATTTCAGCTGAATTCTACTCTTTTAAGTTAATTTAAAGGGAGATAGAGCAGTTGGACATAGGCTTTAAACCATCAAGTGTCTTTTTAGTTAGGCAATATGTGTGTCTAACTTCTTAAATTATTATTTGTAAAATCCGTGGTTGTCTAGAATAACTTCTTTTGACTCCTTATCTTTTTAAGGAGAAAATATTCAGCATTTGAAGAGTGATATGGGCCATCTCACTGGTCATTCCTGATTATTTGTTCTACGTAGATGGTAGTTAGGATTGTCTCATTTTATTGATGTCATTTTAACCCACAATACACTAATTGTGTGATTGAACTGGACAGAATAGATTTAGACTTTTTTTAAAAGAAATTCTGAAGAACTTTATGTCAGATGTAGATTGTAAACATTTAGAAAAGGCTCCTTATCCATATAAATGAGCTTTTTATGCAACTATCAAGACTTCTACAAAGTAGAGCAAAAAAACTATTTGAAATATTATATCTAGATTTTTTTGAAGTAGTCAATTAAGAATTGCTTAAAGTGGGCAGTTAAGAAACTTTCCTTATACATTGGAACACAGAGAAAATCCCCAGTACATACTGATAAAGATTTG
This sequence comes from Phoebastria nigripes, assembly GCA_035582835.1. Taxonomy (NCBI): domain Eukaryota; kingdom Metazoa; phylum Chordata; class Aves; order Procellariiformes; family Diomedeidae; genus Phoebastria; species Phoebastria nigripes. The sequence goes on along the minus strand of JAYKAV010002878.1, from coordinate 758,618 downwards.
GTGATTAGAATTCATCTGTCAACTGTTTTTTGCTCTTGTTGTATAATAGCTTCTCCTTGCATTATTTGTCTGAATATAGAAGGGCTGAAAAGAAAATAGTTTTCCCATTGAGTAATCAGATGTGAATCAAGACAAATTTGTGTACAGATTTGTTAATAAAGATGGTGTCATTTGGACATAGTTTGTGGAATACGACTGAGTTTTTCACCACCACCACCCCACCTCCCCCCMAAAAAAATTGAGCAAGTAGTGAGAACAGAAAATTCTACAGACTAGTTAATATAGCTTATGCTACCAGGTCTTAAAATTCCTTTCATGTGCTTTTAAGGAATCTCCTGAGAACTCTCGTGTGGATACATCTGACATAGGTGGGTTTTTTAATTTACTTCTTAGCTACCTTTTTTTTTAACTTTTTGAAAAAGATTGCAAATAACTTTTTCATAATTTTCTAATATAGTAAAAATAATTTTAATACATGTTCTATATGCTTTCAGAAAGTAGAGAATAGGAATAACAAGAGACTGAGGTACTGGTACTACTATGAAATCAATATCCACATTCCTCTTTAAAATCTCAGTCCTGAATCCCTGATACGTTGGAAAGTCAGCGTGGAATATGTTCAATTCCCTTTTCTTAATAAAGAAAGGAATAGTGAAAACAAAACTTTGGCATAAGTGGCAATAGAAATTTTATTAATAATTAGAATATACACATTAATTTCTAGTGGTCTGGTAAACATGGATACAGCATTCAGCTGCAACAATATATCTTCAGTAGTGTTTGTAACAGTTCGGCATCAGTCTTGTGGCCTGTCTGCAAAGTTTTAGGTGGTTTTGACCTTGTATTCCCAAATCATTATTTGATTGTATTAATTAGTGGTAACAATCTTTGAATGACTATTTTTAAAATATTTAAAACTTGTATTACTCAAGATCTTTTGATTCTTGTGCATATAAAAACTTACTATTTTGCATAAATTAAACTATGGCTAGGTGGTAACCAGCATTTAATGATGAGCAGTTGCAGCAAAATATGGTTAGCTGGTGTTTAAATACTCTGGTATAAATTAGGTGCTTCATACGCATAGCTGTCTCCACCACAGATGATTACTTCTCTGTTGAGTGAAAATAGAAAATAGCAATCTGCAAYTTGTCCTTCTGCCATTTGAGGGGATAATTTCAAGTGTCTATTTGAATGATAAAATAATTTCTGCAAACTTAGAAAATGTGACATCATTTTTTCTCAACCTGCACAATGAAATATAGGAAACAAATTTCAGAGGCATCTGTAGCTTAGCTTCTGTAAGTGTCCTTTGTGTCTTTTGCACTCATGGGATAAATGAGTGATGCAGTTCAGACTCTGGTATCTTCATAGCAGCGTACAATAATATGATTATCCACTCCTCCTCCTTCTCTTGTGAATATTCTAGGAAGAGACTGGAGAGGATTTATAGCAGCCTCGGTGAGTCCCAGCTATCTCCAAATACAGTAAGACCTAGAAATTAGCTTCTTAGAGATGTGGGATTGGATTCCTCACTTAAAAATGGAATTCACCTAGGTGTCTTGGTTTTTTTTTGTTTGGTTTTTTTTGTTGTTTTTTTTTTTTTAAATATATAAAAGGTTAGCAATAGGGCATGCTAACTGTTAAGAAAAAAATGTATCTTTAGCTGCTTTAGCTAAAACTTTAGCAGGTTTTTTCCATCTTTAGTATTCATACAGAATGCTTCACACTTCTCAGGGAAGGCAGTGTTTCTTCCAGGTATTACACAGTATTTTTGTTCTAAAAGTATGCAAAGCCTATCAACAGCAGGTACAAATAAAGTGAAACAGCTCTAACCTGTACCTGCAAGTATTGGTCTGCCCTTAATAGGGAAAATTATTAGGTCTACCTTCTATGGTTTCACAGGAAGTAGCATGGCAAAGTATAGTGATATCTGAACAATTTCTTGTATCTATTAGGATAGTATCACAGAAAAATGAATTTATTTGGAGAGAAAGGGGAAAGTTCAACCTGAATTGTATATTTATCTAAGTGTATTTAAGTTTAGAAGATCACATCAAAGTCAAAACTTGAAATTTACAGTAACCCCCTTACTAACATGTTCATCTTTTAAATAAGATATCTTTTCTAGGTAATGATAGTGTATTGAGTACATCTCCAGTGAAATAACTTCCTATATTATAGGTCAAATTTTCCAGAGAGAAAGGTGGGAGTTTTCATTTTTCCTTTCTCTTCTGCACTTGAGGAACAAAGCTGTTCCTGAATTTCCCTTTTGGCCCTTAAAAACACGTTAAGGTTCCCAGGAGAAGATACTTCACTTTTTTCCGTTCTGTGCTGCGCCGTGGTCCTCTGCTAATAATTAATGTTCCAGTGATTTAAAGTATGACTGACAATACATTGAAGACATACTAAAATTACACCTTTGTGAGGTTTCACACCTAGAGGAGTATTCAACTTGTATACAGATCAATTCATTCTATGACACAAGCTATTTTCTAATAATTTGCAATTGGTGTGATGGAGTCGACCATTCCTGGACACTGGCGTTGTTACCTTTATCTCAAGAACCTCCCATTTTTGTAGCACTCTAGTCTGGTTACCTCAGTGACCATTTAGGRAGCAGTCTGCCAGTTTTGTGCCTGATTCTACTGGAGGAAGAAGACTATGGCAGAAAGAGACTACCAGCTGTTACAACAGAAACTGGAGCTGAAACTTTTCCAGATTAAAACATTAACACTCTTACTGTTTCCTCCACTATTGATGCTTAGTAACTGATTTCCTGTGGATAAAGTGACCACAACTTTGTCTTCCATTAGTCATGTGGGAAGAAACTGATAATCTGACAGGTATGGGTTTCAGTTCTAATAAAATAATTCTACTGGGGTCAGGTAGACTGTCAAATCCAACCCTCTGATTGCTCAACGCTTTCACCAGAAGATGCAAAATTGTGTTGTTTCCCACAAAGATAGCATTTCTTTCATATGTATCTTTATCCTAGCTCTATGGCAGCAGCTGTCCACAGAGCTTTAGGTGATGATTGCACTGACAGGGAACAAAAAAGGAAGATGGGATTAGCTGGAAAATACTTTCATTCTGTCTTTAGTAATTTAAGAATAGTACGAAGAGGCAGTGGTAGGTATCATAACCAAGATTTTTTTCACTCATTGTTTTCCTTTTCAGGGTTATTCTCATCTCCTCTTTCCCTCCCTGCGGTGAACATGATTGTGGGACAAAGATATAACAGCCAGGGAAATTCAGAAATCAGGGTTTACAATGCAGTCACATGTTTTATGATCATGAAGGACTGAGGCTTTAGCTAACGATGAGTTGGAAGGTCCGGCTACATCTAGCAAACAAAATGTTTTGTTGAGTTTCATTCACAAAAATACCCATAGAATACCTAAAAATTGAGTTGGAAGATTTGGACCTACTTTTTAATATCCTCAAGTCTGTCTTATTTCTCACCTTGGCAGTTCTAAGGCAGTCTTGACAATAAGAAACTAAGAAAAGGAAGCGTGGTAGAAGGTCCTTACTATCTTCATTGAGATATTTAGGAATGTAGTGCAAAATAAGTGGGAATGATACATTAATGAATAGTGAATCTTGCAGAGCAGTGCTTTGAAAATATTTTAGTCTGTGAAATGGTTAGCATAAATCTTGAAGAACTGGTTACAAACAAGTTATCTTCAGTCTTCTTTGTTCCCCTCAAGTTATTTATGAACCTATAAACCATACTTTTCAATTGGACTTGAAATGGAAATGTAATACAGATAAAATTTTAGTGTAGAAAACCATTTTCTAAAATGAAACCGGTTTAGTCAATAAGTTATACAGTGTGTGTTTAAAAACATTTCCGTTTTGGTTTTGAGTTCAACTAGATTTTATTTAGTATTTATCTTCAAATTGTAGGTGAAGAAAGTGATGCCGATATAGTTTCAGTAAGAAGAAAATTTGAAAACATTCACTTCCAGGTAAAAATTTCTGGTGTCTAATGTGATGGAATAATTTTGTGTTCAATAGAAATGATTGAACTATTTGAATAGCTTACACATGCCTGATGAGATGATGCACTGTCAGCAGAAGACTCTATGTAGTCTGCATCTTAATGAGCATTTTTAGTAAGTATAGCAAATGAGAGGTTCAATAAATAATGTCATGAAGACCAATATGAAGTAATGTTATGTCTTGGTACTATTAGTATACCAGAGAAAGCCATACAATGTATTGCATAGAACAGGCAACCCTGAGAAAGGCTATTATAGGTATGGAAAAAGAATAGCCAGATGAATCACAAAGTGAAAACACTGATAAAAATATGATCATTCACCTAAGAGTCTAGCATAAACAGGTAACATGATTTAAAAAAAAAAAAAGTAAATCTGAAATAATGGCTACCATACAAAAGCAGACTGGAATCTTCTGCTGTTGTTTCCCAAACTAGACTATGGGTATCAGGACTACCCAGAGTAGTTACATTGATGAAGAAAAGTACAACACACACTTTGTGTGTGCAGCCATTCTAATCCTGTGTTCTACTTGCTCAAATACAATTACCAAAAATTTAATTTCACTAATTAATTAGTTTCACTAATGAAAAACATTTGCCGTTTATCACCAAATACTTTTAGATTTTATTTAGAGGTGCATTACAGAGCAGACCTTAATTGTATATGAATTCATAGGATGTTAATAATACATGTAAAGATTTGCAGCTGTAATTACCAGTGCTTTGTAACCTAACACTAGGACTTTTTTCTTTTTTTTTTTTTTTTTTTTTTTTTTTTTGGTTTTGTTTTTATCAGCGGGTCTTCTGAGGCAGTGTGTGCTTTTCCCTGCCTCAATAAACTAGCTAGTTATCTCTTTTTATATGTCTTCACATACAGTTCCTTCTCGGGAATTTTTTTTGACATGAAATCTATATATTAAAAATAAGTTTATGCTGTTTGGATATCCTCATCTGAATAACACTAGTTTGAAACAATAAATAATATGTTTGAGTTTGTCAGTGTCAATAACTTCTACGTGTTTTAATTAATTCCTTTTTTCCCCCCTCTAAGAATCTGTATGTAGATGATGGGAAAATTCAAGAGAAAGTAAAAGTTCAAGTGGATGTGATAGTACAAGATTATGCTAGAAAAATTCCCAAGTGGATTACGGTAACATATTTCTCCTGTTCTGAGTTATTAGCTAATTAGAATAAAATAAGAACTTTCTAACTGTGCAGCACAATGAATTCTAATACAACTTCTCTGCTGTTCCATCATTGTTTCTCTGCTGCTTGCTGTCTACGTAAATATCACAGTATCTCAGGTCTCTGACAGCAATGATTTGTAAGAAACAGAGCAGATGATATCCAAATATTTCTTTTTTCTTTTATTTTTTTTTACTTTTATACTTTGTTCTTTGAACCCTGATGTGACCCCTACTGTGTCATTTCAGTAAGTTTTCTGAAAAGCCTAAATTTGAGGTTTGTAGAGAAAAAAGGAGTTTTAGCTTTGTTTTTGTTTTGGGAGTGAAGAGGTTTGGGGGTGAAGGGTTATGTTACATGGTATGGCTTCTATTTCATACTGGAGTTGCCAGAGATGTATAGATTATCCAGGTATATATATATCTATAGATAAATTCACATATTTGGGAAAGGGATTAAAATATGATACATAATGTAGAAGTTGCAAAGATGATAAATAGCGTTCCAAGATTAAACTGGTAACTCTTAAAAATTCTTACTGAAATCTTAGACTAGACTTTTCCCTACTTATCTGAAATTTACGAAGCCCCTTAGGACCATAACCCTATACAGGACCTAGTATAGTAAGGAGAGAGCAGGAGGAGTCACAAAAAAGGTTTTGATGTTACCTTTAATGTGCAAAAAAATTCAGGATATTAGATTATGTGTCTTTTCTTTTTCTTTGTTTTTCAGATAGCACCTCAAGGTTCGTCAGAAGGTCTTCATTTAGCTTCGCCAGTGAGAGAACTGATTGGTACAACTAAATCTTTTGGGTGTTGGTCAAATATGTTAGTTACAAAATGTGTTTTTATTAAAATTTATTAGAAATAAATATTTAATTTATTGATAACACAGAGGCACTATTTATCCAACAGAAATGTTCAACAGGCTGGATTCTTGAAGAGAAGTTAGACATGATTTTGCTTATGGCAAAATGTATTTGAAAAATAGAAAATAAATAACTTGTATACATAAAACGAGCTTTTCTTAAATAGCCCCAGGAAAAAACTGCATAGTTACAAAATTCAGCAGCATTAAGCTTAATTAAATGAAAGCATAATCTTTTGGTTCTGCTTATTTGAAATTCAAGGAATGTAATGAATGCCTTTGGGTCTGCTGGTAACTGGTACTCAAAAGTGGTAGGTACTTCGCTAGTAAACTTTCTTTCTTCAGAAGCTCTCCAGACTTGATGCAAACCTAAGATAGGCTTGAAATATTTACACCAAAATTCTAACAACTACAAAAAGCATATCTTCACTGTGCTTTACAGCAAGCAAAGCTGCACTGGTACTAGCTAAGTACAAAGGTTTCAAGTAATAGGAAAATCAAGTAACAAAGCCTGTAGGGTAAGCCTGTTCCTCCTGGTCAGAAATCACAAAGAGAAAAGCAGTCTGCCTCTAGAACGAAAATATTTTATATCTATATATTAAGCTATTTTAAAATAGGGTTTTTTCCCAACACATTTAATTTCTGTCTTCTATAGTCTGCTAATTCAATATGGTTAGGAAAAATGTTTCAATTTTTTCCTAATGGATTGTATGTTAATTATCCATTTGGCCTGGCAAAAAAGCTTAATGAAATATGCTATTACAGTAAGACTATCTGTACCGTATGCTAAGTTTCTAAGTCATGTAATACATTACTGAAAGTGCCCTAATAGGTTTGGGGGTTTTTTCTTCTTCTAGTTTTGTGATCCATTTGTTTTTTTGAATAGGCAACCCAGCCGCTGTTTGCAGAAAGAGAGTAGAGTTGTCAAATGAATGTTCTTCATCCAGACCTCTACAGTTACAATTTTCTAGTCTTCCCATTTCACCAAATACAATAACCATACCCAGGCATCGACCTTCTCCGGAACTGAATAAAACTTGCTATGATAGTATCTTGGAAGAATACCAGTCTGCAGATGAGGAATGCTCCTGGAACAATGTAACTCTTGCGGACTTGTATCCAGCAATGGTAGAGATACTTAAAAGGCTCATGACAAAGTCTTGGAGGAAAGAGTTAAAATACATGTTTGGACACTTAAGGCACAAAAGATGGCATTCTAGAAGACCAAAGCTCAATGTCACTGTAGACAAAATAAGAGGGTTCAGACCTCTTAAACTGAAGCAAGCACTACCTAGCATATGCAGCAGTAGAAGTGAAGACATCCAGAATCAAACTTTCGGAAATGAGAACAGAGAACTTTGTAATGACAAGTGTTCCATTAATAATTTATCTGGTCTGGTACCTTATTCTTGCATTGATACAAATGAAATCAAAATGGACTACTCTGACTCAAGTTTAGAACATCATTTGGTATCTGGAAAAGGCCAAAAGGTCTCCAAACAGAATGTTTTTCCTAATGTTATGGCTAGAATGGGAGAGACATTTCTAGTTGAAGATGAGTTACAGACTACTGTCTCACTGAAGAATTCAAAATGCAAAGGAAGTGAAAAATTGGCTTACAAATGTTCCTCAGAATACCGTTTTATAACACCTACTGCAAGTTCAAGGTCAACAGCGCTTCATCTGGTAAAAGAGAGTAAAACTCAAAAAATTGACTTTCCTTGTTGTGATACCTCAGAGTTGTGTTCATCTACTTGCAGTTCCTATGGCAATAATAACACTTTTACACCTGTCACAAAGTGTTCTCTTGCAAGAGCATCAAATACTTTGCTTATAAATCCTGAAAAAATAATTTCTGAAAGGCAAATTTCTTTCCAGCCCAAACACTCATTTTCCTCATTGTCCATGAAGCAGAGTCCTTCAAAGATGCCCCAGAAATACGAAGATGCATTTGAAAAACTCTACTACAAACTGTGTTCCAAAGAAATCCAAAAGCCTTTGACATTGACAAGACCTCTTTCAAATTCACAGAACCTTGAAGAGAAAGGAAGATTAGTGAAGAGTAATTTAAGTGATTCTGTGAGGTCTGATACACAGTATGATAGAGAATTTGACAGRATCTATGAGCAATTGTGTAGTGAGGCTGTTCCAAAACTTCCTGGGTTTCAGAGAGCTTCAAGTTTAAGGAAATACGAAGGAATACAGATGTCTGATACTGTAAATGCTCTTGTTAACTCACCTGTTCGAACTTTATCTGCAATTCCCAGAGTTAAAAGACTAGGAAATTTTCAAAATGATCTTCTTTGTTCACCAGTAAAGCGACTGAAAAATATACCAGAACGTTATTTTCCTCCAACAAAATGTCAACAGATTTCTCACAGAAAAAATGTTAATCTTCAGGCAGTTGGCATGGATTTTTTGAGCACATACAGTGGCAGTAACCCCAGCTTTTTTGACAGTCACAACTGTCAGAGTCAGGTACTTAAGGACCTTGTAAAAAAAAAAAAAAAAAAAAAGATTGTGTACTCTTTGCTGGTATTTGGAGAAGGGCTTAAAAATGGATTAGAGATGGAAGCTGTTTAAATGAGTGACAGCATACTTCTAGTGCTATTTGGTCAGTAGGGTTGTTTAACAGGTTTGGGGTTTTGGGGATTTTTATTTGCTAATATGTAAGTTGTATCRGGTCTCCTGGATCGTGTGAGGAAGCTCACTATATTTAATAACCTTGAAAATAGTTATAAAATGCTCAGTAAAAGATTGTGTTACATTTTAATAGACTGTGTCACTGGTTAAAATAATCTCAAACAGTGACCCTGTTAATTAAGGTGTCCTTCTGAAATGATGATGTTTTATTCATTTTATAGATGGACAAGGTGAGGCAAACAAATTAAGTTTACTAGGTTCCATTGGAACCATTAAACTTGGTGATTTAAATATTAAATCAGGCCCTTATTTCCAGGTTCCCAGTCATTTCTTCTGAGGCAAGCTGTGAAATAATGTGAGTTTTTCCATCAATGTAATCTGTTGATGCTTTATTTTCAGGACTCTGGATTTCATGCTTCTTCAGATAAAACTTTTCTTGGTATTCCTGGTACTTCCCTGCAAGGTTAGTTTCAGAGACTTTATGAATTACTACTTTAGTAATCACAAGYGCTTCTTCAAAGGGTAAATCTACAGATCTCAATAGACCACTGTCTAGGTGACAGCTCTTCTTCCTCAGTAATATTTGGGTATGTTTTTAAGTTTTCCTTTAAGTAAGGAATCTATACAGAAAACGGTTTCCTGAATCGCATGTTAACAGCTATTTAAGAAGCTTTTCTTTAGGTTAACTAGGACTTTTCCTACTAAAGTGTTGCTTATTATCCGCTGGTTTTCTCTCTTCCTTTTTTTATTTTATATAAAGTTTGCTATTGCTTTTACTTTCTGTATCTAAATGTTCAGCAGCAAATGCATAGTTTGTTAATCCTACACTTGAATAACCAAATGCTTTTGTTTGGATTCTTCAGCTTTACAAAAACTTTGCAATTGAGTTGTTGCATGGCTACTGTCACTTGCTTAGGTGAATTAGATTATTAATCTGGATAAAAAGACTTGCCAATTCAGGACAGTAGAACTTTATTATTAAAAAAAAAAAAACCAAAACTACATTAGTGTAAGATTTTTAGATGCTAATCTTTTAATTTCCTTTTAAAAATCTGATTTTGGTTAAAGCATGTTTATAACAACCTGAACTTTTTTCCTGCTAAGTAAAATCACCAATGTTTATTTTCCATACTTTATTTTTATGAACCTTGTCATCAAGACAACAACTAACAAACATGTAAAGGAAAATATGAAGAAGGTGGCTTGAAGTATTGTCAACTGGTATACAAGAAGAAAATGGCAGAAGAAATGCACTTGTCTGCATGGTTCTTGCCTTGTTGCATTTTCAGTACTGATTAATTGTAAAGAATTTTATTATTTGAGGTGGACTTATCCAATCTGTCTTATTTTGCCTTCCTCAAATTTTAACTCATGCTTTATGTATTACATTTTTTATGGTATCAACACTTTCTTCTACTTCTACCTTTTTCTAATGGTGATAAATTATAAGCATTTTGAACAAACCTAGCTTATACTTAAATATATTCAGTGTATGAAATGTATTTGAAATTAAGTTTTGCCAGAACCTTTTGCATTAGAATATTTTCATAAGGAAATTTGCTCATTGAAGTATGCCAATGAAGTATTACCAATGTCTTAATAGGCTAATATTTTAACAACATACTGTAGTGTCCATGCTACTCAGCATTGCTCTTACCCTTTTCATACTACTGTTTTTCATCACCAGAATCTGGGATTGCAGATGCCCACTCTGGTTGGCCTAGGGCAATGAAGAATTACAGCTGTCCTGGAAATGCACAGAAGCGTCACCAAAGGTAAATGCCTTTTGAGAAAAGAAATTTCAAAAATAAATTCTTGCTGCTCTACATCTGTATTAAAGGTATGGAGGCTGTTGCTTACATACGTACTTCTAGAACGAAAATCAGCGTGGATGCTCGGGAAAGCCCAAGCTAATCAAACCTACAGATTGAACACTGGGAGGCAGGTGTCTGTGGACAAAACTAGCCAGACTCCACACGGCTGGCCAGTGAACACAAGTTATTAAGATGGCCTAACTGAATAGCTACTCTAGTCCTTCTTTTGTGTTCATTATAGCGGCATTTATTATTTTAGATGTAACTATAGAATTGTTTTGATTTTGGCTGTGTGTTTGAGCTAACAAGTCCTCTCAGATCCTTAGGCTGTGGAGGGTGCAGTATATTGCTGTTTAAAAGGACTTTCAAAAGTTAGCTTCTGTGCAGTTGGGCATAGTTACCTGCATTTTGGCTCTATGTACACAAGCAGTGGCTCTGTTTGGAAAATATCTGAGATCCCCTCCTCCTGCTGTTATCACTATTGGCAGTGTATTTATATCTCTGGAAGGAGAATACTCCTTCYAGCTCCCTGGATACTGGCCTACTACATCTGCTTTTCTTAGAAAATATGTGACTTTTAAAGGATTCTCAAGTTTCAGATCTCTTGGATTTTTAATTACAAACTAATTTAATAGGCAGCAGGATTAAAAAGCTTTAAAAGTTCTCTAAACAGTTTCTCATTTAATTTTCCAAAACACTTTTGACAGGCTTTTTTACCAAAGAGTCTAATTTGGCACCACAAGATATGCTGCCTTCCCAAACTCAGTCAAGAAATATTTTCACTATGCTTGAGATGATCATACAGCTAATATAAAAATTTTCTGACAATGTTCGAATCAAAACTTCAAAGGAAGCCTGAATGCATTTTTGAAGTATTTGTATGGAGAACTTAACCAGAAAAGAGGCTGCATGATTTAAAAAAATAAAAAAAAAATCAGTTTAAGCAAAGATGGAATTAAAACATAAAGGCTTGTATTACAAATATATAACAATATTGATAAAGATCATATTTGGATTATTTTTGATATAATGGAAGATTGGAGGCAAGCTGATGAGTATACGAGGATGTTTCTGTGATGTTGAGTATGCCTACTTAGCTGAGTAAATTTCTGCTCAGTTCTTGGATTCCCTCTTTTTTTCCTCACTTCTTTTTCCTGACTGCATACAAAATAGCGCTCCCTATGAGACTAGTAATTGTTCTGAAGGAAAAGGTTTTCCTTTCCTTAATGCATGTAAGTAGAGAAGTTTGAGAAAGAGTAGGAAATCAGGATTTCACGGAGTGCTTTCTTGCCAAGCCATCTGGAATAAAATCTATTTCTTTGTTCCTTAATTACACAAATGCATGTTTACTGATTTGTAGCCAAAATGGACTGTCAGCTGGCAAGCTTCCTTAGGCCTGTGGTGTGATATTCTTAGCCTTCTATGGTTCCCAGGAATGAAGCTGATCTTTAATGGCTTCAGAGCCCTCAGAAGTTTTATACCTAAGCCATGTGGCAAAATGCTGTATGTTGTAATGAATGGTTGTGGAAAGAAAAGGAATATTGTCTTCCTGTCTGGAGCTTGATTGCCTTTATCTAGAAGATGATTATGAAAGATATTTCAGAAAAGGAAGTGTTCATAACTAATAAACTTTTCTTCAGTCCTGTGTGAATGTTGTCCTACAGCTATACTTAATTGTCAGATGTAAACCAAAATAGTTTAAAATAGATGTTTAAAAAAATTATGCCATTTCTTAAGTAATATGCAAGGAAATAATTGTATTCTCACTTATATCTTTCATTTTTAGCTATTTGTGAATACATTCAAAGATTACATCTCAGAGTTTAATAGATATTTGTATAATTTAGGTTTATGTAGTAGCATTATTGAGACATTAAAATGACATAGGATGAAAAGTTTCCTGTCCAGCTGAAAGCACATAGGAATGCAGACAAGGAGTCYTGCTGCTGTTCACAGTCAAGATGTTCAGATATCTTGCTTTGGTGATTTGTTTCAATTTCATTCTGTTCATCGGAGTTTCAGCAAGCATTGTATTTTTGTGTAACTTACTTTATCATCTAAACAATTCTTTTCTATAGGGTATCCAGAAAACTAAGCTACACTGATGGGAAAGACCAAAATCCTAGCAATCCTTTGGACGACTTCCTGGTCAAAACTCACCAAGGAGCATTCATGGACTGCTACAGAGAAAACATTGTTTTATAAAGTTTCGTTTTGGTTTGGTTTTCTTTCTTCTTCCAAGAATCAAGGATGTATTATATGTATGTAATATACAATTAGTCCTGATTTATACTTCCCTGTAATATAAATCTTCAGGAACTGGTTCGTCCGTTCTGACAGGGCACTTCTTACTCCTTTGGCTTCATCAGGTATTGCAGGGAATCAGGATTCCTTTCTATGGCTAAGTTTAAATTATGTATTTAGTAGTGTTTATAATAGCAGAATGTGATCTGTATTATCTTTCTATCTGCTGATAAGCTTTGATTCTTAATGTATTAGTAATAAGATAAGTAACAAGCTCTTTCTGCTGAATTCCTGCCTATTYGTGCTTTATAGATGTATCAGTACTAAATGAATGAAAAAATCTAAACTGGGCTGGATGATCCAAATGCAGTATTATATGCTATGACTTGTAATATGCCTGCTATGTAATTTTAATGTTAAATTTTCTAAGTAGCTCACCAAAGTTGATTGTTCAATAAAATTTTATAATTTTTAGTGGATTTGATAGTTATATTCTGTGTTCTGACAAAATTCTACCTGACACAACATATATTCTAAATAAAAACCTATTCTGAACAAATACCTGCTTTCAACATTTTATTTCAGGTATGTGAATTCTCAGGAGGAGTTTGTATACCTACAGCAAATACATGAGAATGATGTGGCAGGGTCCTACAGGTTTTCATTGCTGTCGTCTTTTCTTGGCAAGGAGATCGTTTTAGTGGTGTCAGGTCAAGTACACTCTGTCTTATAGGCATTGCCCCTTGTCAGCTTCCTGAGCTCCAGAAAAAGAAAAAAATCATTTTCCTTTGGCTTTACTTCATTTCTGGGCACACAAGAGTTTTTTATGTTATTTTAGCTCTTAAAACCAAGATCTTGTTATCTTGTTCCGTTCAAGAACAACACTTAAGAAGCCAGCTTCAGTGAGGTTTACACTGTGAATAYGACAAAACTTCTGCAATATAAACACACACATGTTCTATGCCTCATCATTTGTATGTTATGTTTCTTTCAACAACAGCAACAAAAGATTGTCTTTTAGAAATGCTTTTGTGGCTCACTTTTCTTCCTGTTCCAGACATGGATGAACTGTAGCGAATATGCTTTATGCACTACCTTCCCCTTGTATTTGTTGAGGTAGTTATTTCCCAGTATTTCTTGATACACCAGTACTGAGAGATTACTTAACTCCAGTAATGTTTTCTGTTCTAAAGTAACTTAAAGGTAAACTGGAATTGGGTTTTGGACATGTTCTGACTCCAGATATGACTTCTACACAGCAACCTGAATGCAGGCTTACCCAGATAGGAAGTTAAGTTTCTTTAAACATAGCAATAGTTCATTGTCTTAATGAAAATTACTTCAGAAGAATTTTAAGAGGTAGTTCTTGAAGGTAGTTCTTGAAAAACCTTGAGGTGTTGGAAGATAAGCTCATCCCAGTGCCAACTTTTTGGTGCTAKCAGTAGCAAAAAATGGGAGAAAGTTACACAATTTTTTTTTTTTAGAGTTTGATCCTCCAACATCCACTTGAGTCAGCAGACTCTTAAAAGTATGATATAACCAAAAGTCTGTGTTGTTTTTCCTAACAATATTGTTTAAACAGGTGCATCTGCAGTGTTTCTCAGATGCTATAATGACTACTGGGGTATACCTGTCCTAGACTTACAAAGATTTTGTGGTGCTACTTGATCTCTCTTCTGTTTTGACTCTGTTCTTCTTCCCTTCCAAACAGTTTTGCTTCTTCCACCATATTTCCTCTTGTTTTACTCTTTCTTCACTGTTCCATTGAACTGATACTTGAATGCTAAGCTTACTGTTGATAAAAACAGTGTTACAGTGCTTACCTCTGCTTCAAAATTTTTGTGAAGAACACTGGAAAAACAGGCTAGGTTACTGAGACATTATAAACCTTTTCTTATTTTGTTGTAATTAGYTGAAACTTTCTTTATACATAAAGAATTTAACTGATATATGATAGTTTATGTAGGTCTTTCTCTAATGGCTTGAAGATGGAGCAATATTGAACATGATCTTTCATGTAAGAATTCAGTAGTCATTTGAAAACTATCCCAAAAAGTCATTAAAAATAAAGAGGTCATTCAGTTGCTTATTTAAGAAAATGGAGGGTAAAGAGCTGGAGGAATAAAGCTAAATCTGGACTGCGGCAGCATTAGAAGTGCCTTGGAAACAGTTGATAGGCCATTAAAGATGATCCCGAAGTGGAGTCTGGGAGAGCAGCAGTGAATAATTTAATGGAATCGGTGAGTAAATGTGGAAAGTGAGTATATATTGAAGGAGAATATTTACAAAAGTGCCCTGCTCCTTTAGCAAGCTATGTTGCAAGGGAAGGCAGCTGCTSAAAACTGGCATAAATAAATAGCTGGACTAAACAATGAAGACTAAGAATACAGAGGAAACTAGATGTACCTAAATCCCATGAAGTGGACTTATTGTTATATGTACGCTCAATGAGAGAAGTGTGTACTTCATTTCCATTAAATTAATGATCAGGCTGAAATGACAGGTTGAATTTAGGTAACTCATAGAAGTTCTTTGACTTTGGAATTTTTAGAGGAAAGGCATAATCAAGAGTGCAAATGCTGTGAGAAAATTGGGAAATAGCAACTTTTGTACGAAGTGTACACAAATTGTATTAAATGAAAATACAGCATCCCTTGTTTCATGTGTATGTTGGAAAATAGTAACAAATAGACTCTTGGGCCTGTGCTTACTTGCTTGAGAGATTGTTTAAGAAAGCTTTCTCTTTTAGTCATCTCAGAGGGCTGAGTATTGCATCTGATTGATTGGTGCCAGCTAAATTGAAATATTTTATATAAATATTTTACATATTAATGCTACTCAAACAATTTTGATATGTGAATCTAAGCAAGAGTATGTTGATATGTATTTTATTACTTATTTTGTTCCTACTATGGAACAAAGTATAACTCCTTCCAATCTAATCAAATTAAATTAGTACTTCGTGCGCTGATATTTGGGTCTTTGGTTTCCTCCTTTCCCCCCTTAGGATCTTAGTCAGGGTCGTCATTTAATATGCTTCTCCATTAAAGTGGCTTTTATTGATTCTTCTTCAACAGTGTTTATTTTTGCTTATCCAATGGTAGTTGGTCTAAGACCGTGATAACACAGGCACTYTAATTCCAAGTCTGCCTTGTTGCTGGGGTGTAAAAGCCAAACATGTATTGACTTGATTTCTGCACACAAAAGCAAGTGCTAGCACAAGACAGTCAGTAGCACTGGGCAGCTTTGACTGCTGGGGTTGGCCCCTTCCTTTTGGTCTAGCATAAAGTTAAAGTATGTTGAAGAGGCTCATTAACTAGAGCTAAACTAAACATGAACCAGGCTGTCAAAGAACTGTTTCTTTTACATTGATTTTTTTTTTCCCCTCTTCATAAATTTGTCCCATCTCTGGACATGTCCATCCACTTCTGCTTTTAGAAGAGGTGTTGGCTCTTTGTACTATGGGCTTTTTGTTTGGTTTGTGTTTTTGTAACTGCTTTCAGGCCTATCTCCTTCAGGACCTGAAACACTTGTAGGGCTCTGTATGTGCTTGAGAGTTTCAAGCTCCTTGATACTGTGCTCTGCGTGGATTTTAAAGGCACTAATATCCTTTTTTTGAGAAGGCAGAACTGTCCGACACCTAGAGGTAGGCATATTACATCAATGTGCCTTATTGTTTCTTGCTACTACTACTTAATGACTCTCAGAATATGAAAATAAATCCCCGCTCTATAAAAGCTTACCATCTGATGAGTTTAAAGGCTTAAGATGAATGTACACACAGTATGTGAATTATTTGGGGAAATAAAAAGCTCTTTCTACTTTTGTAAAATAGTTGGTAACAATGGCAATGTAAAATCTAATAGGAATTTAAACATCACATAGAGTATTAGAAGGAAAAAATCCTCCCTAGGAGATTTATTGTTACAGATCATCTGCCAATATCTTTGTGGACTCTTGAATACGGCTGGATACAACATTACGTTAGTAGAGGAGCTGAGATTTGAGACGTATTCTGGTATTGCTCACAGAAGGAAACTAAAGATATATAAGGATATTGTTAAATCTTGTGAGATGTACAATTACTACTTTAAACAAGCTGTTAAATTATTCTCCAATTAGCTTGAGATATATTGTGTTATTACCATAGACCAGTCACAGTGGGAAAGTACAGAGTGTTGAACAGCAGATCAGTTTTTAGTTGGGAAAACAACTAAATCATTAAGCGTGCAAGTATGAAACATGATTTCCTTCCAAAAGTAGTTAAAACCTATATAGAAGAATCATTATACTCTGCTAGAGCTCTACAGACAACAGAGTTGGGTCTTCTGGGACTGTTTGAAAGTTGATGGTTGTTTTAAACAAAGGATTAATTTTTACTGGAATCAATACTATGTGAATGCTGAGATACCAGCTTCTACAACTCCCTTTCAAAATGTCTTCAGAAGGGCAGGTCCTTCAAAGTGGCAGTCTGGATCTTATTTCTTGCTTAGTCCGTAAATGTGCTTGGAAGACACTTTGGAACACTTAACTTACCCATTTTATACCATTGTTTGGTATGTCAGTTTGCCAAGATATTATCTCTAATCATTCACCGTTCTTTCAGAATGAATAAGCTGATCTCACTTTATGATGACATATTTGGTTCGTGAAGTCACTTCAAATGTTCTCTGCTTTTGTAGTATGAATCAAACCCATTAATCTGATGGGATCATCATGAATGGCTTCTATGTTTGCTGTGTTTTCAGCAGCCAGCTGCTCGCTATTGAGGTAAATGCTAACTTTGGAAGCCATCCTGGTGGGGTTAGATGATCTTTCTTCTTCATCCTCCTCTAATGAAGGGTCTTTCTTTCTCCTTGGTTTTCTGCGTTTTCCCTTGACGCTGTGATCAAGTGAGGCATAACACATCTGATTGGCAGACTCCACCTAGAAGGAAATTCACTGTATATTTAACATTCAGTAGTTATGCTTGCTTTAAAATTATAAGACTTTGAGTATGTCTGCACTGTAATCATAATAGTGGCTGAAGTTTACCCAAACTAGCTGTAAATGAACTCATTAAAAGTACAAATGATTAAGCTGTGGCAGCACAGAAAACAGACCAACATAACCTAATAGTAAATGACTCATGTTCTTAGGATAGTGGCAGTAAGGAAAAATTCATCAAGGTATTATTGGAAAGATTCTCTATGGGAATGACGGTAGCTTATATAATCAGACCAAGTTCTTTGGGATGCAAGACATTATTTGATCTGTTTTTCTTCCCACTTTTTTTTTTTTTTAAATTAGAATCCAGTTATTAGCAACAACATTTTTCACAGGCTTTGTCTGTGCAGAAAACCAAAGATGGATGATTCTTGTCTGTATATATAATCTCATTTCCAGTGAAAATGTATGCTTTGTATGTCTTTCCCCTGCCTGCCTCTGTGTTTTTCAAGCCAAATTGTCAAGCACTTTTGACATTGGAATTTTCGTAGATTATTCCGTTTCCGTGAAGTTAATGAAAACAAATGTCTAGATGAAAAAAAGAATATTTCTACCCCCTGGAAGTATCTTGAGAGAGGCTGGAAATCAACTCAGAAAATTGATGCTATGAATGCTTCAATTACAGACAAATTTCAGTTGAAGCTTGCATGCTTTTAGGCATCCAAGTATCTCAACAAAATACAAATCAACAGAAAACCAGTCATCTTTCATTTCTTAAGGCATATAGATTTTGTGCTGGGCAGGAGAGAGCCAGTCAAACTCATGATTATCATGTGATGCAGCTTGTGTTTTCATTTGGTTGATGTCCAAAATAAATAAAATTAATTCTCTACATAAGCCATAGTAGTAGACACAGGCTTAAGTCAGCCTGATCTGCATGCCTGTGACTGAGCTTTATCATGCCATATGGATGGAAATGAGCTGTCTATAATTCTCCTGTTCCCTCATTAATGACCCAGATTGAATGAAGGGTCAAGGCTGTGCTTAAATTCCCTGATGAAGTGAGGCACTAACTCATGGTAATTTTTGTGATGAGCAGTGTGAAGATTTTTGTTATATATTGTCATGGGATAAACACAAGAACTCTGAGACAGACCTCATTACCCTAATTCAGAAATTCAGAATCAAAATTAAAGATACCTGTAGTTGGTTAACTGGCCTTTGCGGTTGGGACTTCATCTGCTCGTAACAACATTCCTCTATAATTTATCAAAGTAGAAAAATGTTTTAGTTAAGGCACACTACTGAGTCTTGAAAGATCAGATCAACAGATCCTCCCTGTTACAGAACTAACTCCGCCCAGTTTATTTTGGTAGAAGTTTGTTTTGTTTTGAAATCGCACACAGATCTCTTCCTCTATTTATAGAGGGGCAAATAGCTAAGAAATTCAGACACACATACTGTGAAAAAGAAAATCATTTTCTGTTCATATGGATGGGAAATTTCTCATTATTCACTAAGTGGGCCTCCTTTTAGACTGCTAGGAGGACATCTTGCAGTTAGGGGGTAACCACATACTGATGTATTTTTCAGCGTAGGCAATCTTTGCTTTGGCTGAGAAAGAGGCTGTGAGTTGCAGCAGCTGGTGATTAAACTCTATTCCTAACTCTACTTTCAGTTTTCTGTAAGTTTGGTGCAAGTTATTTTCTCATTTTAGCCATCAGTAAAACAGATTACTTCCATACAGTTTTCAGGCTTTTGTAGTGTCGATGCATTTGCATGTTGGCTTAGTTAAATTTACGCAAACCCTATATGAAAAAGTTGGGTTTGGTTTTTTTTCCCCGCAGTTCGAGTACTTTAGTTCAGTTTTGCTTAACCCCAAATAAGGCTAGCAAAAAAGTTGTGTTCATTTTACTTAAATCCTGCTTTAACACCAGAAGGGCTTCGAGAGAGATACCCTTCAGCATATCTAGCTCTAGCTGCAGTTGTATGATGTTACTGCCTTTAATGTGGTATCTCTCTGCCAAGGATTATTACCTTCAGTCCAGTAAAGCAGAGAAAAGCTATGTCTGCCCACCATTAAGCCACTGGGCTTGTTTCAGCGTATTTGTCAATGTCACTGATGATCTGTGGATAGCCACAGCAGAGAACTGGTATGTGTGTGTTTCTGCCAGCTTCTGTGGGAGCCTTGACTTTGGGCAGTGAGTGATATGTGTCTTAGATTGCTTTAACAAACATGGATCAAGCTGTTATTTCAATTGGTGCAGCTTTACATGTAGAAAAGCTCTTGTATTTGAGATATTTGGCTGAACGGGACCATTTGGACTGTAAAACATCAGATTCAGTATGAGATCTGGTCTTACAAATAGTAGTGCAGTATGATGGTTTGTAGTTCTATCCCAAGTAGATATTAATACAGCAATTGAAAAGGGGTAGATTCTCAAGTTTGCCATTTGAGAAATGCAGAAAGTGTTGGTCAGTCAGCTTTTAATCGTACATTTACTATAGCCTCTGAACAGACACATGTTCTTAAAGTGAAGCTTACCTAAAATATCTTGATTGAGATTGCCATAAACTGGGTCATCTTCTGTGTAATAGTCATCATAGCTAGAAGGGGAATGGAAAAATACTTCTAATTCACAGAACATGCTTTACTTAGGACACCACTATTCTACTCTAAACATTTTACACACATATAGCAATAGCAGATTGTATGTGATCTAAAAAACAAGACCAAAAATATCGGGGCGGGGGGGGGGGGGGGGGCGGAAATACCAGTTTTGCAGCAGGGAAAGAAATGGCAATGTCCATATTCTGAAGAGAGATTTGTTATCTAGCCAAGAATTGAACTCTTCTTTCCTGTAACTTAGTTAAGTATAAAGCTAATCTCAAGACTACTAAGCTACTGTTTGATATAGTTCTAGAAATATTAATGATCACTGAAAGGAACCCAGTTCACGTCCTCCGAGACCACCTTGCAATACAAACTAACGCGCTAAATGAGTCTCTTGGGGAGGTGTTCTTAAAAAGTCCACTCTTGAGTCAACTAAAATACTTACGTGGACACAACTAGAGAAGACCAAAGCAAAGTTCAGCTTTGGATATTTAATGGTATTCTGTGTTTCATTACCTGGTGTTGCTTGGAAATGTTTTTAAGCATGTTTGTAAAGATGGGAATTGTTAGTGGGAAGCACTGTGTAACTTTGTTCCTATTGCATCCCTATAYTGTGCCTCGTCAAGGGAATGAAGTAATGCAATCTCACACCACTTCTTCAGTGGTATTTTTCAACTGAACAGGCAGTAATAGACAAACAGAGACTTCCCAACTTCAAGTAAATTTGTAATTGAGGATTGGTTTTGGGGAACAGGTGAAGGCTTTTGTATTTTTATTTCAAGGGCCTTTTATATTTGGGTTGAGATTAGACTCCTTCCATCTCTGTTTTCTGAAGTGTTTTGGGGTTTTTTTGTATGGACTAAGAGAAACAGACTTGTTCATGAGCTGTCCAGCAGCTGTAAACAGGCTCCCTTTTATTGCTTTTGAATGTCATGTGCAAAAGAAGGGTATGAATGGAAATACATATAAATTACTGCTCCACAAGTATTAAATATCAGACTATAATTTATCATTGTTTTCTGAGAGTTCTTTTTAATTATTATAGATTTATTGAGTTCGAGTGATAGTAAGTAGTGTTTTAGCTCCATATCTTGCACTTCGTTCAGTATATAAAATTATCGTATTAGCATGCAATTATTTCATTGTTGATAAAATGACTGGAGTACCTCTCTCCCACGTGAATTTTTTTCCTGTTTTCTTTGGAAAACTTTTTTTCCATAACCAAGCTGCTCTCTGACTTTTCCAGGCAGGCTGCATGAGATACCGGATTTTCCTCTATGCCATTCCTCCAAAGCCATCTGTTATTATTTATTGCTTATTTCACCCTTGCCAGAAAGAAACTTTTTTATCCAACTTACCTTGGACTGTTGTCTTCATAGCCTTTATACATTTTAGCTGGAAAATTTGTTAAAAAAAAAATAAAGTGAAGAGAAAATGAAACGTGCTATTTTAGAACACTTCAGCTAATTGTGTTAACTGACATGCTTTTGATTTCACTGTAGAGAGTAAAATTGAAAGCTCTTGGCTCTCAGGACCTTCAGTTGTCCCCCTGCTTTTCTCAAATACTTTTGACTAGTACAAGAAATGCTTGTGTTATGACTCTGTGCTGTGCCTTCAAAGTCTATGTTAGTCTACAAGACCCCAAAAAAGTATTGTAACACGTGCGATTAATTCCTTGCTTCCTCCTCCTCCTGCTTCTACCTCATCTTTTTCTCTGCCTAGGGCGGTGCATCATGTGTTTATATTACAAGGTGAAGGGTTCATTTATTTTACTAGTTCTGTTGCTTGTATCTCTGAAAGAGAGATATCCTGTGATCCACACAGATGAAGAAACTGAAGCAGAGAGGCAACAGCTACAAAGAGATTTGTTGCTAGAGCTTGATTAATAACTCAGGAATGCCTAACTTTCTATCCTCTGCCCCAGGACTCCAGAATTTACCACAGTAAGCTCCGATTCCATGAACAATGCAGCATCAGCCAATCTGACCAAAACTTTGCTCAAAGTTAGTTTTGTAAATGACTGTGATTTTTCATCCTAGAAATATCTGCCTAGTAGCACTAAAAGACAAAATAAACCAAAAAGGTACCCCCCTGCCCCCGTCCCAAAACACTCCAGCAGCTCTTTTAATATCCTGTAATAATCTAATTCTCTTATACTTGGTGAGTTCAGTTTATAAGCATAGGCCTTCTGTTTATATAGATTATGTATGTATGTGTGTTTAACGTGGTTGAATCCACCACTGTTTGCCTGCCCACCTATACACGTATAGCACAGGTGCAGTTTTCCCTATGTAAAGGCCGTTTTTCCCTGAATGGAGCGATGAGGATTGTACAACTTAATAACTATAGAATTGTATGCATAAGAGAGGTTGCACTGCCATAATGAATTCTGTTAAAAAAAGTCATAGTTAACTTTAACCAAAACCAGAGTATGACTGTAGTCACCCTCTAACATAAACAAATCAGTTCCTTATTGTGGATGACACAGTGGTTTAAAAGCTGCATTAGGATCCCATGATGAAAAGCAATTAGAACTTTTCTTCAAAATATAAACTGATTAAGCATAAAATGTGTATGAAATCTGAAATTCAAATAAGCATTCAGGAATTTTGGGAAGAGAAAATTTTCTGAAATGTATTTTGTATTAGTGCAGCTAGTTAAAATCATTTTTAAATTAAAGTACAAATGATAACCAGTTACATGAAAAGTACATTTAAAAAAAGGGCATTACAGATGTTAAAAATAGACTTTAAAAATAAAAAATTAGCCAGAACTAAATTGTTCACCTTGTACATGTTCTGTTGTTTTTTCTTCAGAGAATGGATTTAGGTAGCTGTTTCTAGCAACAGATTGGGCAGCTAGCAGTCATTCTGTAATCATACCTGACTGTCCTAAAAAATTTTAAAAGTTACATCCTCTCAACCAGAATCATTCTTGCCAAAAGATAACTTTAAGATTCAAAAGAATCAATTTATTGGCTTGAGATCTCCCAGCAGCGATGGCTTTCTCTACAGACACTTTAAACACTCAAACTTCATTCCTTACAGAGACACAACATTACTTACCTTGCTTCTTTTTCATATAGTGTGAAATATTCAGTATCAATGAAACAACCAGAGCCAAACTCAGAAAGGCCAAAACTCCCCAGACAGAAAAATGGCAGTCCATTTCTGTAACTGAAAGAAAAAAATTTTATAGTTTGTGTTGTCTAACAGTTTTACTGTATTCTTTGTGGTTGGTTGATTTTTGCTTTCTGTAATTCAAGCTGCTATTTTGTTGTTTACTCTGTGACAGCCATTCCTATACAAGCTAAATAATTAATATCAAAACCAGATGCTAAATAATAAGAAAGCAACATCAATAAACTCTTAGCAGAACTACTGTTTCATAGCAATTCAGCCAAAGGTTGGGCTATCGTTTTGCCTGTAAAATGCAGTAAAAATCAGAAATTGCTAAAGAAAAAAGTCATTTCAGTGAACAGCTTTGAAATTATTTTTGTCATTGTCTTTAACTTACTATTTGCAGTAAATTTTTAGCTAAATTCTAGAGTTCATGAAGGTAGTTCTGAAGATGAATTCAGCCAAAACAACTTACTTCACTGGACATGTCTCTAATAGCTAAGACCATCAGGTTATAACAATCCCTGCAACAAATTTCAAAGGTTGGTTATGTGTTTTCTTGCACCTCCTATTAAAACGAATTACTTTACTCATATCCTCACTCTCCTTCCTGAGAAAGCAGAGGATGTGGTGGCAAAGGATGAGCAGTAGCAGGGAACTGGTGAACCCCCCAGAACTACTGCAGAGAAAAACCCGAACAGCTCCTGAAGAATGACTTGGTAAAAGGTGGGTCAACTTAATTGAACAAAGCCTCCCTTTGCACTGAACTTGCCTCTCCTTGGACTCCTGTTAGAAACACAAGGAGGAACCCCCACACACCAGATGTATTTTGTCATTTAATTAATTCTTCGATTAACCTAGCTCATACAAATTTTCCATCACAAACCATGCTGAAGAAAATAGCCTACCTGTGACAGTCTAATGGCCAAAATGATCAGCGTTGCTGCAAATGGCCTATGAAACCCTTCCTTGACAGGGGAAATGCCAAGCCAAATACATGAGTGAAAGGAGCTTGAATCTAGATTTGTCAGTTTCCCCAGAGGCATGTTTCATGCTCTTCTAGATGATTCAAGTGTTTGAAATAAAGCCTCATCCAAAAAACTAATGAACTCCACTAATACCGCACAAAAAAGTCTAGCCAGAGCAGAGCAGTCAAGGGGAGAGATTGGATGATACCGTCAGATTGAGATTCGAGCAGGTCCATAGTGCTCTTGTTTGGTTTTGTTGTAGCTGGGTTCCTTCAGGAGGCTGACATTTTGTTTGCTTCTTAAAGGAAAGCTGAGGTAAAGGAGTACAGGAATACACATTCCCATGTTGCTGGCCAGGGATGGTGGGGGGCAATGCATTTGCTCCTGCTGAGAAGACAGAGTTTTGTTCCTTGGCTGACCAGCTCCAGCTCACCCTAGGAACTGCCCCTTACGGGTTTTGTTCCCTAATTATGCTGGTGTTGCAAAAGCTCTTTTAGTTTTGTTTTATTCCAAGCCACAGATGTTTTTATGATGATGAAACAAGGTAAGACACTCCTTGGTAGTAAAAAATCACAAATCACATGGGCTTCTATGATGCAGGTTTCCTTCCTGATCAGAACTCTCTGTTAAAAGGAACAAAACAGAGCAAATAAGCTGTAACTTTCTGACAGACTTTTAACTGCTTTTTGCATGGGGTACTTCCAGTGGCCATTTATCCTTCCTTTTAAACTAAACATCCAGTTTCCATTCCTTTCTTTTCTCCTACCTGAGTTCTCCCAAAGGTGTTTGAGGGTTCTCCATCACTGCAATACTACTTTTCATGTTGAGAGGCACTTTTTTGCAATGAGATACAGACATTCATGAGGAGAGACAACGCCCCCATGAAGCAGCTATATATCAGTCCAATTTTTCAGAGTAGGAATTAAAAGAAAGGGAGATCTCACCTTGAGAAGATGTTATCAGGCCGCATCAAGAACCACCAGTGTTTGGAACCTGGTTACTCTATAATTAGTCGCTTAACAACATTTGCATCCTACGCAACCTGTCCAAAACTACAAGAAGTCTGTCAAAGTCAAGAACTTTTAGGTCTCAATGTAGTGCCTGAATAATAAGCCATTCCTCCTTCTTCTCCTGTCCTTTCATGTTTTCTGAAGTGATTCCTTTCCATTTCTCTTATGTTCATTTCATATTTCTTTTCCTACAAATTCTTTTTTTTTTTTTTTCAGGAAGCAAAAGAAGTATTGTGGCCTAAGAAAGGGAAGCACACATAACTGATAGAAACTACAGCCCTGTGATTCATTAGAATAAAAAGAGTGAGTAGATACCTTAAGTACAGCTGGAACCTAAGTTTGTACCTTTTTCTTGATACTGAATGCTGTCATTTATCTTTCTGATTCAGGAATCCTATTTTTCCCTGGTGTTTCCAGAGTAGGAGGGAACTCTTAATTTCAAATGGAATATTTTCAGCCCTTAAGTGGAGGAGGTAGCCAAATTTTTGAAGACAATTTTTTATTTTCGTGTTTCAGCTTCTGATTTAAATTGGAATTATTATCTGGAAAAGAGTAAAGGTTGGAAAAAAGTTGCTTTCCTCTTCAGTTTCAAGTTTAACTTCTACGGTATTTGAGCAATCCCACTTCTCTAGGACTTCAAACATATTCTAACAAAACAAAAGGCATGAAACTTGGATTTCTAATAAAACGTACCAATGTTTTAAACCTCACAATCTATAGCTCTTTCTTAAACATGGTTTAGAAAACTGCATGAGTGTGAGGAGATTAAGAAAACAACATTGAAATTTATTCCTAGCTGAACACTACTTAGTTTATTTTAAAATTTATTTTCCACAACTCTGACTTAAACATCTGCTTGTATTTCAGTAGAATGTATACAAACATACGTGTGACTTCAGTATCTTATTTTTTAATGTTTTTGTCTTTGCATTACGAGCTATTTGTTTGTCAAACAACACTACTTATACTTCAGAAACAACAGCAGGTTTCATTTACCCCATAAAACCATAGTAAAGGCCTTGATCAGAGACATACGAGTGCCGCTCTGAGTGCTCTATGCTTTTCTACTGTCAGTTTCAAGTTAATCTTACTGTCCAAGTACAAAATACATGAGATTTTTATTTTATGTCTTAGCTTTACAGATAATACAACTCCCAGCTCTTTCCCAGGTGTTCTTGTACTACCTTCATGGTTGTTGCCAATATGCTAGCTATCTACATTTATAACTGCATTGTTTAAATATTTACTACTTCGACAACAGCAGCAGTAGAAGGAAAGCTGAATACCTGTGTGAAGAACAACTTGTCTCCTCAGATAACTACACTGCTGTCCCTATATGTGTAATAGCAGATGCAACCTGTGACAGCTAACTGGTTGTGCTAACGACAAAAAAAAGATAAGGTGACTGAGGATGGAGAGTGAGAAATAAACAGAAAGAGAAGTCTATTAGACTAATTGTAGTCTGTTCTGAAATAGTGTCTTTTATTCTATTCTCTAATTTTAATTCTTATTCAAGTCATCTACTGCCAAATGTAGCAAAACCATATTACGTATTTATTCCAAAGAACTCATAGCACTGTGTTCAGGGGCATTCGCACTCAATTGCTGTCAAATTGAATATTTTAAAAAGTTTTGTTATATCTTTGAAAAAAAGTCCTAATGAAAAATTAGGCCCCTGGGAATAGTACACTATGATTCTAATAGGATAAGCTCAAATTCCATCAGAGCTTTCTGCGATAGTCTATCATCTGTGATGCGAAAAACCTAAGAGTGACAGTAGTTTGTTCATAAGAAAACATACTGAAGCTGTTCTTAAAGTAATGTGCTCCTCTGTGAAAGAAAAGAGTTCATCGTATAGCCAAAGGTTGCATGAGAAGGGCAACAATTCTCGTTTTATTTTTAGAAGAGGTTGGGATGTGTGAGTGGGGGAAGTACTATATTTAACCATTATAAAGATGACAGTATTTTGAATACCTAATACCAGAATCTCTCTAGTATTAATGATACATTCCTATTCTGCTGTTCTTTCATTTCTATTTGGAAACAGAGTCAAACTTGGAGTTGCATCCAAGTAGGACAGCTACCTTAGGCAATTTACTCCATCTGGATGAAGTTTTTACTTTTCTGACTTTAGGGATGGGGTTACCTGCCTGCTCTTAGCGTATTTTACACTGCTATAAATTAAAGATACTATATTCACACAACAAAATATGGGCAAACAAAAGACTTTCTAAAGACATAGTTAATTGTGCTTTTTCTCCTTTTTAAATCTGTTGACAACTTTCTCCACCGACAGAGACAAGACATAGAATAAATAGACTTTTGGTCACTTGTTCTTAGGTCTTCTCTTTGCAGGGTTCATTATACTGTAATTGGGGGGTGGGGTGGGGTGGAGAAGCAAACAAAAAAAAATAACCAACCAAACAAAACCCCCCAAAACATTCTGATCTTTTCTGGATGAATTTCTGCAATTCAATGTTATTGCAACTCAAAGGAGTGGACCTAATCATGTACTTACCTTTGGGGAAAGGGGACAGATTTAACGATTCGGGGGTAGAAATAGGTGGTTATCCTCCTAACAGCATAAGAATAGGTAGCAGAAGTACTAAGTTTAGTTCCTTCTTGTTCTAATGTATTTTGTTTAGAGAATCCATCACAAAGGATAACAGGAAGATATCATACTTCTACCAGTTTTTCCTACTGAAAAGGAACACAAGGTGGGAATATATATACCTGTCTAGCAGAACTGGACATGCCATCTGTCATATCAACTCATCATTCATAGAAGCAGATTAATTACTTTGGTCACTACCAGATTTAAGATGATGATCTGGAGCCCAAAATGATTTGTCTCCTGTTGTTTCTGTCTGCAAATTTGTCAAAGATGAGACAAAATTAGCTTTTTTTCCCCCCTCTCCAATTAAATGGTGAGATAAATAATATTCTGTACTAATGACCCTTAGAAAAAGAAACCCCTTAAGAGACTGATGAATGTTAAATTAACGTTAAAGATGCTTCCACCTGTGTGAGTTTTTAAGACAGGATTAATTCTTCAGAAAGGATTCCTTAAACTGCAATTAATTAGTGCACAACTAATTGCTTTGTAAGATATCAACTTCATACTTCAGAAGGGAAGCAGCACATTGTAAAATAAGAAGCCCTCAGGACAGTAAATATTTTAAGCACAAAACTAACACCAATGCTTAGTCTTCATTAATAAACCTTAATTAATGAAGGTTTAAGCTGTTGATGATGACTCATCATCATCATGATTATTATTAATAATTTGACTTCGGAACCCTGAGCAACCTTCTTGGAACACTGGTAATCTGCCATACTGTGTTTTTACCACTCCTTTGTTTACAAGTTTATAATACTGAAAAGATAAGGCTTACCTGGTTTTGTTGTTTCTAGGAATACTCCCTGACCCTTTATCCAACAGGAAATCAAGTTATGTTGGCAGATCTTGGATGCTCTTTCGTTTTGGACCTGGCAGCATGAATCTATCTCTAGTGTTACCGTCAATCTTAAAGGTCTCCAGTCTTTTTTTTCACCTGCTTTCTTACAAACAGGAAATGTGGTTCAGGCTTTTACAACCTCACTAGCAAACTGA
This sequence comes from Phoebastria nigripes, assembly GCA_035582835.1. Lineage (NCBI taxonomy): Eukaryota > Metazoa > Chordata > Aves > Procellariiformes > Diomedeidae > Phoebastria > Phoebastria nigripes. The sequence continues at coordinate 729,612 of JAYKAV010002878.1, read as the reverse complement.
CGGTCTCCTTCAGTATTTGCCTCCAAGAGAGGAATAAAATATTTATGTGTGCACTTGCATTCATTATCCACCTGTCTTGCCACAGAAGAGCATGTACAGGACTATTAGTTCCATTTTATGTGATACAAACCTAYTTTTGTAATATTCATATGAGACCCATACTCTAAGTCTTCCTGTTTGTCATGTTATGTTGAATTCAACAAAAGTATTTAGATACCTCTTAAACTAAATTACAGAACTATTTTACCTAGGAGTGCTATTTGACTCTATCTCTTGAGGTTTCTAAACCAAGTCTGAAAGTCCATTGCTGAGAGAGCCTACAGTTTAGCTGAAACAGGATTCAGAAGCACGATCCAGAAATTATACCATTGCCAGCTCTAGAAGGTCAGGTAGGATATCATAATATGCTTCCTCCATTCTTTTAAAGTCTATGAATCTGGGCCCACAATCCAGAACAGTTGTGGAAAGAGAGGGTAAATCAGCATGTGGCTTACTGTGTGTATTTATCTTTAAAATTTAATGAAACATGCCTGTGCTCGGGTAGAGAAGCCATTTTATTCTCAGAATCAGAGTAGCTTCTTCCAGAGGAAGCTTGCACTCTGAGCACTGCCAAAGAAGCTTTCTGTTAACTTCTGAGGGTTTGGGTTTTTTTTTTTTGCAGAGCAAATGGTTTTATTTCCAATTATGCATAATGCAGAAGCGGGAAGGATTGCTTAAGAGAAAAAGTGAATCACATGACTATGTTTGTCTTTTTGGAATGCGTGCATTGAAATAGCCCTCAGTGTAGTCTAAGGAGCAATGTAAAACATTGCTCTTTGAGAAAGGCTCTTATGTGAGAAAATGTCCTTTGCAGTATATGTATATATACTACAACTACCTGAAGGGATGTTGTAGCGAGGTGGGTGTCGGTGTCTTCTCCCAAGCAACTAGCGATACGACGAGAGGAAATGGCCTCAAGTTGCACCAAGGGAGGTTTAAATTGGATATTAGGAAAAATTTCTTTACTGAAAGAGTGGTCAAGCGTTGGAACAGGCTGCCCAGGGAAGTGGTTGAGTCACCATCCCTGGAGGTATTTAAAAGACGTGTAGATGTGGCGCTTAGGGACATGGTTTAGTGGGCATGGAGGTGTTGGGTTGACGATTGGACTCGATGATCTTAGAGGTCTTTTCCAACCTTAATGATTCTATGATTCTATTTGGGATTGTTGTGGTTTAACCCAGCAGTCGGCCAAACACCACACAGCTGCTTGCTCACTCCCCACCCCCGCCCCACAGCGGGACAAGGGAGAGAATCGGGGAAAAAAAGTAAAATTCATGGATTGAGATAAAGACAGTTTAATAGAACWRAAAAAGAAGGGAAAATAATAATAATAATGATGATGATAGAATATACAAAATAAGAGATGCACAATGCAATTGCTCACCACCTGCTGACCGATGCCCAGCCAGTCCCCAAGCAGTGATTGCTGCTCCCCAACTCCGTCTCCTCCAGTTTATATACTGAGCATGACGTCATATGCTATGGAATACCCCGTTGGCCAGTTTGGGTCAGCTGTCCTGGCTATGCTCCCTCCCAGCTTCTTGTGCATCTGGCAGAACATGGGAAGCTGAAAAGTCCTTGACTAGCGTAAGCACTACTTAGCAACAACTAAAACATCAGTGTGTTATCAACATTATTCYCATACTAAATCCAAAACACAGCACTATACCAGCTACTAGGAAGAAAATTAACTCTATCCCAGCTGAAAGCAGGACAGGGATGTTATTACTTTGGAATATTATTTTTATATTAACTACCTTTGATCAATGCTTAAGAAATAATTTACTGGATTAACATCTTATTTGAACATGAAGGAGCAGGTTAGTCTTGATTAATATAATATACCCTTCCATTTGAGTCCAAAGGTGAAATAGACTCTTAACTGCTCAGAGCTTTATCATAATGAAGTGAGCTGATGAGAAGAAATTAATATAAAAATACTGAAAATGGTAGGAATTCTTACACTTTATACTGTTTTTGAGGTTGTAATTATCATGATGAAAAATTGCATTAAAAACAACACTATTTTAAAGTGGACGTAGCTTTGGCGTTTGCCAGCAACTGAGTTTAGACACACCACTCATAAATATGGGTAGAATCAAAATTTCTCATTGTTAAACCAAAAAGCATAGGTCCATCACATTTCACTGAAAACCAAGATATTGAACTAGAGCTCCTTTCAGTAAGCGATGCATTCTATGATCTGTAGTCTAAACTGTGGCTTTAAGCAGGGAAGAGATCCAGTTTTGTGGAGACTGCAATTCATATGTCTGAAAGTAAATGGTTTGTCATGAGCCTAGGGAAGGAGAAGGTCTCGACCAGTTATAACAACTGGATTTAGCAGTTCCATGTTGTAGGCTCAAGTGAACAGAAGAGTCCCGGGGCCATCTGATGAGAGTATGCATCTCAAGAGGAAGCCTCTTGTTAAGAAAAAGAAGGATCCTGAATTGAGAGAGAAGCTAGAGAGTGTGGGAGATATGTATTGTAAAAATGGAGACAGTCACTTAGTTTCTCAGCTAAAAGCACGAGGAGTAAATCTGAGATCTGCAGAGGATTCAGAATGAAATGCTTATCAGCCTGAACAAGAAGCTTACAAGGAATAAACTCCTTTGGAGATAATTAGGGGCATAACGGAAAGGTGAATACTGAGAATGCAGCAGGAGATTTCTGGGTTTGTAGTCCTGGTGGTGTGTTAATAAATCTGCTCTCCAAGAGCAAATCATTGTTGTACAGTATCAGCTTTGACTGGCTGCAGAAGCGAAGTCTATTGGATTGGACATGAGCTTGGTATGCTATTTTGGGCAGCCTGCAACAGACTGAAAGCTCTGTTACATAGCAAGAAATTATTCGCTGCAGGCTTTAAAATCCATCGTGAATATAAAAGACTTCTTACTTTTCTTTCTTGTCCTTTATATCGGTGCTATGTTAAAAAACTTAGTGAGCCAGTAGTCTGCTTAAAGTGCTGCTATTCAGGATAATAAAGACAAGGACAAATCGTGCCTAATTTTAGAAAGACAGGACATAAGGTAATGCTACTCCATCCACGTCTATTGTGTACAAAGACATTTCCTCCTCTTTTGAAAGTCCCCGAGCTATAAACTGCTGGGTCCATATTCTGGGGAAGTATCTCTGRCTGCTTAGCTACTTATGTGATCTTTGGTAAACGTATGCTGCTGGTGTCTCCAAGATAAGAATCTATGTCAAATGGAGGTCTGACTTGGCTGGGAATAGCTCTTGCTATTTGAGTTCTTGGAGAAGGTAAATGGAGTACTATTAAATATTGATGTGCACAGATGTATATGAAGGAGTAAGTCTGTGCTCAAATGGAGTCAAACAAACAGTACTGTTTGGCAGAAGACCTGGATGATGGATCAAAGCTGACTGAGAGATCAGTTGACAAAGTGAAAAAACCAACTTATAAAGTAGTATTTTGTTTGTTGTTTCAGGGAAAGACAAGCAGAAGAATCCTAAAGTAGGCATGAAAGACAACTTTACATTTGGAAGGGAAGCCATGCTTAGGAAGGGAGAGGGTGGATATTGAATTTCTTTCTTTGGCTTAGCTTGATATTAGTGTAGAGGAAAAAAAAGAATAAGCAGTACATTACAGACATTAGGGGGGTTTTGTCTTAAAAATGCATGGTGCTATCTACAGAACGGAATAATTAGAAATCCTAGAAGTGCCTGTGTTCAGTACACATGATCTAGGAAATGGTAACTCACACTTACCATGAAGTTCCTTAAACTTGTATGTTTATGCATCTGTGGTATATATGGAATTGGAAGGTTTACACTCATTTTTGAGGAAGGAGATATGTGGCAGCAGCCAAACATGTTAGATATCTATATCTAATTTCTGTGATGAGATAGCAGACTCTTGCCACAGAGCACGGAGCTAAGGCAGTGGCTGACCAAGGAAAGATTCTAATATTGCTGAGACCCCAACAGAGGAGGTCAGCAAATTTCCAGAAGCAAGACCATCACTAGAATTTTTGTATTTAAAGTGCTTTTCTGGTTCTGGGTCAACCTTGGCAGGATGGAACGTTTTACTGTGGTTGCTTAAAAACGTAACGATCCTTARCAGTTCCCAGCAGTCTTTTCCAAGCCTGGAATTTCTCTACGTGACTGGCAACCTCAAGGGAAAAGAAGTTTCAGCCTTATTGACCTGAAAGTCACTTCAGAGTTTGTACTTTCCCTTTCCTCCACCCCAAGAAATCAAAAAGCCCTCTTGAATCCTTCCTCTTTGTTTTCAAAGAAGGAAGTCTTTGCTATGCCACTAAAAGAAGACTTCTGGRGACTACCTTAACTGTTTCTTAGAAAATGGGTATTAAAACTAAATACTACATTTTTCAAGTGTAGTTGGAGAAGATGCAAATTTAACAGGCAGTTGGCACAAGGCTCCAATGCATTTGACTCGATAAACCTGCATCTCTTATTTACTCAAGAAGTCAATTAGTTCAGTACATTTTTGTAATGCATGCATGTTGCCAGCAAGCTGTACTTTTCTAAGACCGCAGAATGCATGTTTATTCTAGCTTCCTGAAGGGGAAATAAATCACACAGCTGACAACAGAATCAGGCCTCAATGCCTACTTTCTCTATCACTACTCAAATTACAACCTTTCTTTGAAAAATGATGTCATTTTCAATGCTAAGTGGTGTAGGGGAAACCCTCTTGCAAAGAATGAAAGAGAGACTGTTTGTAGTAAAAGTCTTGAAAAGTGTAGGTATTCCTGCAAGATGTAAATGACATTTCTGTTTGAAGTGGGAATATCTTTTTAATCATGAATCTTCTAGGATTTGTTGGGGAAAGTAACTACAGCAGAAATGCTTTGAGGGGAACTTATGCTGAAGTGGCATCTGCTCTGGTTCTAATCTCACAAACATATCAGAGAAGTAGAACAACTGTTCTTTTAAGCTTAGCACGTGGCTCTTCGCTTAGATTGCAGGTGCAGACCTGGTGCTCCTTGTGCAGTGAACATAAATGAGCAACAATGCTACAGAAGAGAGGTTGGCGTAAAATAGCTGCCAGAAAGAGTGAGGCCTTTCAAGCCAGCCTTCAAGGCTGCAGAGAGCTCTTCTGACTCCTATAGTGAATTTTGTTGTTGATGATAAAATTAAAAAAACAATCAGTGTCATTTATGCATTGTAGACAAAGTCCTGAATTTCACTGTTTTACTTAAACCACTGTTAAGCACAATGCTATCTCATCAACTGCCCCTGAAATTACAGCTGCTATTACAAGCAATATCATGGGTTTCCTGTGGGGAAACCACAGGGTTTTTTTCCGAATGCTACAAAACCTTATTATCAAGGACTGTAAAGAGAAAACTTAGTATCTTGGTAATTCTGCACTGTCAAAATTTCCATTGAAAGCTAACACTGCACACTTGTGCAGTTTTGGGTGGGGTTTTTTGTGTTGCATGCTGTGAGATAGCTGAGCAGTGTCTGCATGAGTAGCAAAGAGAAAACCGAACAAGTGCCACTTCATGCAAAACCTGCAGAAGTGTGGCCTTTCCATTGACTTCAGAGGATTTTATCTTCTGTTCAGACAGATGCTGTATCCTTAGAGAGATGTAATCTCTAGTGGTATTTCTTTCAATAGCCACAAGAAGAATGAATTTCCTATTAAAGTTGCTATAACCCACTTACCTGCTTTTAGGATTTTTGTAATTCCCCCTTGACACACTTATACAAAGATTGTGGGCAAATATTTTCCCCTGGGCAGCCAAAGACCTGATCCTGCAACTATTCCTCACGGGAGACACCCTAGTGAAGCCAGTGGGCCCCACTCTGTGCTTGCTAGCAAGCTTGCAACTCTATCGATAAACTTTGACCAAAGTGCACGAAGAATTTGTGAGCAAGATAGTGTCCCTAAAATACTGAGCTTGTGCTTTTAAAAGTTGCTTGGGACTACCACGAGCATGTCCGTGTGGCTCAGCTGAAGCTAGTGCAGAAAACCCAAACTTATGTGTATGCGGCCTGGAGCCTTGTGGAGAGTCTCCCCAAACAGTGTAAGTCCCTTCCTACAACGCTAAGGCTGAGCTAACAAACCTCAACTGTGCTCATTGCTAAAGTGATTAAGTCRATTCCAGTTCTGCAGTGCGTCCTTTAACCAGCTTAGCCTTCATAGTGGGCTTTCTCATCCATTGCCTCCAGCTTAAGTGTTTGGCTAGGAGAATGTCAGAAGCTTGTCCTCTCTGTTGCAATGAGTTAGACTTGCTCTGCTTTGAGTGAAGTATTCCCAAATACAATTTTGAATTAAACTAACCCTTGCTTTGAGCAAAAAAACACCTGCGCTCTAGTGAATGATTGGCATCACAGCTAATGAATTGTCGTAACTCAGGCTGCTGGTTTTGCATTTGAACTCTAAGCCTCTTCCACCACTTCTCCAGGCCTGTGTTATCACAGCATGGTTCATGTTGGCTCTTAACTGGACTATGGCCTATCCCTCTTCTGAACACAGTAGAAGTTCTGAGCTCTTTAAAAGCTGCTGGAGACCTAGGCTAGGCTGTCTTGTCGGGGGTTCTTGTTAGACGTCAGACTCTGCTGTATATGTGTCTGCTCCCACCTCCCTTTGCCATGACAAGGCAGGTAAAAAGCATTTGAACTACTTTGTTTTCTCCTCTAACATCCTTCCTGCATTTTATCCCTGACACTGTTCCCCTAACGTGACACAGTTGCCAGAGGGCAGCAGGAGAACCACAGCACTGCGAGTCAAGGGATGTGTTCGTGCACACGTCTGCAAAGTCACAAACAGTGACGAGGAAATAAAAAAAACGCATGAGCCTGCCTCAACTTAATCTCTGTGTTTGCATGTATTTACCAGTAAGCCAAGGTACCTCTGCAGTGCAGCTGAATGACTGCTTAGATCTAATTAATGTGCATGTAGGTTAAGATGAAGATTTGAAATAATGACTGTGAAGCTAACTCTTGAAAAGTGGTCAGTGATGCATTGGAGTAGTGAATTTGAACTGAATCACTCAACTACTGAACCTCTCAGCTTAACAGTGTTGTGGTTGCCTCTCTATTTAAAGAAATCTCTGGTAAGCAGATAAAAGTGCTCGTCTCGCCACATTTACGGCTGTTAAAACATTGTTTTCTTACTACTTCCTGTTCAGCAGCACATTTGGGCACAGCAAAGTGTGTGCTGGTTTCCTTGTAGTATAAACTGTCAGTGACTTGTTAGCGTTTGCAGAAAGTAAGAGCACAGGTGCATGGAAAATGGCTGTCTTGTCCCACAAAGTGTTGTAAGGCTATAAAGTGATTGTTCTACATTGACATGCACATTTTGGCATTTCTCAGAGGCCAAAATAGATATTATGTATGTTTAAGGTGTTTTCTTTGGACATGGTAGTCTTGGGTTCAAGTTTCTGCGTGGAGAAGGCAGGACATGGACTGAACTTCTGTCTCCATGTGATAGCTGAAAAATGCAGTCGTGGACCCTGTTAGGTGCCGCGGGTGGCCTTACTCTCTCACGCACAAATGCTGCATCCTCAGCGGGAGGAAGGTTTCCCAACAGAAGTGTCATGGCACATTTCACTAAGCTTCCTGGCTAACAAGCTCATGCTTTCTCGGAAGTATGGCATTGCTGAAAAACTGATCGGCTCTAAGCAAGCTCTGTTGTTGCTACTTCAGATTTATAAATTAGTAGAATAATCCCATTATTTTGATTTTTCCTTTGTTTCTAATCTAGGGCACTGTGGTCTTTCTATTCATGTCCCATGCTTAATAACTTTTATTTTGAGTCTATTTGACTACTTAAGAAAGGCGCTTTTCTCTTTTATGAAAATATGCTACTTAGGAGTATTCTTTGTCGTCTTTCTTGTGTGCGTGCAGCTCCCACTTCCATAGTTGATGCTTAGGAAAGAGTTACTCTACGTGCTATTATTGGTGCCAATAAATTCTTGCTATGCTGCTTAGTTTATTTGTAGCACTGTCCAGGGATGCAGAAATATTTGCATGAGTGGCTTTTCTCCTTTTATAATCTAAAGAACAGAATTGCGTGGTATTTAAAGGTGATAGGCAATTGTGTGATTTGATTGCTATTTAGAAATTTCGGTTCAGATGCTGATTTAACTGATGAATCAAAAATGCACATCCTTCTACATCACCATTGATGTACATGTATGTGTAGGTTCAGCTCTCTCTGTCAGATATGACCAGGTGGAGCAAAGACATTGTGACTGGGATGGGAGTGAATGACACCAAAGCAGCCAGCAGTGCTATCAGTCTGTGTGAGCACTGCAGAATTAGATGACATTTCTGTCTTTAAAACTACTTGTCGCTTTAGCAGAAAGTGTGCTAAAACTACGTAGCTCGTAGAATACTCTTTAGGCCATGCTCTGCAGCTGCTGAAAAGAAAGACTGTTCTAAGTGGAGTTCAGAAACTTGACAGCATTCCCTTCAAGTGGAGGAGGCAGGTAGAGCAAAGCCATTTTCCAACCTTACCTCCACCTCCCTAACAGAGAGGTGGCATATGATAATAAGTAGTATGGGGGGTAGAGGGGTATAGGGCTGTAGCCACACCTCAGTGAGGGGTGGGGGGAGAAGTACCAGCACCCCTGAAGCTTAAAAGTGAAGTGAGGCAAGCAAGGGAAAGGTGTTAGTGTTACTATTTGATCTTTGTGTACTGAACCTTATTGTCTTCTCAGTATATAACTAAGTGCATGCTTAAAACTGTTCATCTTTGCTGGGAGCCAAGCATCCTGGATAAAGGATTGGTTTTATACCACACTGTACCCTTTACTTGAAGTGAAACTTTATTTTAGGAGTTATAGCACCATGATAAAATGGAGAGAAGAGTGTAAATTATTTTCTGTCATTCYTGAACACTTCTTGTCTTAAATTCTCCGTTTTAGCTGAACAGTCACAACCTGGGTATTGCAGCTACTTGGGGAGAAAAAAATTGTGGTAAAGGCTGACCATTCTGGTTTGTGGCTTTCTCCTACTGAATGCTTTTATTCTGTGTTTGGAACATACACATCATGACTTTACATCGTGGGACAGTTCACAGAGGGTCATTTAATCACACAGAGATGGCAGGTTCTGACTTGCCTGGAGTTGTGCTACAACTCAGTAGCAGTAACAAAACTGCAGAGTGCAAAGAAAAGCTGGAATTTTCTCCATATGTATATAAGACTGCTTTTCTTTTAAACATTATTAACATCCAGGATACATCAAAAATTTGCACTGATAACACTGTTGAACAAACACGCAGCATTTGACTGACATGCAAAACCCAGAGTTTCTTTCTCCATAGCTAGAGGCTAAGGAGGTTCTTTTAAAGAAACCGTTGACAGCTTTTTTTTTTTAATTGAGAGAAAAGGCCTCTGACTGAGGCCATCTGTAGCTCACAAAGGTTTCTATTTCACTGGTTAGACATGTATAATTGTGCATGATTCATACGCTAATGCTGCCACTTGATGCTAACTTTTTTCCCCTGCTATCATATAATGGAATTCTGTATGTTAATGTGCCCATCCGCTCAGCTTAGGCAATGCTGAAATCCAGAGAGAAGCTATACAGAAATGAATCTGTATTGAAGTGCTTTTTAAGGCTTGATATAAAAGACTTCTTACAGGATTGTCTATCCTTGAAACATATCAAAACACATAAAGTGAAATCAATAAATGCCGTGCATCATACACAGCATGATTTGCAGTCAGTTCTGATGTAGAATACACCTCTTACCCAGCAGCAGGTCTGTGAGATTGTTTAAAGCCGTGATGGAAGGATGCCATCAAACGAGGAATGCAGGTTGGCTTCTCCTGAGTAGAGGTAGTAACACACAATTTCTTCCATACACTGGAGTAACTTCTTCTCTTTGTGCAAACAGATCTATGGTACATGTCCAGAGTCTTGGCCCTGAATTTCCTCTGAGCATTACTATATTTGGAAGTTCAGACCTCCAATGACTTGCTGAGAGCGCTAATTCACGTCTAATTTAAGCACAGGAGAAATCTGAAGATTTAATGCATTTAATGCTAAATGTGTCCAGGTTTTCAGGAAGGGCATTATACTAGGACTCCTAAAATTCCTGGAGCGGGCGAGTTTCTACCCTACCTAGCAGGCTTGTGTTTTATAACATGACTTAAGTATCAACTCAGTAATATTTTCCTGTGGTTGTAGAGAGCCTGACAAAGTAGCTATGAAATACTACCCGTACCTCTCGCTTTGATGCCAGTGTTTTTAAAGATGTTGTACTGATGATTTAGATGGTTAAATTTTAAGTTTGGAGAAGCAAACAAGGGGAGAAGAGMACTATTATAAGGAATTGCACTAATGTGTGTCAAGCGGTATTTACAGTACCATCCTTGTATGTCTCTGCCTTCCTGATGTGACACCTGCCGCTTTGACTATCCTGGTCCTGAGGTGGGTGAGGGTATCCTGCCCTGGGCTGCACAGTTAGTAGTGTGCTATGGGCAGGCTACATTTTGAGCACCATCTTTCCTGACATGACCTGCCTCCCTAGCTGCAGTGCAGGGCTGGAGCATCTCTCCTGCACTGATTCACGAGGTAAAGCTCCAAAGACAGTGAAGTATGTGATGGGAGACAATTGGGCAAGGTTGTCTTACCCCATACGAGAGACTTGACAGCACTAACAGGAGAAAGAAGAGGCTTGTCTGCGTGCATGAGCCTTTAGCAGTTTGTCACTGATGTCTCCTATTAGGAGGTGGAGGGGAGGGCATGCAAATCTTTAAAACTTAGAAAATGCTGGCCAAGTAGTGAGATGTCACCTATGCAATTAATACTTCTTAGAGTGAACTAGTTTCTTCAGTAGTCAGAGAGATCCTATATTACTGTACTGCAGGATTAATTTGTACAGATCAGCCATATCCCTCACTCCCCTCACCAGCACACTAGCACTGCCAGTTAATTGGCAGCTGCCTTGCTGTAGCTCAGAGATGAAGATGTTTGTTATCCTGGAGTGGGATCAATAACTGTGCTGCTTACTTCCAATGTCTGTGATTTCTGGCAAGCATAAGGACTTTTCTGCTATCTTAACCCAAACTACAATTTAATTAGAGGATTTTAAAATGGTCGATGCAGCCATCTCTCCTCTGCGAAGACTTTCTTATGATGATAAACTGAGCAGCCAGAACTTCAGATCCTTCCAGCAGACACCTGTGTTAATTTGGAGAGCTCTACAAGCTCTTTCCTTTCAGGCCAGCTCTGTTGTATTCTGTCCTCATCTTTCTGCTTTTAAGCACAGAACCAGTCCCATCCCCTCACTTTTCCCAGTGCCAATCAATTGTCTCATCCTCCTTTGTTTCCATTTCCTCCTCCCATCTCTGTTCAAAGGGTGGCTTATCTTGAGAGAGCAGACCATGGAGTGAAAACAAACCAATATACAGGTCCAGTAAACGTCAAGTCAAGATACATAATTCAGTTCACCACACCAGGGTGGCGTTTCTGAGACTGGCGTTTAAGGTACAGAAAGGGATTTTCTGGGCTATATCAGATGGGTTCTGTTGGGAGAAAAGTACTGGGGTTTGTCTTCATTAGAATGACAAACAAACAAGCAAAGTGCACTGAGTGCCAAAGCCTATTTATCTTCATGCCATATTCAGTGCTTTCTCAAGGTGAATATTCTAGCTCAGAAGGAAATTGTGAAAATGCAGACTGAAGCAGCAAGTTCCTACGTCTCTGTGCATGCTTTTCAGCAGCACATTTTGAATGCCTTTGCTCTCAGGAAATTCCTCAGGTTATGGATGCTTGAGTTTAACGATGAACCTGTTACATTAAAGATTGAATGGGAGCGTGGGTCTTGCTGGAAAGGGCAACTGGGTAATACTGCAGGGAAAAGAGAGGCAAGATTTAAGATGAGGAAGAGGTAAGGAATAAAGAAAGAGATGTGGGAGAAACACACAGAGCAGAACTCAAATCATTTCAGTAAAGGACAGATAACAAAGGTTCCCACGATGCGAGCCATGCTTCTTTAAAGTAGCCAGAGGCATTGAGCCTTGGATGGTGGTGCTAAGGTGTCCTTCTTGAAATCTTTGGGGGGCCTGCTGCAAGAGCGAAACTGAGTCCTGACATAAGCACTGTGCTGGGCTGGGGGGGTGGGGGGGCAGGAGGTTGGAAGCGGGTAATGGACATACAAATCATGTCCATTTATGTGGAAAAATCTGTGGAAGTGTTAAATCTTACCCCTTGAGAAAGAGAGTCATGTTCCAGCTACTTGCTTGTCCCCCTCACCTGCTCTGGGGAAATACTCCACCTCCTGCCGAGGGCACAGAGCAGGCTATACACAAGGGCAAAAGACTAACAACCAACAAAAAAACAGAGGAGCTTTTCTAGGTTTAAAAAGGAAGCAGCTGTGGAGAAGCTAATTCTTGAGGAAGTCTTAGTTCTCCCCACGTGGTTCATTGTGGGTTACCTTCACAACCAGAGATGAAAAGACTCATTCTCAGGCCTCTGAAGAATAACACCCCAACCAGGTTTGCTATGGAATTAGGTGGTAGTTAAATGTAACAGATACCTCCTTGGGCTTTTGGGGCAATTTTTGGGTTTGGTTTGGGTTTTTTTTTTCCCCCTGGTGGGAAAGCTGATTGACAAGCACTGCAGTGTATTACTACCTCAGTGGTGTCAGTGCCCCTGTTTGTGGTTTGTGGTCTTACTGTTATTGTCGTGGGCTGGATGCATTTTGTGGTATAGATTAATTCCTGTTTAATAAATCCAGGTCACTTCATACAACACATTTTCTTTAGAGCAACTTCTAGTGCCAGACTCAGTAGGAAGCCATGAAAAAATGAATGCCCGTTGTGGAAGGCTATAGACTTAAAAGGCAACTAGGAAAGGACAAAGAGTCCTGCACAGTACTGCATCATTTATAGCACTTTTATGTAAGCATGCCAACTTGCTTGATTTATGTGTGTGTATATTTGGACTTATTTTCCTCCTATTATCCCAGAAATTGATTCTGTTTCGCCATGCCTCTGAGGCTATTTAAAGACTATGTGATATTCCATCACCTGCCTGAGTTACAGTGAGTACACTGGAACAAATGCCCAGATGCTCCATTTCAGCGGACAAGGGCATCTGTGCCTGCCTGCGGAGATGAGGACAGCTGGTTCTGCTACTGGCTGGACCATGGATGCCTCTGTTCTGGGGATCAGAAAAGGGGCTGGTATTCGTGTGAGTTTCCCAGGATGTGTCCTCCCTCATTCTGCGCTTGGAAATTGTATCTGAATATGACAGTTTGGGGTGTTTGGGATTCTGGTAGCCTAATAGGAGTAAGTGGTGTTACAGAAGTGTGCACGGTGATTTTGATGTGTCTCCGATGTGTCAGATTTATATGCTGGCTCTAAACACTGTGCACCCAAAAGCACTGTCTTTGGGCTTTGTCAGACGTGGTATGACTCTGCCGCTCAGCGCATTCCTGCCAGGACAACCATGGACAGAAGCATGGAGAGACACCTGCAGCAGCACTTGCAAAGGAAGGATCACATTAGTATTTACTGAGTGGTAGCCTTCCAGAGAGGCATAGAAATCCTACATGTTCTCTGACTCCTTTGGTTATTTGCCATGACAGATTAATCTAAAGTTCCTGGTTGAACGCATTGAGCACTAATATGATTACTGTCCAACCACTTTAGAGGGAAGAAGGTCTGGCAATTTAAGGAGATGAAGAGGGGCGGAAAAAGATTTCACCCCCAGGCATGCAAGCGCTATTTCTCAGAAGTAACCTGTGATAGAATATAAAGAGCACCATCTACTGATGCAGAAGAAAATGAACCATTTGTCTACAAAGCCTTTTTTTTTCTTTTCCTTCTCCTTAGTCAAGATGTTGGTGGCTTTCTGAATGCAGGCTTTAATGTGGATTTTGGTTGTCGGTAGCAAGATGTTTTAACTATTGACTCCCCTTGCTAATGGTGCTGATAGAGAAGATGGTGTGTTTTATCCATTCATGGTCTGTTCTGTCCCTCAGCAATCCCAGCAAAGAAGGGGCCTAGTTAGCACCCTCGATATGCATAGATATGCCTGCTGAATATATCAGCTGCCTGCCTAATCCTTATTGTCATGGCAGTTTCTTTCAGTACCAGCTTAGAAAAGCATGTCGAGCTTCCACAGCCTGTCATGGTCTCTTTCCAATGCCAGCTCCCCTCAGCCTCCTGGCTGAAAGCTGAGTGATTTGTGACAAGCTCACCCAACAGCTTTATGTGCTCCATGCTGGAAACACTCCACAAACTTCAGGGACTTCGTACTGACATAGTTTGTTGTGTGTGGGAGTGGGTCATGAGGGTTGTCTTGCTGTCAGCTCCTCGGCAGACCGCACTGTGTTCACCTTAGAAATTTGGCATCGTCTTAAAATGAGGAAAGTGTTTCTAGAGTACTCATGGCCTCTCTGGATCTCGGTCAGCCTGACCTGTCCCCCTCTGCTATGGAGGAGTATCTGTATTTTCAATCTTGTGTCCTCATCGCTGACTGGTTCTCCACCATCAGGGCCTCTTGTTCAGTGCCAGAATGGGCATAAAGTTGAATCATTCAGAATCCCTAATTCCTGAATTTAAAGCATTTGCCTGAGTACTCTTTTTTGGGGAGGAGGGTGAGTACATCACCCTTGATCTAAAAAAAGTTCATATTTAAAGATGTTAGAAGCTTCCTTAATCTTTCTGATTGAGAAGTTGCCTTAAGTGAGCTCTGACAGGAACGATGAGACCTTCACAGATACCTGGGTCTCGTATGTTGTAATCTCTCTATCCTGTTACTGCCTGATGATATTTGAAGAAGGAACATGGCCTTGCTTCCTATTTTACAGAAGCACAAGGCTGCCTTTTTTGTTGTACACCAGCACCACTTAGTGCTGAGATGTTCCAGAGGTCACTGATGGAAAAATAAGTTTATACATGATGGTATTCAGTTTCTAAGTGAAGCCCAAGTTTGTGAGGCTTTGTGTTATAGGTAAGTTTGTGGGAGCACCTAACTATTTTTTGTTCTGTCTTTGCTCTCTCTTCCCTCCCTGCCCCCACTTCATACAGCTTGCAGCATCTTTTCCTACTGTTTGCAGTACATCTGTCAAGTACACAGTTTATGCACTGGAATCTAGGGTACAATTCATTTCGTGGGCCACCCCTTGCCAGTCAATTCCAAAACTATAGATCCAGCAACTGTTGCAGTTACAAATCTAAAGATTCTGGATGTTCTCCATCTCTAAGTTTCTGTGACCTCTAATGGATATGGACAGATTGAATAAAGTCAGAACATAAACAAGGGAGAGAAAATCTTAGACTGGTTATTGTGGTTGGGGGAAAAACCCAAAAGTGAACTTCTGGATAGTGAAGTGCTATCAGCTTAGGGTTTTTTCCCCTCCATTAATCAGCTTGTTTAGTAAGAGGGATTTTCTTCTTAGAAACCTTGTTTTACAGAAACAGAACAATCTGTTGGGTTCAGTTTAGTGCAGATGATTAGAAAGAGAGACTGGGGTTGGTTGGTTGGTTGGTTGGTTTTCCTGCTTATATCTATTATCTCTAAACTAGGGAAGAAATCAGATCTAGAACCATAGTAATATCAAGCATGTCCTTTCCTGGGAGGAAAGGAGGAAAAGGGACAAGTAAAGCTATTCTGAACCATTCAACTATTCTGAACATGTTCTTCCTGATGTCGGGGAATGTAAGATTTGAATGAAACTACTGCTGCCTTACCTTGTTCTGACTTGTAAACAAACATGAGCAAAAGGAAGTGCGTGAGACTTTTATGCATTGTAAGCTTATGCCAGCTGACATTTCTGTCACCTTACGTATTTAAATATGACACTTGAAATACCAGCACAAGATGTTTCACAGCTGATTGTTTCCTTCATTGTTGCAGATAGCATTTGATGGTCGCTTCTTGACAAAGTGCAGATCAGCTAATGCTTATTTGCAAACAGTAGTCCCCAAAGCAAGACTGGAAGAGTGCACACAGGCCACCCGAACAGAGCTCTCCTCCATAATACTAGGGAATGGAAAGTGTTGTTTGTGGCCCGTGAGGTTCTAAATGTTTGGACATTGTCCAAATGTTTTGATTACAATTTTCTGAGTGCAAATAATCTTCATTGTCCTCTCCAAAACCTCCTTGGCCTGGTACCCGTGTGTAGTAGAAAACAGGAGTACAGAGGTGGCAGCCGCAGAAAGACAGCAAGATCTTTGGGATCAGGGCATAGGGGAAATGGAGACTCCTCTCATTTAACGTGCAGAGCAGTCATGTATCAGTGGGGGCCTAGGGCCTAAATACCTTCGGCTAGTATGAAAATCTATCAAGCTGATTAAAGCATTGCTTCTTTTTATTTCAGTGTGAAGGGAAGGATGTTCAAAAAATACATAATATCTTATTATGGAACAGCCCTTTTGCTTCTGTAATTCTCTCTTTAGACCTGTTTTTGACTATCATCATACCCTTTGTTTTTCATCCAAGAGTGGGGAAATGCAAAGGTACAACTGTGTAAAGTTTCTAAGTTTGTCACAGTTATCCGACAAATATCTGCCAAAACCTGCCAGACAAAGGCATCATTTGTTTGCTTTATGCTCTGTTTAGGCTGTTTTCTTATTTCATTGTAAGACTTCATCGCAACTTGCTGTTCACTTAGCAAGTGAATTGAAAGAAGACTGTGTTGCCTCTTTTTTCTATACTAAATAATTTGGTTGTAGTAGCTGTTTCGTCCAGTAAAGAAAATCAAATGGAGAATTGGTAAGAGATTCCATAGCTAGAAAAGTTCAACGTTTCACAACAAAATGTATTTAGGACTAGAAACTGGTCTCTAGGTTGGATAGAAGAGTTTGTGATCTGTATTGTTTTTTGCAATGAGTAATGCAGCTATTGTACCTTTGCATACTGACTGGCAGGAAATAATGTTATAGTTTAATTTTTAAAAATGTTTCATTATCCTAAAAAGTGTGGGTAGGTAAAAAAAAAAAAAAAAGCACATTTGTTTGGGGGTTTTTACTTTGTGTTTGAACTTTGTATCTCTTTCTCCAGGTGTGAAGCTCATGTAGGTCTTGCAGCAGAGATTATGCTTTAGGCACAGCAGTGTGAAATAGTCTGCTTCATGACGCTTTTTTTTTCTGGTAGAATTTGGGGGTTTGGTCTTGAACTGCAAAGAAAGATTTAACCTGGAAGATATAACACTCTAACAAAGTAAAGCTAATCTGAACTACAAAAGTGTTCTAGCTGTGTATTTGTCATTTGCTGCATGCCAATGAGTCTGCAAGACTTAAAATTTTGTCTTGAAACTTGAGTTTTCTCTAGGAAATACTTTTCTTGTGTTGTAATTCCAGTCCTGGGAAGTTTTGGGAACATGTGGGACAGTGAGACTTCATGTGTTGTCTTGGTTTCGATGTTGCTTGTTTGTTTAGTAGTAATTCTAATATTTTTACGGATATTTTCATTTGTATCTAAGGCCAAAAAAGCCATCTAGATAAAATGAACCGTGTCTCAAAGAATTCCTGGTTGCTGCCACACATGAAGTTTGTGGAGGACTGATTCTTTAGTTGGATCCCTGCGCTGCCTATGCAGGCACAAAGGTGGGGAGGGGGAATGGTGGGGGCCCTGGCAGATGAAGCAGAGATTAAATCTGTGCATCTGAAGTCAACAGCTGATCAATGGGGGAGGCAGGACCCCAGTGCCTGTCCATGTTTTGCATGAACACCAGTAGCTTAGTTAGCCTGTATAATCCACTGGGCATTCAACTACTGCCAGCTCTTTCTGTACTGCTGCGGTGACACATCCTTGATCTCTGCCCCCCCTGGGGACAGTTTGACCTTCCCCTGAGGGCCTGAACTCCTCTGACAGCCCCAGTCAGAGCCCTGTGGCCATGTCCAGGGCAGGCTGGCAGCACGGGTGCTGCAGGGGACACAGCCGTGCTCTGCCTGGGACGAGTCATTGGTGCCCTGCAGCCGGTTCTTGCTCTCGCAGGTCCTCCACAACCTTTGATGGAATGCAGAGGCAGCAACAGCTCATTTCCCAGCCGGTAGAGCCAGAGCAGAGCCATTTGCGTCTCATGTCTAGCAGAAATGACTTTTATAGGTGTGTGTACCCACAATAATGCCTTTCTTTTGTGATGTCAAATTTTATATTTGCCAATTTTATATTTACCCAATGACTATATGAAAGGCAATATGCACCTTTTTCTGTTTGAGTAACTTGCCTAGAAAGCTCACAATTAGAGTTGGTAACAACATTTACAGTAAGTTTTCCACCAAAAGGTGGAAAGATCTAAAATTTTCATTAAAAATTGTTTTGATGTTTCATTTTGGAAAAACTTGAGCAAATATTTCTTGAAAGCTCCCCTGTTTCAGCACCATTTCACAATATATTTCTTCCCTTAACAATTATGGATAAATACTACTTACTTTTCAGAATCTCATTTTAAACGGTTTACTTCTTGTCCCCTTTGGGGTCAATGCTTTTAGAAACCTTGAACTTCTTCAAAGGACAAAGTGTCTTGTGACTACAACTAGTCAGACTAATGTGCCTTTACAGTGCTTAGCACAATAGAAACCCTCATTTCAGGGGCACCCTCTGGCTGCTACTGCAACAAGTGCATAATCTGTTTTTAGCAAAAGGACTTGGGAAGAAAGTAAGTCAAATGCTCTTCTGAGTTTATTATCAAAACAAGTATTTATTACTTGGAGTGGGTCTACAGGGGAAAATGAGAACACTAAATGGAAAAAGGACTGAAGAGATACGAGGCTATGAAATGAGAGTAACACATAAATGCAAGGGAAGTGGAAAAATATGTGGCAAGGAGCAGTAATTAGGGCAGCAAAAAATATATAGCCAAACAAAGAATAGCACCGAAGTTACCTGGATGAAAGGGAAACTTCTATAAAAAAAGAGGACCCAAAAGTAAAGGGAAAGAAGGATTTGTATTGCTGTTGAAATGAGATGTGAGGAGATGCAGGGAAAAAGAGAAGTGTGGTGAATTGAATAGGAAAGGAAGGTGGGTGGAGGAAGAAAAGGGAAATCTGTTGGTGCTTTAAGCAGGCTCGGGCAAGCTCTCCAGGGGCTGGAACATTTCCTTTCCTTACCTGTAGCAAGCAGCTAGCATGTACTGTAGCTGGTTAGTCCCTGTTGAGATATTAAGTGACTTGCTGAAGACTTCAGTGAACTGGTGTCAGCTGCCTCCTCACTGTTCAAAATGCTGCCTGCCTCTGCACGGTAATATTTCTCAACAAGCCTGAGATCACCCTAGTGGAAGATGCTTTTATTGGGGCATTAAGTAATGTGCCTAGCAGTCAGCTTCCAGAGAACGGCTCTGGGACTCTCAGTGGGCAAGAACGGTGTCTTGGAAGTCACAAAGGGATTTGTGAGGCCGGATTCTGTGCAACGCATTGAACACAGCTGGGCAATTTAGAGGACTTAGATAACGGTTAAGAAGATAAATGCCAAAGGTATGAGAAAACGTCATTGACTTTTCATGATATCCAACCCTTGTTAGCAGCGCTGCTGCCTAGTGAATAATCTAGTTTCTTCATCTTGGTTGCCTGACTAGCTGATAAGCCCATTTAAACCTTTGTAATTCAAGCCGATACAATTCACCATACCCTCTTCAAATCTTAATTCAGTCCTCTACTCCTATCCCCTATTTCAGCTCTGTTAGAAATAAGTGAGGCTAAAGCCTATATTTAAGTTTCCTGCACAAATTAAAGGCTAGCTAACCATACTGTGCAGACTCCTTGTAGCAGTAGCTGAGCAGTCCTTTTGATAGCAAAAGCAGTGTGTGGCTGGAGATGTGGTGTCCTGGAAAATTAATTTCCTCCTGAGGGTCTTGGCAGCATGGTTCCTATGGGGACGGGCCCCACATTAGTACCTCTCAGCCAGTATCTTGCACCTTAGTCTTTCTCCTTTTAATTCCTAAGAGTAATTTAGGTCAGGGAAGAGAGTGAGAAATCAGCTCCCTTTTGAGGGTCAGGAAGAAAACAACTGTTAAGAGCTCCAAGTAAAGCAAGCTCGGACTCATTAGCTGCACAAAAGATTTAGGGAGTCGCTTGGTGGGTGCATAAACTAACTGCTGGAGGAGATACCAGCAACATCCATACAGAGAAGGGTTACCATGGCAATTCTAGGCTAAAAAAGGGACCCAATTCAAAAGTCCTTCATTACTGGGGGTTGTGAGAACCATATGCGAATCCGGCTTCCTCCTTCACACGTGCTTTCATTTCGAATGACAATTTGTAATGAAGAAGTAAACTGGCTTGTGGTGAACAGAGCAGGCCCAGGAGGACTGAAGACAGGATACCCTTCGCCTGGATGGCTTRAGCAGGACACAGCAGGGCAGATGAATGTCGCCTTCAGTGAGCTCTTTTGAACCCAGAAAAGGTGGGATGTGATCCACTGAAATACCATGTATTAGGGCAGGTATTATAATTTCAGTTGAACTCAGCCATTAAGAGCTCTCATCATTTGGTCAGTGCTGGCAACCCGGGGCCTAACTATTCTTAAAAGAGTTCTGTACATTCTTGTAGCTACACTTCCAGCTCTGCTCTTCTTGGCTCTAGCACTTGCTTCATTACTGTACTACTGTAAGAGGAAGCACGAAGAGCAAACTCTTGCTTTTACCATCAAGTGATCTTGAAATGGAGTTGCATTTGGAGAATGTCTGGGTTTACTTCTACAGTTTGTCTGAAGCCTAAACATATATGGAAAAGGAGGCGAGGCGGGGGATGCATACAAATCACACGAATACTAAAATCTGGTGTTAAAATGACAGTACTAGATAAATTCTGCATATTGTGCAAATCTGTTACCCAAGCAGTGACAAAGTTTGGAAATTCTCTGGCTGAAGGAAACAGCTTGTTTACCTAATCTGCTCCCCTTCTGCTTTGCAAGAAATATCTGCCTTGTAACTGGAAATTTAAGTAGGTAACACAACTCGTTTCTTCCTGTGTCTTCTTTTATTCCTTCTCATGCAAAGCTGTCCAAAGAAGAATTGAAAACCTTGATGACTTCTCAGTATGTGCATAGCCATATTTGTTTTGAATACCTAGCTTTTGTAAGCTACTTCAGCACAGAACTAGCTTACAAAACTAGCTTACAAACAGAAATTAGCTTACAAACCAATCAGGTATGTATGTGGTTTTGGGTTTGGTGTTGGGTTTTTTTTTTTTCTCACTTCAGGCAAAACCAGTGCAAATTGGAGAATGCCACTGTGCTGAAAATGACTGTGAGAAAGACTTGGTTTTCATGATCATCTGGCTTCAAAATGTTTTATGAAAAATCCTATTTTAATACTCTTGCCTACGTTTTAAGCTTCGGTGCAAAACAACTTTATTTCAAAGTTTTCGCTACCTTGGCCTAAAAGTTATTAATGTTTTCGGGAAGCTTCCTTGGRCTGACAAACAACAACAACACTTTTCCTCTTATCTATCTGCTTAAATTTCTGTGTCACCCTGAGTTTTCTGAAAGTCTTCCTATCCTAAACAAAAAATTTTACAGGGTGTGGTAAAATGCAGTTCCATGCAGAGCTATCTTTTCAGTAGGTTGCTCATGCTAGCAACAGTAGATTGTTGTACTGTTAAATTCAAATCCTTCCACATATGAGGGAGACATAAATCCTGTTTCATCACAGGGATAGAAATTAAACATGTCTTTAGAGTTGTCTGTCTCTTGCTCTATCAGCTGTTACCATGCTAGATGGTATGCAATGTGTCTAGGCTGTCATGGCTCCTGGTCAAGTGACTGAGAAACAGGTATTGCTCTGTGACATCCAAGAGCAAACCTGTGTGGAAGACGATAGTATGGAGGACAGTCCATGGCATGGAATATGCAGGGTAGCTCCATCGAGTCCAGGTCAGTATGCGAATTCCTGACTACTTTTACAAATGCTGGCTAATATGAAACTAACAGGAATTATAGGAGCTGGTAGTTATTTCTGGTGCCAGTGAGTAACGACAAATTATTTTAACAGGAGGGGAAAGAAAAAGCAGTGATTTGCAGTGTTCAGTGACTATTGCATATTAATGGATTATCCTGTGAGGAGCTATGAGGTTGGTCCATAATTGCTGAGTATTTCTCTTGGGTTTTTAGCTATCTCTAAGAGCAGTAATACCTTCATAGAGTACTACATGTTGTTTGAAGTCAAATGGAAAAGAACATAGCATCTAATCAAAAGTATTAATGAATGGAGGCATACTGAGAGCAAACATCCAGCTAGTACTTGACCTGAATGGTAGGTCTAAAAAAATATGCTGCTGTGAGAAGTGCCACTGGATCAGCTGAGTGGTTGGTGCAGCACGCAAACGATATTTGCACCCCTACTCTTTGAGGAGTTCGGCTTGGGATTTCATTATTTTGATTGAAAAAAAAGAACTGTTGATGGCTTGTTAAGATAATTAACTTTTTTTGTTGAGGCCAAAGAACAAAAACCACACTGAAATCTACAAAATACTTCTAAGGAGGTCAACATTTGCAATAAAATAACTGGTCCCTTTATATCCATAAGACTTGGGGATCGCCTTAATTCCAGGAAACTGAAGTACCCTGTTGGCTCTGAGCCTGGCTTGAAAGTTGCTATACAAAATTAAATTCTAAGGCTCTCAAGAAAAAACAAGTGAGGCTTACGCTACTTGTATGCAGTGCTAAATCAGTAGTTTTTTTGATGTAAAATGCACTATGTCTGTAACTTTCCTGGCAAGGTACAGGAAGAGAAGGAGAACATCGTTATTTTTTTAGTTCAAGGTCATTCTTCTTTCACTCTTGGTACTTGGTCTTCTAATATTCATGTTCACATATATCAAGGAATCTCTTGATGGCCTTGAATGGGATTTACCAGATGGAGATTTTCTTTGAAGCTGGAAAGAACATAAAGGAAACATTAAGTTATTTAATGCATTATTTTGTACTTGGAGTGGTAAAGGTACATCTTAAAAGACTTGGAGTTAGATTTTATTGTAACTAAGTTATTACATCTAAAGTTTTGGCAAGGGTGTTGAAGTTCCTGGGATGCCAAAAAGAGGAGTGCTGTTTCAAAAACTAGATGCTGTACATAAGTGACCATCAGTATTACATTGCTTGCCAAACATTACTGCGAAAACATGAAAATAGGAATCTAGATCTCTAAATGGCTACTTGAAGTTATTTAAATCTTATAGCCACTTTTCTTAGATAATATCTTCTGATAATGAAACAACTCTAAGCATTTTGAAAGCCCATCTTTCTTCCTTTTCAATATAAAAGGAGATTAAAACATAGTATTTAATGGGAACACAGTAAAAGCTTAAATTATGTAAAGTTCCTGCCTCCCATTAATAAACGAGAGATTGTAACAGACTTGGAGGGGAGCACGGTGAGTTTTGTAGCTGCCAGTGAGACCCTCCCTGCTTCAGTGATAGGAAGGAAAGAAAAGGAAAGGGTGATTCAGAACCATTCTGAGTAGTCTCACATCAAAAGGGAATCCGTTCCCTGATTTTCATCATCAGTAGTCAATAGGAAATATTCCCATTTGGATATTTTAGGATTTGAGATGGACTCGGAACTTTCCAACCATTTTCCTAAAGCTGTCTTAAAACACAGTTTTATGTTTTGGTGGAACATTGGAATAACAGGGTTAACAAGAGAAAGTTGAGTCACAGAGAAACTTGGGSCAATGCATCGTTCAACAGCTTAGGGTTGAGTAGTTTGTAATGATAAACTGCCTGAACTTTCTTCCAGTTTTCCTGTTTCCCAGATCAGAATAACGCTGCAAAACAGTTTTGTCACACTGAAGTTTTAGGACACAACTTTAATTATGTAGCATACTTCTTTTGCATTTAGGCAACAAGGACAGAAAGAGAGAAAGCAGCAGGACGTCCAGCATGAACATTGCTGGGGTGGGGTGCCTCTTTGTTCAGATTATCAGGATTTTGGCAAAGCAATGGGACAGGAAAGGTAACAAATTCAGAAGAAAAGAAGGGACCTGTAGCAAGAACTGGAGCAATTCAGAGTTTGAGTTAATTCATCAAATCCTGCATTGCTTGTAACTCCATGGAGTTACATGGTCACCTCCATGCATTCAATCAAATTTTCCTTACTTTACACCTGCCAGGGAGATGCATGTAAGAGATTTAAAAACACATTTTAGACCAAAAAAAGCAGCTGCTACTTAGTAATATTTGACTTGTTTTCTTTAGCTCAGCAAAGTGTTGTTCAGGTCCACCAAGAGGGTTCAGAAATACTTTGTGAAGACTCTTTGCTTTATCTCAACCTTTATTTTTCAGACTATTTTGGGCCAAAGTATGGAACATGCATTTTGTCATGACTAAGAACAGCTATTGCAGGTGCTGTGCCTCAGAATTTGTGGGATCTTGCATTGGTCATGGCATGAGAAAGGAATTGCTCAGGAAATTACGTTACATATGTCCATATGTAAAAAGCCATTGCTCAAATATAATTGGGTAGGATTACAAGTAAAAAATGGCCTTCGTTAGCATAGTGCTATTTTCAGGATACTGTTAGGGATTAGGAGTTTCTCCAGAGAACATGCAGAACACATTCATCAAAGGAAGGAAACAGCAATTCTCACTTCAAGAAAAACTTCCGATTTACATAACTAGCCTTGACTCATGATGCAGGTTTTATAAATGACTTTTTGACAATCTAAAAGATGCTTGCTATTCAAATTATGAAGCCACTGTGAGTACAGGCCCATTACTCTGAATAGAGAAGCCATAAAAACATCAGTAGCTCTGACATAAAACTGATGTATTATGGAATAATGTTTCATGTAGAACTTGGAGCTTCATTTATCAGCAATGTCCGTAGCTGGGTTTTGTACAGGTTATGAATGAAACCACGAATGCTTCAGTCACATCACAGATGTTAATAAAATGGCATAATAGACAGGCTAAGCGAGATGCATTCGGGATGTAATGACTCTTTCAAGCCAAATGCTCCCAAAGATTAGTGGAGGAGGATGGATGGGAATGTCTACTTCAGAATGATGCTGAGCGTCTTCCTACTGATAGCAAATTGAGCTATCATCTGCTGTGGGAGCTGCTGAAGTAAATAGGTAAAAGTCAGGTTTCTTACCTAACTGTCATCTTGCATATTTCAGCTCATTCCAGCAGCTTTGACATTTCACTGGTTGCTGTTCTTGACCATTAAATTTCCCTACATGTAGATCAAAATTATAACTGGGAAAGCGAGAAGTTAAAATCCAGCAGAATGCACATTTGGAAGGAAAGGTGAAACAGGGTAGAGAACAGGAAAGAAAGGGTGAAAGAGCCAGGATTCAGAAAAGTCTAAGGAGGATAAATTTAAAGCTAAAATGCAAACCGACCCATATCACTGAAAGCAGCTCTTTTTCTCTTACAGTAATCCATGTGTGTATTAACAGATTCAGTGACTTACAGAGTAAAGAGTTAAGCCTTCTTGACCACAACCTGGAGCTGGAACTCCTCTGACGAAGCACTTGAGGTTGTTTCACTTCTTTAAGAGCTCTTGGCATGTGTCTGCAGCGTGGGAATAACGCTGCTTCCTGACAGCACTGACTTGTGTTGTGTGTGAGTAGTTAAGTATGACAGAAAGAGACTCCTGCATGCAGTAGGTCAAGCCTATTTAGTTGCTAGCCAGTGTGAAAGCCAACTGAAACCTGGCCACTTTCCTAAGTAAACGCACTCTGCTTTGTATCTGAAAGCAGCTGAGACAAAATTAAAGTAAGCAATGCCTCCTGTGAAGTGCACCTGCCCTTGCCTTTATGTCTCTCTAAATATTCCACTCCCTGTTCCTTCTTCCTCTCCAAATGCTCTGCTYATGGAAGGCATGAAGGCTTTCAGAGGTATCCGTTGTATGGATACAATGCAGCAGTATGTCCTTACCTAGGACAGTATCTTATATCTGTTGTCACTTAGATTGCGTTCAGACACAGGAATGTCAACAAGGCTGTAACAAACAGGATTGTTAGGTAATATATCTTAATTTCTTTAGGAGGTTGTGTAGATGGATCTATGGCCTCCTGTGCTGGTATGCTTCTAATTAATTAGAAGGCAGTGGTGTTTCTTAATATCTCACTATTCAACTTGTTAGAAACTATTCTTAGAATAAAGGGGAGTAGCTACATAAATGGCAGAATTCTTGCAAATGTATCAGGCTCCTTTTGAATTGCTTCTGAAATACAATGATAAATCTTACCTGATGGTTTTGCCACTATTTTTCTAAGGAGAAAACTAGTGTTACTTTTAACAGGAATGTAGAAGAGCATACGTTTTCATTACTCCTCACATTGAAATCTGAGATTATAGTTAATCCTGTGCTTTTCAGATTTACTCTTTTGATTCCCACAGTGACCACAAATCTGCTCCTGAAAGGTTTTCTCTCCCGCCTCTCTCATCTAGATCCCACATGCTGTTTTTCAAGGTGACACTCTGCTCTTCAAACGTAGGATGTGGGGAAGGAAGGGAGGGGAGAAATCATTCCATTATAAATTGGTGCAAAATGAAATAAGACTTTAAAATGTTACAAAGAAAGCATTTAATCTCCCAAAATATTACAGGAGCAGTGCATCCCCACCTTCTGCATCCCCGTAATCCTATTAGATAACACCAGGAATAAGCAGCTGACACAATAACAAATGCCAAATAAATGCTTTTGAACCGCTTGAAAGTATGAGCAAGAAAACTTGAGGTGGATATAAGGCACTGGGAGCGTGATAAGAAGCTGGGAGTATATGGCCTTTAGTCTTCTTCATAATGGCCGTCACTCAAATGTGTCCTGTTAAGACCTGGGAAGATTCTCCCAATGGTAATAAATCCACCGGAGACTTTTTGATCTGGGTATCATCTTGCGTGAAAGTCCTTATGAATTTCTGCTTTCTTTCAGTATTTTGATGATGTTTCTTTCTCAGCTAAATGAAGAAATGTATTTATCTGGGCTCTGCAATTTGAATATATTTCAAGTAATATGATCATCTGGGTGCATATTTCTGTTTTTCAATGTGTCCTGCAATTTACTAGGCAAGAACGAGGAGGTGGTGAGGTGCTGCTGTTACCTGGGTGCCCCCGTCTGCAGCAGAATGCTCTGGTGAGCGTCCTGAGCACCTAGTAATTGCTGGGGTTTTGTTGTTTTTCTTTTTTAATCTGCCTCTCCAATCGTGAAGTTCAAAATACTTGCATAGCTGTCATTTCTGCCTCTCATTCCACAGAGAAAACTGAGGCAGAGAAGAGAGGAATGAATTGCACTCAAAGAGACAATGTTAATTCAGAAATACAGTTTACATCTGAGTCCCAGTCTTTTCTTTGTCTAGTGTATTGTTCCTGTCCTCCCCTTCTCCAGCAGAATAGGGTTAGTCGCTCTCTAACAAAGCAAAGCATGCTGAGGCCATACAATGTTCCTTTCCGATGCGAACTATAAGAAAGTTTCCTAGGTATCTAACCCCAAACCAGTGAACCTATACTTGTAAATCACACCTGTATTAACACAGATTTTCCAAAATAAAGTTCATTTGTAACCTAACTGAACTTGTGAAAAGTTAGATGTGACTGAAGATCTCCTACTTCCTTATTCCACCCTAGCAATATGGATAAAAACAGGTGCTTCAAAAATTTCTTAATAGGGTCCCTTTTTTTAAGGTGAGTTGAGACCTTGGATGAGATGTTTTATTTTTTTCCACCACCCTGCCCCCTTCACCTACAGAGAAAATTCAATGTGAACAGAATCTTGTTGCCAATAAAATATCCCTCTGTTACTTAGGACATACATGACTTCAAAGCAAAACACTTACCCATGCACGAACCAACATGGCTGCGACTATGACAGTTGCACAGGTTACCACAATCGTAATGCAGATGACAAACTTATCTGATGTCTTAGAAGAGGCTTGTGATATGTCTTCTACTCCTAAACAGAAAGTAGCACAACTTTAAAACTGGGTTTCAGTGCAGGTAACTTTCGGCATGCTTTCCTAAAATTAGGTCAAAGTATGTTTCTAGCTACAAATAGAGCCTAAACTCAGGAACTAGGGAGGAAAGAGGAGGAAGGGTGAAGAGGTTTCATTGTGCCAAATCAGACCCACAGATGGGAAAGGAGGTGAAAATGCACACCTGTGTTAGAAATGTTATAAAAAAACAATGTCTCTAAATAGCAAGTACATACACCTTTTCTTTAGAAGTCCCTTTTGTTTCAGAGCACCTTGTTAAATTTGTATAGTAGTAAAAAGGAAAGACTTCACCAGAGCTCTGAACACCTTTGCAAGCTTTAAGCCAATAGCTGTATATATGCAACCATTTTCTGATTGCATGGCATAAGTGTGGCAGGGAAAAAATAATTTGGTTTCCAAGATGTAAACTTTTGCTACTTTGATAAATGAGAAGACACTTTCAGTGAACTGGTATGTGAAATACATGACTTGTCCACCTCTTTGCCAGTGCCAAATTTCTAGCAGCCACAGGGCTTCCACCTGCTCTAAGTCCATGACTAGAGGACACCTTTGTGCCAAAACAGGAGCAATGTCTAGGACTGTGGGCAAACTTGGGAATTATTCATGGTCACACTGGGTCTCAGTCTATGGATAAGCACAGGATTTCACTATCCATGGTGAAACAGTCCCTGCTGTTGCAGGTTTGAAGATTTAAGATTATGGTGAATTTATCCTTTTTTCATTGGCTGCCAAATAATTGCATTTTTTTCTCTTGTGCAAGTACCACATGTTTTAGCTATATGTTGGGGAGAAGGGCTTGTAAATGGAGGTTAGCAAATCCTACCATACACATGTGTTCCATTGTTGCTTGCTTCCAGGTATGGAGTTGGTATTAGGCATGCTGCCTGGCATGTGTAGAGTCCCCTRTCCCTTGGCTGGAGGTTCTTCACTTCCAAGAAGACTATGCCACTCAGAAGATTGCCTTCAAACTTGTATTTCCCATCATCTTCAGAGATGATGCCTTTAGTTCCAGCCTGTGCGTGCTCGGATGACAAGGTTA
This sequence comes from Phoebastria nigripes, assembly GCA_035582835.1. NCBI lineage: Eukaryota > Metazoa > Chordata > Aves > Procellariiformes > Diomedeidae > Phoebastria > Phoebastria nigripes. Next base: position 700,705 of record JAYKAV010002878.1, on the reverse strand, counting down.
GTTTCTTCTGGGTGTTGTTTAGGAGCTGCATGTTCCAGTAGACTTCAAATTCAGCCTCAGATAGAGACTTGAAATCCACTGTACAAGCAAGTAGTGCTGATGTACCATATTTAACATACGCTGTGCTGGGAAATTGCTTTATTGTCATATAGTCTGTAGAAATACAAAGCACACAGATCTCTTAAAAGGTTCGTGTTTGTTGTTCTGCTCCTTTTCTAGCTCTTCGGTTACTGTTTCAAAATTAGTCCTAGGTTTTCATGGTAGGTTAAAGAATCGTTCACATCCTGGTGTAATCACTTACTAGTGTTACTGTACAATGGCTTAAGAATAGCCTGTATTATAAACCTAAAACGTCTGTTTGTTAGGATTGTGGAAGCAGCACTGTTAATATTGTATAGCGTTTGTCTGCTATTCAACCTTGGAGTGGGGAGAAGCTAAATAGTCGCATAACTGTTGTCCTACAACAACTGGTCTAACATCACTGTTTTTTGTGGAGGTGTTTCTGGAGAATCCTGTTCAGTTTGTAGTTCACACAAATTATTTATTTTGTAAAAAGTGAGTTTTTGAGGGGAACCTGCATAAACTAAGCTTCTCACATCTAAAAATGGTCTTAAATTAGCATTGATTAAGCACCAGAGCTGGATACTCAGTCCTTTTTTATACTTCATCCACTGAAGAAAGTTTGCATAGTCTGCCTTTTTACAGAGTCAAGTGCAGTAGTACTCGTTGTCATTTGGAGCACTTCCACTAGCACTGACCGTTGTGGGCAAAGCAGCAGGCACCTGCATTGTGCTCACACCTCAGAGGGATGTTAGGCCTGTGCACGTCATACTGAGATAATGAAATTATTAATCACTGCTTAATTTTGCCTAATGTCAAAGCATTGGAGAAACCTAACTCCAAGTGAGCGTCTTTGTGGGAAAGTCCTTTGAGTGGTTCTTGGTTTCTTTAGATGGTGAGAGAGGTATTGCATTTTTCCAAGCTATTTAAGGGCTTAGAGGTTTCATAGTGAATCATTTCAAAGTTATCAGTGTGCCTAGTTTAATGTGGAGCTGCAAAGTATACTTCTAAGTACTAAGCAGTGCTTGTGCTACATGAACTGTGAAGTACTTTACGGTAGCAAAATACCTGCAAAAGTCAGCACACCTTTGTGCTCCTAAGGCTCTGGAGCATTTCTGAAAATGTTAAATTCAGATTCAGCTGCTCAAATGTTATAGCCAGAAACTGTCCTATCTGCATTAGTTTCTTGATTCAAGAAAACTGTGCCTTTTCTGCACATTTTTTAGTGAAAAATAGCTAAAGATTTCTTCACCAAAAGTTGAGAGCCTACAGAACTGTCTGAGAGGTGATCTTGGGAGAACACACAACCAAGGAAAGGGATCAAAATAACTCTTTTTGCAAGTTTATCTGTAATAATCACTGCAATAAGCAAAAGGTGATTTTTAGGTTAGGACCATGGAAAGCAGCTGGCTTTATGTGGAACAGACCTAAGAGCGTATTAATACTTCTGCAGAACAGGTATAATTCAATTTACCCTTTTAATGTTCATAGCCAGAACAATCACCACATTCTTGTGCAAGAGGCATTGAAGAAGAAGTAGGTGGAGAAAAGATGGAGCATTTTAGCTAACTCATGAGAACTGAGGTTTAAAAGTAAACTCTCGCTTTTGTAATCAAGACAGGTATATTTCCTAGGAGGAAAACAAGATTTATTTCTTCTTCCCTTTTTAATCAGTACACTTCTCCAAAAATTAGGCATAATAATTAATCTGAAAGCTTTATGGAATAACAAATGTAAACTTTTATCATAATATTTAATTACAAATGTCATGCTTCCATTTTTTTAATTGCTTTTTATTTATAAGGTTCTGCAGATCACTTTAATGGTTTTTCAATTATTTTTCAATTAATTGGTTTTGGTTTCCATGCTCCTTTATTATGGATGTCTGCAAATTACTTTGTGGGTGAGTGAGGAGGATTGTTGCAGAAGGTTCTGCTTCCATTTCTTTTTCTGAAAAACAAGCTGGTGAAATGGAGCAAGCATTCAGCATAAATTAAAAGCTCGCACACATGAAATTTGGAAAGTAGTTCGTAACTATAATTTTAGCTGTTATGATAGAACTGAATTGATGCCCTAGAAAAAATATACTTGGTGAGTATTTGAAGTTTATAGAAATTGCCTTGCTGCCAGGGAATGGCTGGAAGTATAAGGGCTTCAGATCTAGCCCAAGAATCCCACCCAGCTCCTGGACTCTCATGGTTAAATGAGAATGTGTTTTATTCTCAGTATTAGGAGAAAACCAAACAAACAAACAAAAAAAACCACCAAGTGTAAATGGAATTTTTAAAAGATTTGAGACAAAAACTCAGATAGAGGTAAACTGCCTTCATTTGCTCCAACTCTAAAATGGCTTCCTGGAAGAGGTATGGCCTGTCATAGCAGCAAGGATACAGTATGCAGTTATACAGTAGAAGTTGCTTGTGAAGCCACATTGCCTTTTGAACTGCTAAATGAAGTTTTTAATTACTGAAGTGCTGTGTCTGAAGACAGCCAATATTTAATGTTCCAAGAGCTGATAAACATTTCCTGTGACCCATAGAACTGTGGGTTTTCTCTGATGTTGCAAACAGCCTGCAAATGAATGCCACCGTTTATTTTCCTAGATGGTGAGAAAGAATCTGCATCTCATTGGTAATCTGTAAACCATTTACATTGATTATTTCTGGTGTTTGGCTTCCTCCATTGCACTGCATTAGTCTTATATGGAATAACAATGCTCTCCTGAACTAGAGAACAGCAAATGACAGGTGGGAAGGGGTAGCTGTTCAACACTCTGCAAAATGTGTATGAAAATGATCAGAATTCTTGAAAGTCATTAAGGTTTTGTGAAATAGCTGGCGGTTCACTAAGCAGAACCACAAGCAGTGACCTGAAGGAGGCGCTCTTATCCACAAATCAATTTTAATAAGTAAGTGTTCTACTTCAGAGGCAGACAGACCAAAGCAGAGCTGATTATAATTAAATAGACTCCAAAGGCAACAAGAAGTCTTGTTTTGGCACGTGAAACTATGAAAGGGTTACCGAATTTCAGATTTCTCTTACAGAATGGAATGTCTAGTCAAGAACATGAGCTTTTTGCATAAAACTGGGACAAATGCAGGTGCCCATCAAGAATTCTGGAAGTTCAAATGTGCCTCATCCTCAGAACGTAAAATGTATCAATATTGCAGTTGTTTTTATAAAGAAATGCCAGTCTTTCCTATTATAAACAAAAACTTTTTTTTGTTTTTATCTCAGGTCTGGAAATGGAGAAAGCACAGACTCCTAGCAGTGTAACAGGAAAAATGTGAAGATTCCCTGAAGACTGAAATGTCTCAGACTAAGTTTGAGGTCATAAAAGGTGTTGTTGAAAACTAAGGTTTTTAAGAAAGTAAGGCTAATGCAGAGATTATTTCAAATTCAGATGAGATCAATTTGCTGTAATTTTGTATGCATATTAAGTAGTAAGACATTTCGGGGCGGGGGGGAGGAGGAGGTAGAGGCAAGTGAAACATAATCAGTTGAAGACGAATACATCCCACGTTTCACTAAATCAAGGAGAAAAAGAAGCAAGCTGCTATGGACTTTGAGCATTGCCTGCCTACAGCAGATAGGCAAGCTGCTTAGGAGAAGCCTTGTGTGTTTCATGCTTCACATATGGTACTTCAATATAAACTGCTATGAAAGTATGACTTAATGACTAGAAATGGGTCCTGTCCCTGAAATCTGAAAGTGAAGGAGGTGGTTCAAAGCCATGTCAGGAGCTGTTATTCAGACTGGACAATAAGGACAGATTGCAGTCCATGCATGAAGCAGGTTACCTCCCAAGTCCTAAGGTTTTACACATACCAAGGACTATGTTTGATCTGTTTTCACTGCAGTATCCAGGTCTTAGAGTGCATACATAGATATGATGTTCTTATGATACAGAGGAGAGCCAGCATCTCTGTTTTATAGATAGAAATTGAAATGCAGAATAGTTCTCTGCTCACTCCACCGCTAACAAATGCCTTCGGAGCCTAAGTTCAACCCTGCTATACCTCATACATCAAAGAGCAGCATCTCTGAGTGTCTGAGAAGGTGGGGGATTGATTTTAGATTTTTCAGGAAATATGGCAGGAATTTCAGATCTTAATAGTGAGTGAGATATGAAGGTATGTTTTGAGGACTACAGTCTTGAATTAGAGTATTTACTGAATGTAATTCCTGTGTTTAAAGATATACATGATACATAGCGTGTTCCTCTACTGCAGTCCCCTGAGGATTTGATGTAATAGGTATATCCTGGCAGCAGTCATTCCCATGGAGCATGGTAACTTCTATTAAATTTAACTAAAGCCTGGTTAATTAAAAATGACAGTGAGATGCTTGTAAACATCATCTGGGTGACACCATAGCGGCTAGTTCACGGAAGTAAGAGATTTGCAGCTGGAGGGACTGAAGCTGTCTTGCACTTTTGCAGGTGATTGCACTACAGCCTCAGTGGTCTGGGTGGTGGATGCTTCACCTTGCCTGCTGCATCTCGCCTGCCATGTCATGCTGGCCTGCTGCTGGGCCAGACAAACGCAGCATGGCTGCCTAAACCAGCGATCAAGAAACTTCAATAAAAAGGCCAAACTGCTGGAAATCCTGTGGAATTTCCTGCTCCACTGGAAAGAGTGCTGCTCCTGCAGGCTGTAGTACTGTCCTCTGTAAGGGACCTTTAGGAGCCACAGCCTTCAAAAGGAACTTTAAGGTAGAGCTGTAGTATGAACTACAGAGATTTGGGGCAGACCTCTCTGGCTTCCTAAAGAACAAAGATTTCTTTAAATTGCAGAGCCCTCAGGTTTGGTAAATTATACCCTGCATGTCTTGGCTCTTCTTTAGCTTATCTCCCTCCCTCTTTAGAGGCTTGTTAGGGTTATGTGGTAGGGAAGAGAGGGGCTGGCTGTATGTGGTTTAGATCCCATCAGCGAACTATTTGCTTAGTGTCATCTGATCTGTCACTTCTAATCTGACATTCACCCCTACACAGCAAAGCAAAGCAAATGGCCAGTAACTCTTGTATCAGTACTGCTATCAGCTCCTGAGACTAAACACGATTCCTCTAGCTTCTGTCTGTTTAGTTGACTGTTGCTGGAGCTAATGTTAGCGTAGGACACCAGAACGAAACACTGCTGACTCCATTTGAGCCACTCCTAGATAACCATGGTTACTCCAATCTTGGTAAGTATATCGGACGCAAACTTCAAGTGGTCAGCACTGAAGGCCTTTTATGTGCTACAGCCTGTGCTGGGCCGTTCCATCAATATAGAGTAATGAAGGGAAATAAATACCTACCCATTTACTTCTCTCCATCCTCAGGGAGGAAAACTCTCTGTCTAAACTATGTAGTATGAAATCCTGTTCTCCACAGAGTAAAATTTTTTTAGTTAGTGGGGAAGTTAACTAATATGAATGGTTCAAGGTATCATTTTGTTGATTATCTCCTAGAAGCAGCAGGATTTTAAAAAGTTCATTTCCTGGCTAGTGTGCACTTCTTGGCTGAAACCAAGCAGCGTGCATCCTGATGCATCTCACTGCTTCATTACATCTTAATTCCTGTCTCTCTCCACCAACCCGAAGATACTTCAGATTGCTTCACCAAATAGCTTTGGGTTTTTTTTTTTTCCTCACTAGCAAACCATTCTCATGCCCAGGAAAATATGAAAGAGAAAATTGGCAGCAGAGGTGACAAGTCATTGCAAAAGCAAGACAAATGAATTCTCTGAAACCCTAATGACGTTTCAGTAAATGAGCAGAAGAAAGGTTTGAGTGTTCCCATGGTAAGTTAAGCTCATTTATCAGTTTCAGTTCTCTCTTGCCAAAATCTCTAGACCATGCTTAACTGAGGGAAGAAGGCCAAAGGGAAGAACAGGAGATGTAAGGTACTGGTGGATGGAAATGTTAAGTGTTCCCTTTGCTAAGGCCATCTTTTCCAAGCTTGTCTTGCTGAGAGACTGGAAGACCTTTAGAGCCTTTTCTCCAACATATGTGCTTTTCCACTTAGGACTCATGATGGCCACCTCAGTCGGCACAGGAACCTCTCTCTGTGACAGCCCAATTTGAGTTGAGCCAGGTATCCTTGTTAATGACACAATTCAGTCAAACTACCTCTGGCTGGAAGGAAATTCTAAAGACAGAGTAGGCTGGGCTGTGCAGGGGTTTGGGGGTATCTCTGCAAAAGCTGCAGGGATGAAGAGTCCGATTAATCCCTCCTCTAACTGCACCTCTACTCTTTCCTGCCTAAAATCTTGCTCAGTCTCTTCCCACCCGCCCCAACTGATGAATTTCTCTTCTGCACTCCTGCAAAAGCCCAGAAGAGAAAAGGAAAAGGTAGTGTGTAAGCAGTAGAGACCCTCAGAGCATGTAAGGGTTGGCAAAGGTGTTGGGAAATTGAGGGACAGTGTAGACCAAACAAATCTCTCCTATTTACTAGACTAACTGCAGAATCTCTGAAGACTGCTGTTACCCTACAGCTGAATACAAAAGTATATCCTGGCTCCCACTGAGACACAGAAGACCACAGGCAGTATTTGTGCCAATAGAATTGGCTCTGCAAACAGTTGCACACGTGAAAACACTTCACACCACTGAGGTAGTTGTAGTTATGCTTCTTGCCTTCCAAGCTGAGCCATGAAAAGTACTTAAGATTAAGGCCCATCCTACACTGTAACCGTGGGGATTGATTTGCTATTTATTGAATCTCACGGATCCAGAGATAGGCCGTTTCTGGGGAATGCGCTTGCTCTGGCTGCAGAGAAGGTGATGCATGAGCCTGGCCACATCAAGGTCTTGCTTTTAGCCCTATGTCTTTTATGTGACAGAAGCCTGAAATCCTTTTCTCTTTGGGTCACTGACCATTTCTGTCGCTACTGCACTGGAAGAGTCTAAAGAGGCTGGACAGGTTCTTATCCACTATGGCACTCTTCGTGGTTTTAAAGTTGTGAGTAACAGAAGAAGAAAGAGTATATATATTTTTGAATCAATAGTGAAATGAATTCTGTCAAAGTTCCATAACCATAGCAAATCTATAATAGATGCTCTTATCAAACAAATGGCTATAATTTGTTTTGTCAAGTAAAAGAAGATCTCTGTCTATGCTATTTCTCTAGAGATCACCAAAAAACAAAATAAAAGTTCAAGTTAGAAAGAACAGTATCCAGCTGCCTGTAAAAGCAATTTTCTGTCTGTGATTCTTGTTCTAAAATGTAAAATCCCATTTTCTCTATATAAGTTACCTAGTGGTGAAACATGCAATATACAGTCTGTTGAAATTTTAAATTGCTTGATTTCTTAGATTAAATTGCTATACTTTGCAGCCTGTAATGGCTTTAAAAGTGATATTCCCATAAATATCAATAGAAGTGTTAAGGACAATGGAAGTAAGCCCGGTGTGATGTAATCCTGCAGGTTTTGTGCATTCTGGTCATGATTCAGCAAAGCACTTAGTAGCATATATTTTGTTTTACATGCATGTATTGAACTCAGCAAGGGTATTTGCATAGTTAAAGGTAAGGCTGCATTTGAGCACCCTGCTGGATTAGATTCAGAGCAATTCTCACCTGTCAAGATCCTGTTTACTGCGAATAACGTAGCAGATTTTGCAAGACAGAAACACTCAGGTTGCTCTGGAAAGCACTGCTTTACTCTTCAGAAACCACCAAAGTAACTACATACATACAACCACGGTGCGGTTATGAGTGTTCTTCCCAGGCTATAAATATGTACTTAACAGACAGGGGAGTGTTTATGTACAGAACAGTGCCATGCAACTAACTACTTAATTCTCAGTCTTGAATGTTGCTATGATAAAGATTAATTTCAAAAGAAAGACTTCTACCTACTGAAATCCACCTAGTGTTGAGAACAGAGAGAATTATTCTAAACAAATGCATATGTATGATCAGATTTAGACCAGTTCCTTGAGAGCTGGATTAACAGATCACTGTTCCCTAAACGAATACATCCCCCACCACCACCCTGCCCCACCTAAATCTTTACAGATTTTCTTCTGTTAGCATGTCACTACTAATCACTGCCTTTCTCTTAAAGAACTTATTCTATCTTTTTGTTTGTGAATCAGTAAAGTTTGTTTCTAGATCTTTTATTTTGGACCTGCATGCAATTCACAGCAAAAGATTTCCTTCATTCTAAAATTGTTATCTTCCTCAAAAAAGTGAAAGGGGAAACAGTTTTCAAACAAAATATTAGGCAGGTCTTTTAAATCAACTACTGTATCAGGCTTTGTTTTTTAAAATGTTGTTTAGCTTTGATATTATTTTTATATGATCGATCCCATGAAGCATCAAGTCTTTTCAGTCTATTATTCTCAAAGTTTAAATATACCATGTTGAACAGGAGCATTCAACTAGCCTAATGACTCCTACCAATAAATAAACAAACTTGTGATATAAGAATCCTGAAAATCTCCCTTTTCACTGAAGAAAACACCCAAATATTCTTCAAGAAGAAAAGCATGCAAGTTGTTTGCCCCTGACCATTAGTAATATAAAAAAGCACTAATAATACTTTGTTCTTGATTAGAATCAACATAATAATGATCAAATAAAAGTTCAGACAGTGCCAACAGCTAAAAAGATATATTTGTAACAAATATATCTGGACCATACCTTCACACTGGACATGTAAGCTCTTCCAACAAGTTTTGATTACAAAAATGTAAAACAATGCAAAGACAACATGAGAATACATTGCTTTACTGTAGCTGCCAAGTTAGACAAGTGGCACCTCTCATACAAATACTAAGTGGAACTTAACTTTTTTTCTCAACTCTGTTGATAATGCAGAAAGTACACAAGTTTTTCAGTCACTTATGCGGGGCTTCTCAATGAAAATAAAAAAAGTGTTAACCATAGAGGAAACGTAAAGGTAGACTGTTCTTATAGAGGCTGGTAGGGGAGGGCAGAGATGGGAGGACTGTAATGAACAACAGCAGAGTAATGAAAGCCCATAAAGTTGCCGGGAGAGGGGACTCCTATGAGTTTGATGCCTGTGCCAGCAGTAGATGCCCAGAGCCTGGAGAAGGATCACAGGTCACCAGGAGAGCGCCTGAAGAGCAGCACAAAGGAACCCCAGCCAGTAAGACAGCTTCATCGGGGGCCCAACTTAAATGCCTCTATGCAAACACACATAGCATGGAGAATAAACAAGAGGAGTTAGAGACGTGAGCATGCCTGCAGGGCTATGATCTTATTGGCATCACGGAGACGTGGTGGGATGGCTCCTATGACTGGAGTGTTGGAATGGAAGGATAAAGGCTCTTTAGGAAGGACAGGCAGGGGAGATGAGGAGGGGGTGTCGCCCTCTATGTCAATGACCAGCTGGAGTGCAGGGAGCTCCACCTGGGGATGGATGAGGAGCTGACTGAGAGCTTATGGGTCAGGACTAAAGGGAGGGCAGGGACAGGTGACATTACGGTGGGGGGTCTGCTACAGGCCACCCGACCAGGAGGAGCGAGCGGATGGGGGCCTCTATAGACAGATAGGAGCAGCCTCACAATCACAAGCCCTGGTCCTCATGGGGGACTTCAACCACCCCAATATCTGTTGGAGGGTCAACACAGCAGGGCATAAGCAATCTGGGAGGTTCCTGGAATGCGTCAATGATAACTTCCTTCTCCAAGTGGTAGAGGAGCCAACTAGGAGAGGTGCTATGCTGGACCTTGTTCTCACCAACAAGGAGGGGCTGGTGGGGAATGTGAAGCTCAAGGGCAGCCTGGGCTGCAGTGACCATGAAATGGTGGAGTTCAAGATCCTTAGGGCACTGAGGAGGGCGCRCAGCAAGCTCACTACCCTGGACTTCAGGAGAGCAGACTTTGGCCTCTTCAGGGATCTGCTTGCTAGAGTACCTTGGGATAAAGCCCTGGAGGGAAGAGGGGCCCAAGAGAGCTGGTTAATATTCAAAGATCACCTCCTCCAAGCTCAGGAGCGATGCATCCCAACAAAGAGAAAATTGGGCAAAAACGCCAGGAGGCCTGCATGGATGAACAAGGAGCTCCTGGACACACTCAADCACAAAAAGRAAGCCTACAGRGGGTGGAAGCARGGACAGSTAKCCTGSGAGGAATACARAGAAATTGTCTGAGCAGCCAGGGATCAGGTTAGGAAAGCTAAAGCCCCGATAGAATTAAATCTGGCCAGGGACATGAAGGGCAACAAGAAAAGATTCTATAGGTATGTCGGTGATAAAAGGAAGACGAGGGAAAATGCGGGCCCCTCTCTGGAAGGAAACAGGAGACCTGGTTACTTGGGATATGGAGAAGGCTGAGGTACTCAATGACTTTTTTGCCTCAGTCTTCACCAGCAAGTTCTCAAGCCACACCACCCAAGTCGCAGAAGGCAAAGGCAGGGACTGAGAGAATGAAGAACTGCCCACTGTAGGAGCAGATCAGGTTGGAGACCATCTAAGGAACCTGAAGGTGCACAAGTCCATGGGACCTGATGAGATGCATCTGCGGGTCCTGAGGGAACTGGCGGATGAAATTGCTAAGCCACTATCCATCATATTTGAGAAGTCGGGGCAGTCCCGTGAAGTTCCCGCTGACTGGAAAAGGGGAAACATAACCCCCATCTTTAAAAAGGGAAAAAAGGAGGACCCGGGGAACTACAGGCCAGTCAGTCTCACCTCTGTGCCCGGCACGATCATGCAGCAGATCCTCTTGGAARCTATGCTAAGGCACATGGAAAATAAGGAGGTGATTGGTGACAGCCAGCATGGCTTCACTAAGGGCAAATCGTGCCTGACAAATTTGGTGGCCTTCTACKATGGGGTTACAGCATTGGTGGGCAAGGGAAGAACAACTGACATCATCTACCTGGACTTGTGCAAAGCATTTGACACTGTTGCAACATGCTTGTCTCTAAATTGGAGAGACATGGGTTTGACGGATGGACCACTCGGTGGATAAGGAATTGGCTGAATGGTCGCACTCAAAGGKTTGCGGTCAACAGCTTGATGTCCAAGTGGAGACCAGTGATGAGTGGTGTTCCGCAGGGGTCGGTATTGAGACCGGCGCTGTTTAACATCTTTGTCGGTGACATGGACAGTGGGATTGAACTCACCCTCAGGAATTTTGTTGATGACACCAAGCTGTGTGGTGCGGTCRACATGCTGGAGGGAAGGGATGCCATCCAGAGGGACCTTGACAGGCTTGAGAGGTGTGCCCGTGTGAACCCCATGAAGTTCTGCACATGGGTCAGGGCAATCCCAAGCACAAATACAGGCYGGGCGGWGAATGGATTGAGAGCAGCCCTGAGGAGAAGGACTTGYGGGTGTTGGTTGAGGAGAAGCTCAACATGACCTGGCAATGTGCGCTTGCAGCCCAGAAAGCCAACCGTATCCTGGGCTGCATTAAAAGAAGCGTGACCAGCAGGTCAAGGGAGGTGATTCTGCCCCTCTACTCTGCTCTCGTGAGACCCCACCTGGAGTACTGCATTCAGCTCTGGGGCCCCCAACATAAGAAGGACAGGGACCTGTTGGAGCGAGTCCTGAGGAGGGCCACGAAGATGATCAGGGGGCTGGAGCACCTCTCCTATGAAGACAGGCTGAGAGAGTTGGGGTTGTTCAGCCTGGAGAAGAGAAGGCTCCGGGGAGACCTTATAGCAGCCTTYCAGTACCTGAAGGAGGCCTACAAGAAAGGTGGAGAGGGACTGTTTACAAGGGCATGGAGTGGTAGGACAAGGGGTAATGGCTTTAAACTGAAAGAGGGTAGATTGAGATTAGATATAAGGAAGAAATGCTTCACYATGAGGGTGGTGAGGCACTGGAACAGGTTGCCCAGAGAAGTTGTGGATGCCCCATCCCTGGAAGTGTTCAAGGCCAGGTTGGATGGGGCTTTGAGTATCCTGGTCTAGTGGMAGGTATYCCTGCCCATGGCAGAGGGGTTGGAACTAGATGATCTTTAAGGTCCCTTCCAACCCAAACCATTCTATGATTCTATGATTCTATATCATCAGTCAGTAGGTATATAATTTTAAAACAACCTTTAGCCTTAGGGAGATCATGTTTCATTTAGACATTTAATGAGCTAGCTGCATGAGCAAATCCATCCATCAGGGCTTACCATTTATTCCTGCCTGAAGTTGAACTCTGTTATGGGCTGCAGGCAATGAAAATTACTGATCAAAATTTGTGGGTTTAAAATGTTTTCACTGGGGTCATAAACTTCAGTGAGCTATATCTGATGCTTCTTGGGATAAGGAAATATATTGATGATACAATGATTATGGTTTTCATTGTTTGTGAACCTCTCTGACTTGATCACAACTTACCTAGCAATTCTGTCCTTCCTGTTGAAATAAGATTGCATGGTCCAGTATATAACCAAATACCATGCTCTGATTGTTTGCTTGTGTTTTTTTCCTCAAGGGGTCAGCCAACAGGGCTTCCCCCATTTGTTGCCAGGTTTTAGCAATCCAGAAGAGATACCTGTAAGCAGCATCTTTGCAATGCGACAGTCAGCATGGCTGCAGTAAGAATACTGCCTGTTCCAAAGGAAAGCCCTGAGGGAGGAAGACACCCTGTACTAGTGTGTTAAACATGCAGAAAACTCTCCATTTCAGGGGATCACACACAACCTTTTGCAACCAATACAAGTTAAGAAGAACTCCAAGTGCAAATCATCTAACCCTCATTAATCCCTTACATTGCTTATTTGTTGGAAGCAGTTCCCTCTGAAAACTGAAATGCTTGGAATTACAGTGGATTGGTAACAAAAAATGATGCGCTTACCAAAGGTAAGGGATACCATCTCCAATTTCATTAATGCTGTATGTTGTCTCTCTTTGACTTCTTGTTCCTCCTTGGAAAATAATTTTTAGAATCTGAGTTGTAAAAAGTTTTCCTCATGAGCAGTGTTAAGGGATGTTTTAGTTCTGTAGCCGAACTCTGAGCTGACTTGGAATTTATGACAAACTCTTTGAGGTTTGTCCTGGTTCCGGCTGGGACAGAGTTAACTTTCTTCCCAGTAGCTGGGGTGGGTGTGCTGTGTTTTGGGTTTGGTATAATAGGAGCGTTGATGGCCCATTGATGTTTTGGGTGTTGCTGGGTGGTGCTTGCACCGGGCACTTTTCGGCCTCCCATGCCCTGCCAGGTGCATGGGAAGCTGGCGGGGGGAGCATAGCCAGGGTGGTTGACCCAGCTGGCCAATGGGGTATTCCATACCATGCGACGTCATGCTCAGTATAAAAACTAAGGGTGGGGGGGGGCTCTGGGTGCCGGGGGACGGGCTCTCGTTCGGTTCGGCGGGTGGTGAGCAATTGCATTGTGCATCGCCTGCTTTGTATATTGTTGTCGTTGCTGTTGTTATCACTGTTACTATTACTGTTCTACTTYGTTTTATTTCAATTATTAAACTGTTTTTMTCTCAACCCGCGAGTTTTCCTACTCGTGCCCTCCCGATTCTCTCCCCCATCCCACCGGAGCTGGGGGGGTGAGCAAGCGGCTGTGTGGTGTTTAGGTGCTGCCAGGGTTAAATCATGACAAGGTTTTAATCCTCTATGTTTTGGCAATAATTGTAATAGTTGTCACAGTGAGTCTCAAACCAGGGAATAAAGAGTCCAAACGGTCCTGCTTTATTGAGGATATTTTAATGTTGGGCTCGTCTATGCTGAATTCAGCTCAAGCAATTAGCCTGGTATATAAACTGCTTCAGTGGTATATGTGTGCCTGAGAAGAAAGATGTAGTACAATGAAGTGTTAAATTGTTAGGGAACTCCTTCTAATGTAAAGGGCTACTCACTACCTTCTGTGTCACCGAGCTCTTCCTTCAACTGACACATATGTATGAGGCATAAGCAAAAGTTTAGGTCTGCTCCTGAACGGTCCCAGGAACCTGATGGTTTAGGACTTCCATTCCAAAAGCAAAAATATGGGACAATTCCAAGCCATGCTTCGACATGAACCTGCTTGTCCTCTTTAGCACATGCCCCAACATCAGCTTGCATTATGTTTTGTAATATGATTGAACATGCTTTATTAAAAAGCAAGGATAAGGTGTGTAAAGAGCTTAAGAACCCTTAACTATTGTGTGATTGTACAAATGGTTTTCTGCCATATTGCTCTGCTTTGCTCTATCTGAACTGGAATTTCTTTTTGGGGTCAAAGCTTATCTGTAATGGGCAGCCTGGTAGGCTACATGAAGAGTAAATGATGCACATCAGACCAGAAAGCACCAGCTCTTCCTTACTGATCTGGAGCACGTAATCATAGTCAGCCTGTGAAGTCATTCTGGGTGACTGTGGAAAGGTTAGGACACCATTGGAGAATATATTTTTGAAGTTGGCAGAACAGGATTGTTGTGAAAGTGTCACGCTAAAACAGTGATATAAAGAAGAAATCTTTTGAAATGCACTGGCTTTGTGCCCCAAGCATGTCTGAGAAATTTCCATGAAGTAGCCGTGCCTGCTTTTACAATCATTGTTTTGCATGTATGGTGTATGGCAAGATGGCCCTTGTGTAACACCTGTAAGGGCTGAATTTATTAGCGAGCAAGGCTGGCTGAAAGCTTTTGCTTTGTCTCAAAGTACACAATGGTGGTATAGAATCATAGAATCATAGAATCATTAAGGTTGGAAAAGCCCTCTAAGATCATCGAGTCCAACCGTCAACCCAACGCCACCATGCCCACTAAACCATGTCCCTAAGCGCTTCATCTACACGTCTTTTAAATACTTCCAGGGATGGTGACTCCACCACTTCCCTGGGCAGCCTGTTCCAATGCTTAACCACTCCTTCCGTAAAGAAATTTTTCCTAATGCCCAATCTAAACCTCCCCTGGCGCAACTTGAGGCCAAGGTATAATTATAGTATTCAAGACTGACACTTGGAGTTATTTTGACCTTGGTGACATTAGCAGGGTTATGTTTGGCAATGCAACTCTAAGTACAAAGAACATATCTAAAAGGCTGGGTAGCAGTACAGAGGTCAAAGGCATTATGAAAGGACCCACTGACCATATCACAAAGTCACCTTAAAATGTAAACTAAAGCTTAGCTTGAGAAATTGGGGGAAAGCCCAGTTTCAGCTCCTTATTTTCAATCACGTGCTATTGAATCCTGTGCTTGCAAAACAAAATGAGTGCTAAATATTTTGCTCAAAGTGGTTTAAGAATAACTCTCCAGCTATTTAGCCAGCATCCTAGGTTTGACACGTTTGCACTTCTCTAAGGAAATACTGTGATTATTTGAAAAAGGTCCTTCACTTCTTATGAAACAGAGCTTGATTTGACACTTGAGACAGAAGTTCTCTCTGCACACAAAAAAGTTGTGGTTTTGTCCCCTGAATACCCTGTATAACACACCCAGGTATGCTGCAAACTGAACATCCCATTTAAACGGAGCCTTTGATTTTTGTCCTTACTGCCATTAGAAACAATACTGTTCTCCAGTTTCTATAATTTGACTCCACAGTACATATTCTCCAGAAATAACGATTTATAATTAAGTCCTATAAAATGTATGGGATTGGCTACCATACAGGTGGCACTCAATTGTAGCTGTCTATATCAGGCTTAAAAGTATGAAAGATGTTAAATTTAAAATAATAATTACCTTGCTATTGCAGAAAATTACAAACATCAAATGTTTTGGAGCCTGAGTCGCTTCATATATGCCAGTTTTGCACCGTTATTTTAATTCCCCAGATCACCTCCTGACTTGTAGTGGAATAAAAGGAAAACTGAATCCCTCTCTCCATTTAGCTGTGACTAACATTATGACTGAATGTTCTGTATTGGCAGAGATCTAATGCCTAAATCACAGATTTGCTAACTTTAGCAATCACAGACCTTTCCTCTCTTTACTGATACAACTGAAGTCAGTATTTCCTCTGCAAGTGATTGAAGTAACAGGCCAGACAGCAAGCAGTACCTGGCCGATACTTTAGCTGTGTTCCGCATAGCAGCACACAATCAGAAGAAACTTATTCTGACTGTTCCCCCTTTAAGAGCAGGATATAATGTTTGATCAGATAGGATTCCCATACGTTTCTGCAAATCTCAAAATCATGAAGTAAAGGCCAGGAACTGATAAAAGCCCTTTCAAGAGGAAAACAATCAGGTATTTGGAAGTGTGTGTTAGCTGTGTCTCACGATATCTTTATACTTCTATATCAGAGTGCAAAATAGTTGCTCTGAGCTACGCTTTGAAAACAGAAAGAAAAATCTTACATGCAAATTGCAGGTCAGCCATAACAGAAGGTTAAAATAAAAATTTACAATTGCCCACAGTCTAGGAGCATCCCATCCCTACAGTACAGAAACCTTAAATGCCCAGCTTGAGGATGGTAAAATCTCAGTAAAGAAAGCGATGGCCGGRTGTGGCACCAGTTTCAGAACTACAYGGGAAAGCAAGCTTGGCAATTGCCTGCTTTCCGGCTCCAATTTGGCAATGCAACATTGCCCCGCAGGACATCAGGCTTACTTCAAGGTCCCTGTGATGGAGTTGCCAACAACAAAACTACCACCTAAACACTTCCTAGGACATGACTTTTCGGGGACTGTGGCCCTTCTGCCTCCCCAGAAACCAGGCAGGTCCGGGGCGCAGGGAAGAGGGAGGGAGAAGGAAGCGGGCGGGAAGCATTGTATGCAGAGCTCCGTTCCCCGCAGGTGGGAGGCTGGGTGACAGCTGTTAGTCTCTCTGTTTTTCCAGTCATGCCTTCCTCATCCTAGAGCAATGCCTCAGATGCTAGCCTGCCTTCAAGAAGGAGAAAACACAGCTTTTGTTCTGGGACCCTCTCTGGCTGCCCTCACCGCCCCAGCCCATCAGAGCATCGTGCCTCCTCCCAGGCTCTCCCTTCTGCAGGAGCAGGGGACTGCAACCTCCGGCTTATTTATCCCCTTGCTGCCTTCCAGCAGGCCACCAAAGTGTTGTTTCCCCATCACTTATCTCCTCCTGCACCTTCCCAAGTCAAGCTGGGGACAGCTTCTCTCATCGCTCCCTCGGTAGGAGTTTGTTTTCCTCCCTTGACGCTGACTGCAGGCTCCTGGTGACCCAGGGCCGCACGCTAGGCTGTGCTCCCAGTCGCACAGAGCTGCCCGGCCGGCTCACCCCATCCCTATCACCCTGCTCCTCAAGCCCTCGGTGCTGCCAGTCCCGCACAGCGTGCCCAGGGGACGGAGGTGCAAGGTTCGTGCTTTGGGCTGGTTTGGGAGCCCAGTTCTCCTCCCACGCTTGCCCTGGGGAGGCCCCAGCCAGGGTCTCGCTGCTGTAGGTTACCATTGAACCTCCAAGGCTGCAACAGCCTGCAGAGAAATGAAGCGCATACAAGCAGGGAAGTGGTGTAGGTGTTGCTGTTGTCTGTCAGTCTGGAATGGAATAGTATTTCTCTTTTAGGGGTTTGGGGGTTTAGTGGTTAGATGCCACAGTGTATGCCTTACGGTTAGTTTTGCTAACTGTACAAATGAGTGACAAGCTAGGTGACAGGAATTTGTTCATGCGTCCAACTGTGCAATGAAGGTTATAATTTTTTTTTTTTTCTTTTTACTTTTTAGAGGGGCAAGCGAAGATCTCTGGATTTTCCTGAGCCAGTCAGTAAGACAGAACTGCAAGAAAGGCTTCTTACGAGCTCTGATCACTCAATGAGAGAGATGTCATCTAATCTAAGGGACTGCTTCTTGCTTGGGAAATTGATTACTGAGATCCCACGTAAGTACTGTTAATTAAACCTCTGTCATGACAAAACGAACTGTAGTCTAGTCCCTCTTAAAGGTGAAAGGATTATTCCTATATCCTACCTGAGGGTTACACTTGGGATGTGATTACTGCGTCTGCTAGTCTTAGCCTGTATCAGGAAGCAGGCAGGACTCTTGTAAGTGGTCGGGAGCATGCATATTCAGTGCAGAAGAAAGAGCCACATTGAGTTTTGGTAAGCCACACGTGATCTGGTTGTGGCCTTCGGCAGACTGAGCTTCACGCTTGTAATACTAGAGTGCAAAGGAGCTGACATCAAATGCAACCATCCTTGCTGTACAGCAAGACTAAAAAGTACATTTAAGGAACAAAATGCCAGACAGCACTGAGCCAGCTAACAGCAATCAGCTAATAGAAAAGACATTATCACAACAATTTCAAATGGTACTAGAGAGCAGAGCTCCAGTTTTGAAAAGCTGCACTTGCACAAGCACATTCTGATCCCCTTTTATGCTGTGATGTGAGAAACGTCACTATGCTAATCACTTGGGTGTTTTGTTTTGGTTTTTTCAAATGAATAAATCTGAAATCTATATTAAGAAAGTAAACAAGCAATGGCGAGGTTTTTTTCTTCCATGAACACCTGCAGAAGAGACAAAAAAAGATTGCTGTAAAATGAAGCACAAAACACAAAATGCATCAGAAGCACATGAATAACGTCAAGGAAGCTGAAGCAGCTGCTGAAGGAGGTGCAGCAAAAGACATTAGTGATTCAATAACACTCATCAAAATAGTCAGTAAATTTGTACTAGTACAGTACCTCTTACAGATAAACAGGGAGACACATGGACAGAAAAAGAACCAAGAACAATAGCTGAGACTCTCAGGGCATGGTAAATAGGCTGGACTCCAAGAAACTGTTGCCTTTCAGTAACTACTTGCACTCAACTAACCCCATCACATGATAAGCAAAGAAATGAAAACTGAAAGTCAAGTAAAAGCCAGGGAAAGCCCCAGGGAAAGTTCTAAGTTAAATGCTGAAAGCTTGTATTAAGTCCTTTGATTTTAGAAGTTTTACACAACTCCAGCAAAACTGGGGCTTGTGAAGAGTGTCCTGACAAAATAGAACAAAATGCAGTTTTTCCCTTAGGAAAAAAATTTGTAAGTTGAATTAATTTATAGCAGATGTTCAGTTGTAACAAATCTCAATAACTTGAATCTGAATTATCAGAAAAGAGAGGAAAATATTCAGGCCCCATGTTCAGAAGCGTGGGAGTGCTTAATTAGATGGCTGGGACAAATTACCAATTCTCCACTGCCAGCTAGGAGGGATTACTGTACCGCTATCTAAATGATCACAACTGATACACACGGGCTTCTCTCTGTGTAAACTCCTACAGTCTCATTTTGCATTTAGAAAGCTAACATAACTTTTCCGGGACAGTCAAAGTGCAAGTAGGCATGATTTATAATATCAGGTAGATATCAGAGAAGCTTCCCAAAGAAGGTATTCAACTGTTTCCTTGTCTCCATGCCCGGGGTGTGTGATGGGGCAGGTGCTCTGGAAGCAGAGTGCCAAGATACCTCAACCCTGTGATGTCTGCCAAAAACCATACATCGACAATGTAAGAACAAAGCAGCTGCTCACCGCTTCTACGGGCTGTTGCACACTGGTCCTCCGCATACAGGCAAGGAACACTGTTTGTTATGCTTCATTGAAGATGGCAGCATACCAGTTGGTACAGCTGGTACAACCAGAAGAAGCCCTGCTTAGCAGCGTCCTTGCCAAAAATTGTCAGCTAGCAAGAAGGACCATAGTTAAACCAGCTGATCCAGAATTAATCCTGAGGGTCCTGAAAAAAAGCTGACTGTATCCAGTGCAAGCTCAAAAACATGGCGTAACTTTTCTGTGATGCAAGTTCCCATTAAACTCCTCCCCAGATTTTCTAATTATTTCTGTATTTGTTTCCCCAGGAAAGTTACAGCGTAACCACAACTAAGGTCTCTGATTATGCTGGAGTTTTTGTTTTATCATCTACTTAACTGAAGAATACTTACATCAGTTTCCCTTTACTTAACTGGAGAATGTTTTTCAGTAATTACTTAATAATAAGTTCAAGCAAAGTTTGTTTAACTAAATGGAAGAAAATCCCAGTACAAATCTGGACATTTGCAAAACAGAATTTCCAGCAGGAAAAGGCTGAAAGCTGATATATTTTACTGTGAAGCAGGGCAATGGTTAAAACATTATTGCATCTCAGAGCAAAGTTCTGAAATATTCAAATCACAAATCTTGAAACAAAATAATCTTTTGATATCTTTGAACAGAAACAAAGTGGTTTATGTTGATTTTTTTTTTTTTTTTTTCGGTCAGAATCATCAAAGTGAAACAAAATCTGGAACCTTTTAAATAAGTGAGTTTGGATCAAAATCTTGACCCCTTTAAATAGGTGGGTTTGGATCAAAATCTGAACTTCATGGCACAGATATAATAGAAATAAGGCTTTTTTTCCCCTAGATCTTTCTCAGTACAACTCTTATTCTTCATAATGACCTTCTACATTTTCCACTGAGTTGGAAGCCTGGTTTGTGAATTCTTTGAATGTTACTTCTCTTCCCTAGATAAAATATACTTCCTATCTTGGCAGAGAACAAGCTTGGGTTTTATTTTCTGTAATGTAGCAACAAGCCAAATGTGAATTTGTGTTCTGGAATCAGGAGTGTTAAATTTCAGCCATAACGCTGAAATTAAATCTGTAAGTAAATGGCATTTAAGAACAAGAAGCAGGTAGACCTTACTGGCAAGTCATTTGTTGTAGCTTTTTGGCATGATATAGCTCATTATAACCAATGAATCTTCAGATTTCTGAGGAGCACAGTGTAAGTTGATAAATCAGAGGCAGAATTACTGAACTGCTATTTTTTAGTTTACATGTGCACCGTCAGTTTCTTTATTCTTGTCTTTGAATGAAGAGGTGGGGAAGGGGAGCTGGGACCAAAAAGCTGCAACTGCTGTTCTGTAAACAAAAAGTTCTTTCACTTTTGTCTTTCTCCAGACATGGACAGTAAAAAGGTGGTATTCATTTTGCAAAATATTAACTATATTACTTCAGATTAGCTCCTCATTTAACTCACATTTCTAGCTAGGTGTAGGTCAGAACACAGTCTCATGGACACTGAGGCAAGCGCCAGGTATAAACTGATTTATTGCTGTAACTCCATGTATGTCTTGGTCCATCTGTTTCCATAAGTCATACGGCAGCTGAATTGCCTAGTTGTTGGAGAGGATTTTTGATCTTCAAAATTCAATATCAGTTGTAATCAGTAATTCCACCATGCTACTGCTTGTATAGCAGCAGATTTACACAACAACAACAAAATGCTCTTATTGATCTAAAACATTCCTGGCTGTTTGGGGCCAGAGCTCAAGCCAGCCAGAAGTGTACACTGCACCAGCATCAACAGGAGCCTGTTCATTTTCATCTGGCAGCATGGAACAGTAAATGGCCATCGCCCCTCTCCTACCTTGCACTAGCACCAGGTATCTGTAACACAAGTTTGCATCAGGGAACGTTCAAGCCCACTTGTGAGGACAGGGCACTGCTGGGGTTTTGTCAGTGTGGAGACATCTGCTAAAGCTCATTGTTGCTATGATAAATGTCGTTATAGGAGTCCAAAACAGGAGATTAATCTTGGAGGAAGATTTTCAAGATATCAGAAGAATTACCAACTTTGCTGGGCTGTTCCATCACTGTTGAGGGGGTGGGGGGTGCACACATATGCAGATATCGCAGCATCATCTGACAGTCAGCTAAGGCCGAGGGGCTTGCTTTTTAAAAATGTTGTTGCTGCTTATGCGGTTTAAAGCTTCTTAAGTTTTCTCTCTTAATCTTTCCAAGAATTTACTAATTATATCTTACAGTTGGTTGTCTCATTTTCCCACTGAAATCTGAAACACAAAATTATGAGTCGGCAGTATTTATTTACAATATTTGTATGGATTATCCTTACACCATAAGGCTCTCTGGACCCTATTGGCTATTGTAAAGAAATTAGCCACATGGAGAGATTTCTTTAGGACTTCAGTGGAATTTAGTTGCGATCGTGATTTCTCCCAGTCCTCTTATCATCTTGGTTGATGAGTGTGCTAAGAAATCACAGTCACCAAGTCTGAACACAATCTGCATCCATTCTTTGGATGACGGAACCAAATCAACTGAATGCCTCAGCACTGTGGGCTTGACTTAGGCTTCTCCTTGGTTTCATAGCAGTGAAATCATCTTTGCACAAATCAGAAACATTTGACTTGAAGTTAGGAAAGACGCACAGCTTTGCAGCCCAGTGGTGAGTGGCAGAACAGCTTAGGACTCTTTGGTATGTGACCACAAAGAATTTTGTCATTTTTACTTGATCACTTTATTCCTACTGTTGTGTCTTCATTATAACATTTGTCTATGTCTCCTGTTGAAACATGGTGTGCACACATAGTGATAACACATACCACTATTTAAAAGTATTTACTACAAATGAGAGAGGATTATATAATGCACTGGTCTTCTCGGTGGGTTGGAACAGATTAAGCGTCTTTGTAGAAAACTGTGTTCTTCTCTCATCCTAGTTCTGTAACATTCTTAGAGCTGATATCCAACTGCAGCCCAAACACACAGAATAATTATCCAAAATGCTAAGCCTGATCTTTCATCATGACAGCTATCATGCTGCTTTCCATTAAGGAAATAATGTTAGAGGCTTTTATCAGTATAAATCAGGAGGTGACTAAATACCAGTCTCTCTGATAATATAAAAGGTCCCTGTGATCTTGAACCTGCTTTTGGTTTGTGCATCACCCACCACCTACACTAGTGTTTCTGCAAGTAGCAATTCTGAATAGTAACGTAGATTGGAAAGTTAATTTATATTTTAACACTTCTAAAAGATGTTCACTTCCACTCTGGAAGCAGAAAAAATATTATCTCTACTGATTTAAGACACGGGGTAATATATCTCTCCATGCCTTTAGCAAGATGATGGCTAGCAGTGAATTCACTAACACTGATTGATCACACAGATACCCAGCAATTGTGAACAGCCAATTAACCTTTCAGTTAAGTGTTTCTAATCAGACATAACAACCTGGCTGTAGATACTATATCCTGAGAGTACAGGGACTGAATGGTAGTCAAGTGAGTCCCTAATTAGCTAATTCACTTTACTTAGGAAAGAATATGTAAGTATAACAGTACCCAGCTGGCTGTATTTGCAGTATTAACTGTGAACAAACTGAAGAGGGTGTCTTGTGAAGCACAAGCTTGTGTTGTGACCCAAGAAGTAATTAAGCACTATAAATACAGCTATTATTACACGTCTGATATATAAAGAACTGGAAGCTAGTCACCTGGCAGCTGTGAATTCTTACTAATTGGCAATGCAAACACTTTTTTAATAGGGTTGTTCGTTTTACATTAATCGTTATATAGAGTCGCAGTGCCATCTAGAGACCGCATACAGATTTTGAACAGCTTTCAGATCTGCTTTTAAAAGAACAGGGAAGTCTTTGTAAGCCTACTTACGTTTAATACACTACTCCTTGAGAACAGTGCTTTCCACTGAAACAATGGCTTGCTTTGTGGTTATTATTATTCAGCTTTGAACGTGGGACTATCACTTGCCTTGTGGTTTTTTTTGAAACCTGATCTTAAATACGAAAACGCAAAGACGACTGGGGACTGTTGGAAGCAGGCTTAAACAAAACTAACCTAACAATCAAACCCAACACCTAAAGCATTCGCAACCTGAACTGCAGCTGTGTAAAGACATGCCAGAAGGCACTATGCACTCGCGAGATAATCCTTGTGAACTTCCAAGATAATGCAGGTGGCATATGCTTTCCCTTGCTGTATTTATCAGGGTAGGGGGTAAGGCTCAGATAGGAAGTACTTTGCATTTCTAGCCTTCCTGGTAAGGGTTGTGTTGGGAAGCCTGTCTCCTCGGCGCTGGCTAGCACGCTGTTTTCAAGCACACGGCTTCACAGCTATTACAAGGAAGGGAACGCTGCAGGCACAGCGGAGCGAGTGTCTGGGGAGCGTAACTTCTGCTCCACTCCATAATCCGTGGGGAACAAACGCTTGGCAAAAGCCACTTACCAGAAGGACCAAGGTAAACAATCTGGGATGAGCAATGGAGAGAAGTAACACATTTTAATTTTTTTAATTAAACTCAAGAGATTTAATTAATGTCCTGTAATGACAAGGAGCCAGTCTGACTTTTCCTGAGACCTGAAGCGTAAGTTGAGATCTGCCCCTGAACATAATCACCTGCAGCTGTGACGGAAACTTTGGGATTCAGGTGGCCCCAGGCTGAAGAGCCAGTGTCGGGAGCTGGGCAACATGGCTCTGTAGATCTTCCATGGACATAGTTTGTGTAATTCAGTCAGGCATCCAAAACCAGTTGGGTTACATCTCTTGCCTCTGTGGAGAAGATAGATACAAACATTTCATGTAAACCCCAAAAGGGAAGTCAGGACCCACAGAGGTGCTGTCATTTGTGCTTACATTTCATATCCTTGGTGCTTTGAAGGAGAAGGGAGAGGAAGGTTTGGAGGCCTGGGGGGCTTTATAGATTATTTAGGGAAGCCCAGCAACTCCACTGTACTGGCAATCCCACGCTCAGCCCTTCTCAGTGTCTGTAAAGCTATTTCAAAGCTGAGATGGTGGCTACCTCCCACCCCTCCCAATTTGTTACTTTACACTAGATGCTTGAATACATGTGTCATCTTCACATACCATGCAAGTTTAAACTCTTTTTTTTTTTTTTTTCCCAAGCAGAGTGTAAATGGAGATTGGATAACTGAATGATAACAATAAAATACTGTGTAGGTTGCAGAAAAATCACTGGCAGGCAACACTGGGCCTGTCTGGACCCTCATGTCTCCCAGAAGTATGTCTCTACATCTTCTTGAAGAAATGGCTCTTCCTCTGGCAGAGGGAGACCTTGGTTTTTCTTGCTCTGGGGATGAGTATATGAGGGTGTTAAGCTTTCATATCCTTATCTCACTATGTTGTTTTTGTCTCATGAAAGGTGTTTTTCTCTTCTGGAAATGAAGACAAAACAGTGAGAGAAGCGTGATGACTACCACAGCCAATCCTGGATTACCCTTCTTCAGGAAGAGCAATTGTGCATATCTGCATCCAGGGTCTGCCAGGTGATCACTACGCAGAGTAAGTCTCAACCCTTCCTGAGACAGCTGATAGAGTGTCTGTGTTGGGGGCATCTAGGATTTGGGAGCCAAAGGAAGTCCTTGAGAAAGGGCACACCACTGCTTTTTGCTCATGCGGTTGCTGTGCAACCCATGGGGCAGCCCTGCTCCTCCTGCACCATCACAGTGATGTCTCTGAAGAAACCAGGGTAGCCCCATGCTGAGGTGGGTGTGCAAAACTCTGCATTGCTGCCTTCTGTTCCTGTCCTTTAACACATAAGAATTTTTTTTTTTTTTCCACCTTATACAGGAGCGGAATGGGTCCATGAAAATGGGACATACTAAAATTTGGGGGCTGGCCTCAGTATCCTGCTGCAGTCCTCAGTCCAGGGAGTAAAGTCAAAGCAAAAGGGATGCAGTGTATTTGGGCTTATCAGTCACCACGGGACACATGGTGCCRTGCACCCATCAGCCTGATTCTTTCCCATGGTGAGGAAAAAGAGCCTTCCTTTTTTTTTTTTTAACCCAGCTGAGTGAAATGTAAAAAGGGGAAAGAAAATGACAACATGTCCCAATCAAAAATATTTAGGCAAGGCAGCCCTGAGGAAGTCTTTTGAGCTCAGTCTAGATTACAGATCCCTTTCCCTCATACCCCTTCATCGGACTAGTCTTAGAATGGCAGAAGAACCCCTCCTGCCTTTCTTTAGATAGATATATAGATAGATGTGTATTGCTTAATTATAATACAGTAATACAGGCAGGAGATCTCTTTGTTTTGTTGTTTTATACCAGTTACGTTGTTGGTTCCTTCTTAGTTTCTATACATAAGTTAGTCATAGTTTAAAACAAAGAACTGGACAAATTCTGTAACATTACCCAGAAATCTGTTTTCTTTCCCACTATGAAAGGAATTTCTCGCATGTTTTGGGGGTCTAAAGTTTAACAGTTGAGTACCTTTCTAAAGCCAAAGTCTACAGCCAAAGTCTACCTGCTGTTTGCCCAATATTAAATGTAACCATTGCATATTTGTCTGTAACAAGCCGAGTGAGATGTTATTTTATGAAAGTTGTTGAGGAAACCTACAGAGCTCCTTTCAGTTTGACAGGGCAATTAATTGAATAACTTCAAGGTGACAAATCGGCATGACAGACTTTCCGTATTTTTCAGCAGTCAAAAAATAATTCCAAGCTAAAACAAAATGCCCAGCAGGTAGTAAAGAGCGAGGGCTGCAGAGCAGAGGGACCTAAGTGGGTTCTCTCAGAGGGTGCACAAGAACCCAGATCTACTTGATAGTTTGCTGATAGCTCTGTTAAAAATCGCTTTTTAGTTTGAGATTAATAATCTTCAAATTTGCAAGGAAGCCTGTGGGTAAAACCTGTTTTTGCTGTAAATCCAGATGTTCCGCTTGTACAGTTTTACAGTCATGTTCAGGGCTTTCTCCATGGGGGCAGGGATGGGCTGGGACCCATGGCTGGTTCCAGGCAGGTCCTGCTGGCACCAGGGTTTCCTGCTGGGCCTCGACTGAAGGCAGCTCCTGGGTCCAGGTCGCACTCCCCTGGGGGCACCCAAGGCCCCCCACAGCCATGCCAGCTGCCCCCATCGGGGCTGCGATCGGGGCCCTTGTAGTTTGTAACTGAAGAGTTTCTGCATTGCATTTTCTTTCTCTTTGTCCTAATTACAGTGACAGAGCATTTGGGGTTTTTTGCTTGTATTTTAAGTGGTGTCCTGTAACAAGTTTTTTCTTCACAGGTGAGAAATAAGGTCCTTGTGAATTCATATCCAAACACGTGTCTTCTCTAGATCACAGAAGTGAGGCAGTGAGCAGCAAGCAGGATGGACTCGAAAAAACAAAACGGCGAGCGCTTGCCATGCTTTTAGTACCAGCATGTCAGGTTGCAGAGCTAAGAGCTGAGACACTGGGAAAACTGCATAGCAAGGTTTATTTTGCTGCTTTTTAATGGAGCACATCTGTATACATAGATTATAACAGTCTTTATGTGATCACATATTCTTATCCTTCTCTTCTCTACAGGACTTCAGTGAGCTTTATTGATAAACTCCCAGATTTCCAAAGAAAATGGAAGTGTTCATGCTGCTAATTTTCATTCCTGCTTCCTTCTTCATGATTAATGTAACCAGTGCAGTGGAGTTATTTTCAGAGACACCAAGTCAAAGAATCATTTCACACAGCTTTCATGCTGTGAGATGGAGCATTTGGGTTTGAATATGAATTTGATAGTAGCAACAGTAGCAGCAGGAAGTTTTATCTGCCAAAGGGAGCCAAAATGAAACAGAACTGAGAGCCCCATCAGCAAGACTTAGTGAGTTATAGCTGTGCTGCCATAGTTCAAGTCCTTTCTTTCTCCCCACTTAATCAAGTGACAGAAAAAGTGTTCCTGCCTGGCTCAGCAGTTCAAATCCAAGCACGCTGTAAAAACGTAAAGCCCTTGATAACTGTTGACCTCTACTAATTTGTGTCAAAAAGAACAGAGGCTCACTAACTAGCCTGGGGATCTAGAAGAGCTAATTTTGGCTGAAGAGCTAAACTATCATCTAGTTTCCTAAATCTTAATCTAATTCTTTGCAAAATAATGAAAACTAGTAGAAGATCAGTTAAGGGTTAGGGAGAATGTTTCTCACTGAGACAGGGAGGTGCCTTTGCAGGTAAATAGTAAGCTGCCAACATGATGCTCTTAGGCTCTGAAATCCACAGAACAGGTGGGAATCTTCACATGGCCTCTGCTCAGGTCACTTTTGGAAACTGTCCTTGAAAAAGAGAAAAGTTCCCCTGCTCAAATACAGCTGTGCTGGAGAAGATCAAAACTAGCCACGTGAATTTGATCAGAGAAGCTGAAACAGTGCAGGAAAACCATATTGCAGTGCAGTTTATGGGTTATGTTTACATCAAAGTCATAGTTCTAACACTTCATACTGCTCTAATAAATCACTTGTTGTATGATCAATGTTTGCTTATATGTCTTTAAACAAAATGAGGTTAAATGGTCTTTAGATATTTTCCCCTTTATATTATTCTCTTCAGCCTTTGATCGTTTTTAGGGAAAATCGGATTTTGTCTCACTCACCCACCTTTTTTTCCTCTAGTTCCCCTCCTTTCCCTCCTCCGGTGGCTTGCCTCCACCTTTCCTTTCACCTGTGGCTTACCTCATCCACTGACCTGTTGCATGGTTGTAACTGTCTTTGAGGCGTCTGTCGCTCTTCCCACGGTTTTAGTGTCCCCCACTTCAAGGACTCCTCCCAGGATCTCACTTATGCTTCCTATTGCATCCTGCTCATTCTGTGCCCCTTTTGTCTATCTCTGTCCCTTCTATCCTGTGACTTGCTCTGTTGTGATTTGCACTCTCCTCAGGGGATTCCCTTTGCCTCTTTCTGGCTTTTCTTTGAGGAATCCCACCAGATTCTGACTGAGATCTTTCTCTTGCTTCTTTTTGCTGCAGTCACAAATGCATCCACAAGTTGTTAACAACTCGCTGACAGACCTTCATAGGTTAAATCCCTCTGTCTAAGTTAACTGATGCATTCTCTGGAATCTCTGGCTACCAAGCCAGCCTTCCTTACAACCGTTTCTCCCCTTATCTTCTCCACCACGGAGCACAACAAAATGGACACAATGCTGAATGTCACCTTCAGTGGGGCATCTCTAGACTCCCATATTCAGTCTCCATCTGAACTTTGCAGATTCTGTCTACCAACCCCAGGGCACATCCTTTCCTACTCATCTTCACAGATAAGGTTCTTATCCTAGTTGTCCTTCCACAGTTTTTATCCTCTCTTGTACAAAAACTGTATTCACTTTTGTACAAAAAAGTGTATTTCTCACACTTTCTTTTTCTACATATCTGCTAGTGACCATTGTTGGAGGTGGGATGTAAAAATGGCTTTTGGTTCAAACCAGGTGGGCAGTTTTAATGCTTTCTTTGCTTTTGATATGGTCCACAAATTCTGCTTTAAACAGTTCTCCTAGCCTATTCTTTTGACCCCGTTATTTCTATGTCTATGACTTAAACTCCCATTTGAGTTTTAGCCTAGTTGATACTCTCAAGTATAAGCCTCTGTATGGGGATTCATGTCTGTCTGCCTTGATTGACGACATGGATTGAAGCCCAGGCTCTATATGAACTTGTCTTGTAAACTCTTGAGGGTTTGGACCATCATTTTGTCCTGCGCATGCGCTGCCTCATGTACTTGGAGAGCCTAGTTCTCTGATCACCTCTCTGTAGTATTGCCCAGACAATCAGTAAAGGAATAGGAATATGTGAAGGAAGTTTGGTAGTTGAAGGATAATAATTAAGTGTTGGCATCAAAGTGGTTCAGAAAATTATGCAAGAGCCCTCTGAAGTTTGCACGTTGTCATCCTGTTTGTTTTTCTTTACAATATGCAGTGCCTAATTACTACAGGAAAAAGTGTTGTTTTCAAGATTAGGCAAAGATGAGCAACCAGGGGCACTATGACAAGCCCCTCTTCCAAAGTGGCAAGCTGTAGTTGCCAGGTACACAGCGCTCTGGACAGGACAGTGGCAACTTAGTGACTAGGAAAATGTTAGTAAGGGTAAAAAGATCTATTAGTAAGAGTAAACAGAGAAGGTAAAAAAGATGTCGCTGTTGATATTACTCTAGATGTGAAGGACAGGTGAACACCCTAGTCAGAGTCTTGTTGTCAAATAGTAAGACAAAAGCTACAAAAGAGACTTTTATAGTGAAGCTATATTGGATATAGTATGCAGCAGAAGTATAGAACTGTGATTAAGTGTAAGTGGGTTTTGTCATCTCCCACAGCTTTATTGGCACATTTCTTAACACAAAGGCAGTACTTTGGGGACTTTGTTATGTGAACTGACTTCTTACTGCATTTCATGAATTGTTTTATGTGATATTTGACACCAATGATGTCTTAGGAGCTGAATTTTCAGGGTGTATAACAGTTAACATGAATCAGGACTGTCAAACTGGGGGAGGGAGCTGCTTTTGTGAAAAAGAAGCTGAAGAATGTGCTTTCTAGGTCTTGAAGACCGTGTTATCGTAGTAGTGTAGATTTGTTACAAGAAAGTCTAAGTGTACTTCTTACAAAGATCTGTGCTGTTTAGGATGGATTGAATGAACTTCAAGTAAATAATTTTCTTGGTGGAACCGGTGTTTCACTGAAGTCTACAGAGGAATTTTGGTGGCATCTAGCACCTGGAATGTGTTTCCAGCCAGGCTGAATTTTTCCTCTGCATTTGCGCAGCAGCTGAAGTGCTCCAGTGCCAGTGGGATTCCACGTCCGTCAAGCATCTGTTCCCCCCGGCTGGCCAAAAGTCTTTCAGGAGGCACCAAGGTCTCTCTGAGGGGCCACTTCATGCCACCAGTTTCTTCAGTTTAAAGACACTGAAAACGCTTATGTCAATGGAAACCTTTTTTTTTTTTTCATCTCTCAGTTCTTCTGATTTTTCTTTTTTTTTGCAAGAAGTATACTAACTTAAATACAAAAATTGGGAATATTAAAAGCTGAGGGAGTAATTGAATATGGATCGCTGAGAACCCTGACAACAGGGTTGCCAGTGAGAAGGAAAATGTTATTTTGTGACTCTATCTTGCAAGTAAATTTTTAAGCAAAATTCTAGATAATTTCAAGACCAAAACCCACTACTTACACATACTTTTGTATTTTATAGATAGATAACCTTTTTWAATTGTTTGGTTCTATGACTTTTTAATTCTAATCTTAGCACAGACAAGTTTGCATTTTGAAGGATCATTTTCAATTTACTTGTATTTTAAAAAACAGACAATATGTTAAGAGTGTTATAAATCAGGCTTTTCCTCCTAGGCTTAGATTTGATTAGAAAGCTAATGGCAGAGTTCTGGAGCCTTGGGGAATTATTCTGGCCCTGCACAGAGAGCTCTAGCAGCAATCCGTAAGTAACAGACACACTAGTTAAATTTTCTTCTTGAATTTACGTCATAACAATTTTTTTTTTGGTCTAAAGTAAATCTTGCCATCAACAAACATCACAAAAAAACTTTGTACCCAGGCACAATACATTGCAAAAGTACAGACTGGTGTAGATACCATGCTACAGTTGTGAATTTTGCAAAATTAAATGTAATTTGTTACTATAATGGGACTTCTTGCAAAAACCTTTATTGGTTCAGTTTGTACAGTAAGCCACAGTATTGTGACTGCCTAGCGACATAGCTCAATGACAATGCAAATTTTCAGGAGACTTAGCTAGAACTCAGCTTTCTTTCTGTTTTCTTACCTTGTGTTTTTTGCTATATCTGGTCAAACAACAAATGACCCTTCCACTTCCTGCTTTATTCAGATCAGTTGTCAAGCACACYGGTTTTGCTTTTAGCTGCTTTTGACCACAGTTTTCAATCTAACCCTGATCTCCCACACCCTCCCCCATTATTCACTGAACACTTGACTCTCAATGTTGTCAAGCAGTCTAGCTCTTCCTCAGATTTCCTATTCTTACAAGAGGGGCTATCAAGAGCTTTGCTGTGTTAGAGCTCCAGCCAGGAGAGGTGGTAGAACCAGAGCTCCAAATGTGCTCGATAATATGAGATGTCACTATGAAAAGGCCCCACTAACTTTTACACTAACAGAAGGAAAACCTGAAAATGGGTAAAGGCAGCAATATGGCAGAAAACAAATTAGAGTTACAGTCACCCAGGACTTGGCACTGCTGCAAAAAACGTTGTAAGTCTTGTTTCTGTTTTGTGTAAGGAAGAGTAGTTAACTATCCTGCTCTCCTATTCAAAAGATTTCTTCACTTAGAGGCATCAAATTTTACAGAAGTACTAGCCAAGGTGGTGTCAGAGAAAAACAAAGAGAACAACTGCAAGAAAATGTGGCTTGTGGGGAAAGACTGAAGGAAGTGGTTGCATTTAGGTAAGAAAACACAAGACTGACTAAAGGATGTAAGTGTTCTGATGTATAGAGGATTTTTAGGAAGYGATAATCTAGCTATTTTTTCCACGTAGGGGTAGAAGCAGGCCAAGAGGCAGTCTCTCAGGAAAAAGAGCTTCACTTTTTTCCCCCTTCTTTGGCATCGGAAAGGCTAGTTAGTCACTGCAGGAGGCTATCCTAGGAATTGTGAAATCTCCTTCAGTGGATGAGGATTAAAAAACAACCTAATCCTATTTTGGACCAGAGTAAAATGATTTTAAGAGCAGATTCACAACAGCCACAGCTTGGTTTGGTGTAGCTAAGATTTGAGTGATAACGCCAGAGGCTCAGCCGGGCGTGACTGCCTCAACCACTCAAGCCCCACTGTTTTGGGGCATCGCTGCCATTTTACCTTCCCAGGCCTCTCATCACAAACTACGCAGAACTTAGAGCAGTTCTCGGTCTTTTTTTCCTCTGAAACGAAAAGCCCCTATTGTCACAAACTGTCCACAGCGTGAGTTAGAGTGGCCTCAGACTCTGTCACCGCTATGAACACAGCCAACATGAGAACGACCTGCAGGTGAGAAACGAGACCAGGCTCACCCGCTGTGGTTTTCACCAGGAGGGGTTACAGCAGCTTCAGGAAAGCGCGCCTCCGCACTGACCAGAAGCCCCGGCTCCACTCTGGATGCACAAAAATTATTATGCTGTGACATATCCTGAATTCACTGAGAAAGACTCTGCTCCTAACTGTCATGTAGGCAACATCCCTTCCACTTCTCTTCTATTCAAACCAGAGCCTCTCAGACATCAAGCAGTCTAGAAATCTCTATCAGTGAACAGTGGCGAAGAAACCCAGGTGTTGCTCTCTGCATCCTCCTAGCCCATGAACTGAAATATACAGATTTCATCACAATTAATACCATCAGCTCATATTTCTGACCACTCATCAGACTCAGCTGAGATGGCAGCCTGGGTATGCAGGTTTGTGTAAGCCAAAAATACTTGCTAAATTTGTTAAGCCAGAAATGCTTGCTCAGAGTTTACAGCTAAATTTGGCCCACGGAGATATGTTGTTATGTGGCCCACGGAGATATATTGTTATGTGATCACAACATACATGGTAAAGATTCGATGCTGTGTGGTACAAGTCGTGGTGAGGCTCATGGCGCAGCTCTGTGGTGGCTGACGAGGRCATCTCCCACCGCCTTCCAGGTATTTACACAGAGTCCATCAACAGGTATCCCAGGCTGTGATCTGCAAGTCCTGTTTTGTCTTTGCCAGAGCCTTGCATTTTTGCCCTGGACTAGCCCACCAGTGCCAGAGCAAAGCATATATATGTATATGTATGCATACAAGAGACAATGTGGAATTCCTGTGTCTGGCCACTGAATCATGTTTGTGGTTGAGTGACAGATCAGACCATATTTACAGCCTCTCTCTTCTTTCTCCCTCCCAGACCTCTTTCTCTGGTATATTGCTATGATTTCTGCTTTTAAACCAAGCTGCTATTCTCAGCTCCACTTGAATACTACAGGTAAGTAAGGTAAGGTAAAAGGATCGTATTAATTCCTGGGTGTCCTCTTCTATCGAACACTGTCGGGGAGCTGTGGAAACTGTATTGTCTTGACGTATCCTTTAAATTCTCAACTCTGCCAGAGCACAGTGCACAGTGAACCACAGGAAGGTTTTCTGTGTCTGAAGTTTCTGGTTTACAGTTAGAACTTCTGCCTGGGAATATCACTTCTTTGAATAAAGAACTGGAAACCTTAAAAGGAACTAAAAATCCACGACTGCACAAGTCCTCCCTCTTCATCTCATGATGCTTTCCAAGGGCAGAGATTTTTAAAACAATGATCTTAGATTAACCAGAGCAAAGCTCTAATCTTGCCACATCAAACACGTCATTGCCCCTGCCTCCAGCCGACAGAAATACATTGGATATGGGACCATGTTTGTGAACAAATGGAGTGTGTTGCACAAAGTAGACCACCTGACTAGTGACACAGGAAATTTCTTTTCTTCCTAACAGGAACTTCCCATGATGGTTGGAAAATTTTAGTTGTTGCTGAAGTTTAACAAAACTGGTTATGCAATTGCATACACTAAGAAAATCCGTGGTCTCAGGTTCTGACTCAGTCCTGTGGTTGATGGGACAGAAGCAGAAGCATCTTGAGTTTCTTTTTCTCCTGGAAAGAACAATGGAAGTGTTTCTAAAGAGGAATGGAGACAATACTTGTTTTTGTAGTAGGGAATTGCTGGATAGGTGCACAAATACAGTGAGGAAAGCAAACCTTCCTCAGAAGAGAAAGCCATTGAGCCCATTGCACTTTCTCTTGAAAAGAAGTTGGTGGTTTCACCTTCATTTTTCTGTGTCCAGAGCAGAAACTAATTCTTTAAGAAGCAGGTAAAGGAGTTGGCTTCCTTAGACACAACAGGAGCAATTCATCATCATCTAGTGCTGCTTGAGATGCGTAGTTATTCTGACTGACCCCCATCTGCCACTCCAAGAAGGTCATGGGTCTGCCCATGCCAGTCCAGTGTCACACCTGCCAGCCCTGTGTGGCTATCTCAGATGTCCTAGGATGTCTACTATAGCACTAGGCACTCTTTTAGGCACCCAAATCCATGCTCTCAGAGAATTTTGGAGATGATTCAGTTCAGCGGTTTTCAGACTTAGAAACTAAGAAGACTGAGCAGAATACCATCAATAGTAGTGTCCAGAGCTGAGTATCAAGCTCAAAATTCGTCATTTTCACCAGTGTAAGCACTATTGTTCTAATACTATGTGAGCTCTGTAACTGCCCAGACCTTGAAATAAGGAAGGTTACATGTATAAGTGATCACGGCTGATAGTATCTTTCACCACATTCAGTTATTTATTACCAAATCTACTAATCTTTGGTGTCTATTCCAGACCCTTTCACTTATGCTAAGGCCTTCTCCCAATTCTAACCCTTTTGCTGTCCTTGTTTCATTTTCTTTAAAAGTTTTTTCTATTCAGAGTACTGAATTATTTTATCACAGGCTAACTCCTTTCTCCCTTTAACCTGAGTTTTTCCTTCTCAAATCTTCTTTCTCAGTATTCTCAAGACCCTGTCCACTTGTCCCCTTCTTTTTTTTAGTCCTACAAATATTACACAAATGAATATTTTTTTCATTGATTTTCTGATAATCCTTAGCTGTTATACCACTACAATATTAGCCCTTCCCTCAACTGTAGCTCCTGATTGCTATTCCAAAATTTCTCATCCCATTGAGCCTCTTGAAATTGTTACAAGGCCTCTGATAAATCCACTATCATTCAAGTCCCTTGATTTAAACTCTCCTTTATGTCCCAAATCCACTGAAGCATTTTTTCTTTTTTTTTTTTAGGTCCATTGCTTCTTCCCTTTCAATGTTTTTTCAGTATCTTCTCTGTCACTCCTTTGTCTTGCTCCTTGTTCCATTTCTCTCAGTCCCCGCAGTTGCTGCTGCTGCTGCTCCGCGCAGAATCCCCTTTCCACGCTTGGTCTTCCTGCCACTGGCGCATTTTCTCCATCCAAACCCTGCTCTCTGCTTCCCCTTGCCTGATGCCCTTTGCCTGGGCCCCAGTGTCATCTCAGACCTCACCATATCTTTCCCAGAGCTAGTTCAAGGCTTCTGAAGAGCATTGATGAAACAGAAATGTGCCAACTTAAGGACCGGTGTCAACACTGCATCTGCCATTGGCAGGAAAAGGAAGAGGCTGGGCAAGAATGTACTTGCTGCTCCTGGTGTTGCCTGAGAAGGAAGGTGGTCCAGGCTGTGGATGGTGACTGCTGCTGAAAGGAGCCCCCAGCCCCCATTTCTCCTAAAGCACTTTCTCCTTCTCATGTTTTTTTTTGTCCTCAGAGAAGCACTCTACTAAGCGGTCAGTGGACCATGTGTGGCTGCCATTTCTGTTAAAGTAACTTCTAGATTCAGATCTGCAAGAACTACTGAAATTACTGTCTTCTGTTTCTGCGCCTAGCTAATAAGGTCTTTAGGGAAAATCGTGAAGAACAYGTAGTCATTACCTTCCTGAAAGAGGAATTTGCCATTGTTTCCTATCTTCTTTCCTTTCAACACAGAGGAGAGAGAACCTGCCTGAAGCAGGGCAGTGCTGAGCAGCTGCTGCTCTCCCTTTTCAGAGCTGGGCTTCTGGAAGATCCATTCACCTCGCAATACCTCATGGAAAYATTTTATTTATAAGATGTGTAGACAAAAGCCCCAAACGGTTTTAATCCGTAGGAAAATACAGGCGTATTTGATAGCAAGAAGAACCTTTGCGACGTGCTCTTGAGGACACTTGCAAGGCGAGGCGGGGCATTTCCCCCCTACTCTCACTATCCACTTGGGGATGGGGACTTGTTTCATTGCTAATCGGTGGTCACTGCAGTACAGACCTCAGCTTTAGCTTCACCTTGGACTTGCCATTTCTAGGTTTCTCTCTTAGGGGAATCTTATTTTTCTAACTCCCTAAATTTCTTTGACACAAAGCTGTATATTTTTGGTTTATTCCTGGACTAAGAAAGATGTTGTATGGAAATGCTCTTAGTGTCATGCATGATTAACTTGCAGTTAAACACACTAATGTTAATATAAGATTTTTGTGTGTATAAAGTTGTCAGAGTAAGAAACATGAAAGTAACAGCTGCACGTGCAACATAGCTGTCCTTGCTTACTGGTGTTCAGTCAGTATTTACCTTCTTTTTTCCACAGGATGTTTTTCCCACTCTGTGGTCAAGATGCCAGTGGTCACTGTATCTTACRCTTTGTTTCTGTATTAAAATCCTTATGGAATTCTACAGCTTATTTTGATGAACTCTGTTTAAAACTCTGCATGAACAGAGAGTTGCCAAGTCTTTTCTGGAGCTTTCCATGACTTCATGATTGAGGCTGATCAGGACATCACAAACACTCATTTTCTCTCCTCAAATTCAGCTACTAATTTTGAACAAAAAAGACAAGAGTTCCTATAGATAATTTCCTCCTCCCCTATACAGTCCTGACTTATTCCTGTAATATAGCCCAATCTATGGCTTTAGTGAGGTAGACAACACAGGAAAAATAATAAAGTCATGTTATTGACCATCCCCACCATCACACCTGATCCTTTATCATACTTCATTTGCAAAAGGGAGGAGAACTGAGACTTTGCCAGCAGCATGCTGTAACTCTGGCATATCCTAACTGTGGAGTACTTGCCATCACAAGTTTCTTGGAGTTTTGTGAAACGGGGGAGGATTTGTGGAAAAGAAGGGGTAAATAGCCAAATGTCATCTTTTGGAATTCGTTTGTTTTCTGTGTGGATCATCAGCAAGGTGGATCCTGGAATTGCACCACACAGGTCCAATGTCACCGGTACTAATGGGGTAAGCGCCAGTGGTGGTGCCAGATGTTACCGTCTTGAACCAAAATTGCAGGGGGTCATTGCCTCGGGACGAGGGGGTCACCAGCATGGCTTGGCAACCGGGAAATCATGACACATCATGAGGACTTCATAGTTCAGGAGGAGTTGGTCGGTCAATGTGCAAATAGCACATTTTGAAATCAGAAGGACCCTTGCCAGTGCCAACACTTGTGTATCTGGACTCCATTTTGACCTTGAGAGTGAGCTGTATTGCAGGGGTCCCAGATCCTTCTCCCCTCCTTTGAGGACTCTGTCTCTCCTGCCATTCTCGCCCTCTGAATCACTGCTTCCCCCATGTCTTTAGGTCCTCCCTCAATTTGCTCTCCCTCACAAACACTGCCCAGCCTGGTTCTTATCTTCTGCTTCTCCAGGTCTCTGTGCTCCTCCCCTGGTTCTTGGCTTCCAGCAGGGAAAGTACAAAATGCCTGGGAGAGCAGCTCCCGTGGAATTTCCTCCATCGGGGAGCAGCAGTTCTACACRTGGCTGTATCCTGTCCTTGTTGAATTGACAGCAGCTTCCCAGGGGTGGCAAAAGGCACTGTCTGACCCCTCTCTCCTTCCTGCCATGTTTCCTAAATCATGGCACAGAGACAGCAGAACTTCTTGATAAAATAGCTATACTTTAAAAATAAGAAGGGGGCGGGGGGAGAATGCTCTGTTTTGAAAAATCTCATTCTCAAACATTCCTGACCAACTTTCACTGAAACTTGAAAAATCAAGTAAACCCMCAAAAAAAAAAAAAAAAGGAAAAAAAAACCACAACAAAAACCAAACAACTGTGTTAGAAGGCAAGTCTGGCAAGGAAAGGAATCAAACCAAGCAGCATTTTTCAAAACTATGAGCAACAACCCTATTTGCAGGACTTTGAGCAACTTTAAACATAAAAGTTGACTTAAAAATATAACTATACTTAGGTGTCAACTTAGCTATTGCATAGCTTAGAAGTAAGATACACAACTCAAATGTCTGCTGATATAATGTGACAAAAGACCCTTCTGATGTAGACTGTGACCAGTGTAGACAAACCATTTCCCATTTCCTGCCTTCACTGCATTCATGAGCTGTAAGCACAGGCTGATAGCCAACTTCACTACAGACAGGTCAGTGATAACAACGCAGACGAACTCGTGTATGTACTTAGCACCTCCAGTTTCAGTTGTCTGCAGACAGCTGCATTTGGAACAAGTCTTCTTTTAATGCCAGGCTTCTGACTTTCTCTGGAATTGGTTTGAAAGGCGAGAGACCTTGTTTTCTTTTATCCATGGAGTTCCCATTTTTTCATGGAAAGATAACCAGAAGAACCTGTGAAGAACTGCTGAGCAAGAACGGAAAGAATGGTAGCTATTTAATACGAGAGAGTGAAAGCGTGGAAGGAGCCTTGTGTCTCTGTGTTTTGTAAGTACTCTAATACTAAATTTTTTATGAGTTTTCAAATAGATCCAAAGACAAGCGTTCATCTTCTCTAACATTAATAGTTCTTCCTTAATATTAACAGACTCCAAGGGAGTGTGTATACGTATTCAAGTAATGCTGGTTGCCTTAGGCTACCTTTATAGTGAGTGGTGAGAGGGTGGCATTTGCAAAAGACATTTTATACAACAGAGGATAGATGAACTGTAATCTGCTGATGCTGGTCTCTCTCTGCAGACAATAAGGAGAGCCCAGAGAAAATAGCTTAGCCTTCCAAAACATGGTAAGAACCTTACTCAAAGTTACTGCTTCTGTAATGATGAGTAAATAGCATTTTAGCACTGTTGAGACACTGAAAAGTCTCACGGTAGGTTACAAAGCAGTTCCTTCCCTCATAGGTTTTCTATCTGATGAAAGCTTAGCCTTGTGCTTCAGAGGAATTTTATCTGATTTAAGAACATAAGCTAAGACAGAAAGCTATTATGTCCTGTTCAAATTCGTATGACAGGTCCATGAAGAAGATGGGCATAGAAAATTGCTACTTCTAGTCCTTAACTTTAATTACTACAATTAAAATTTTATTATTTTCTTTTCCTGTAGGGAATAGCACTTTTATTTCCCTTTCAAGAAGCCTGTTTTACACTTTTCATATAGAATTGATCTGTTCCTAATGCCTTCAATGTTTATAAATTAGTAACTGAGTCTTTCTTTGTTTGATCCTATGAGGTTTTACACTCTCCTTGAGGATGTGTTTGAGTGTGACATGAAAAAATTTTAACACTACATCTAATTAATTCAAAAATATCAGAAAACATTTTTATCAATAATCAGAAATGCATTTCTTTTGAAACAAATCAAAGGAGAAGGAGAAAAAGGGAGAGGGAAATGGAGTACTATGGGGTTGGTGGGTAGAAGAAAGGAGGTCTATGAAATGACAGAGTAAGGAGAACAGAAATGGCAAGTGGGGGACAAACAGAGCCCTCAGGGAGGGAGCTGTGGGAACCTGCCTTCAGTATGGTGTGGAAGGAGACAACACAGGGGGTGCGGGGAGGGCAGGCAGGGTGCATGGGAGGGAAAGGGCATGTATACCCTACCAGAAGGCACACGTGGGGATCCTGGAACAAAGGAAGAATGACAATATTAGTCCCTGACATGGGAAGATGGCTGTTGAGATCTTATGCAGTAGAGGTAGATGAGAAAGTGAAGGGCTGCTTAGGTGTGTGCAATGAGTTTGAATTAATGATATAACAGAGAGCACGTCTACAGAGTACATTGTGGGCACATGCAAGCTGATATAAAGGTTAAGCTTGGTGCCCCACTAACACAGTCGCTTTCCCTTTTTTTTTTTTTTTTTTTTTTTTTATGGGCAAAGCAAATCTACCTTGTGATAGCTTACAAGATGCTTTTGTCTGTCGACAGTCTGTCTGGGCAGGTGTGTGAAAAACCATGTGACTTCCACCTAGCCTCTCTGGGTTTTTAGTGTCAAAAACTGTTAAAAACTTTAGTGTTTAGTGGTTTTGACTTTAACTCGTGCATTAACAAATGTAATAGTTAAACTGTAGGGGTGGCAGCAATGGTATAACAGATACTGGCTTGCAGAGGTGAAAGCAAGGGCTGTCTTCAGATAGCAAATGGGATGGTAATAGTATATTGGCTCAGAATTGCCTCAGAGACTGGACTGTCTGTCAGTGGTTGACTAGGCAGAGGAAAGCTGTCCTAATGCTGGAGGCAATCAACACTGAAACTCTCAGTGCTGTTTCAAGACAACTTTTGGATTAGAATTGCATCTTAAAGCATTGCTTAGCGCTTAACACAGTTGATGCACAAACTGATGCACACCTCTCAAATTAGCTGATCCATGGGCAGAGATGCTGATCCACTTGCTACAGAAAACATTTTTTTTGTCCTCTACTGCTTGGGGTGTCCACTACTCCACTCCCAYGGAGGATCTGGGAGTCAGAATGATGGGACCAGTTCAAAAGCATCTCTTCTCTAATCGGGCATGGTGCACAGCTCTGCTGATACGTCTTCCTCCATAGCATACTGCCGCTTTCATCCAAAGCTGTCCCAGGTCTCTGACAGTGCCTCAGTCCAGACCTACTGCTCTTGCTACTGTTCTCTTTATCACTCAACATGTCATTCTACCAAAAAAAGCTCCTCTCACCCTGCTTTTCTGCCACTGGATTTCCCTTGTGCCCAGACCAGGCACTTTATTAATTTGTACTATAYGCAGCTGTTGGTAAGCATTTAGTAGTTAATGTGGAAACAGAAGTTTCCATTTTAATGGTAGTTTCATGTTTATTCAGTAAAAATTACAGTAGCCAAATAATATCCAGGCAGTAACCTTTCAAAATTTGGATGATAGGTAAAGAACAAATTTCAAAAATGATCAGTTTCTGGTAGGTTTTTTTCTCACTTCTATGTCTATGTTTAAAGAATGAACACCCACATTTATAAAATACTCTTAAGCCAGGAACATGTGAATTTCCACGGGTATCTCAAGGAGGAAAAAAACGGAAGATGCATCCCTGTGATGTAACTCTTTGAATCAAAGTAGATCTATTCTAACTGGAAGTCTTACCCTGATCGCAGTCCATAGTAACTTTTTTTGCAGAACGAAGTAGTTTATTTCCAGATCAACTATTMATTTATGAGCAAGTCCCCTGAGCTAGGCTTTCACCCTAAGATTCTCCCTCTCATGACATCTCATGACAGTGCAATGCATGTAGCTACAGCTGAAATCTTTCTGATGAACATGCATACCAGTTAAAAGACCTTGTTTTCAAATACTGCTTCCCCCTCCTCACTGCCCCCAATTATTTGTGGTTTACATATCTTTGCAACTTCACTGCCTTTTTTGATCATGGTCATGATCTCCAGTTCATCTTCTGAATAGCTGCCATTGTGGTATTTGATAAAGCTTTTATTTCTGTTGACAAAATATATCCAAAGCCATCAGTARCCTGAGTGTTCAAATGCCTGAGTATTATTAAAAATAATAGTAATTAAAACCCTGGGAAATGCAAAGAAAGAATAATTTTCTTAGAAGTAGGACCTGTGCAGTCATTTTCTGGGTGCTGGTGACTGGAGGCCATTTTCTGCTAACATCTCTCCAAGAATTCAACAGCCTTCCTGTGATACAACTGCAAAATGAAGTTTAGGGAGATATCACACGTGAGGAGGATAAGAAGATAGATGAGAGGATGGGATGTCTGTGGAATCAAATTACTCTTATATAAAGGCCTGTGTTAGGTTTAGTTCATAAGTTCTTTGAAACCCCTCGTTAGAGTAATCTTATATTTCAAGGCATGAAACATTCTCTTATGTTGCAAACTCTAGGCTCCCTTCTGTTTTGCTTTTCTATCTCTGTCTCATTCAATTTTACTGCACARCCTCTCATATCTTTAATACTACCTGCTGTTTGCAGACATTTCCAGGCTCGCRCTTTGTTAAAAATGTGGAGTCTCTTCTTTCCACCGCAGTGGCTGCTTTTGACAGTGGGGGTCAAAGCTCAGCCCACTGTTAAGTCCCTAATATCATACGTGCTCTTGACTATCGTATACATCTCTAGCTATACTCCAGTCAAATCAAACATATTCTAGGTTGAAGTAGCCTGGTACATGATCACATCTGGAATACATGAAGGTACAGACAGCTCAAGGGGTCACTGTGTGGGGCAGCATGGGGGGAATAAGAGTATGAATTTGTGGTGCCACAATTACTTGAGGGCTCCCACAAGGAAAACAGATTACATGAAAAACATTCTGCAACTTCACACTCCCGTGTATGCCGTGGCAACCTCCTCACCTGTTGTCTTCTTCAGAGGAATGCCAGTAGATCTCATGTGAAAGGTGAACTGCAAATTTTCTACAGAATCATTCTTTACCACTACTTAGATTAATATGGTTTTCTTTCTCTCTCTCTCTCCCCTCACATCCTTCCCAACTTCTACCAATATGATAGAAGACATTYGCAAAGACAATCTTTCAGAGTATCACTCCACGCCAATGTGTTTGTTTCCATACAGCATTGCAGTCTTGTGTCATATCCCAGGTGAATCTCTCGCCCTTGTTCTCAGCTGTAGATCAGTCTTTTGAAAGGTGACTGCTTCTCTTATGGATGTGGTAATTAGTTGGAAGCCAGCCCATTTTCCCCTGGAGTATGACTTCAGGGAAAGATGGGCACCTCACTTTTGTCTTTGTAGCTATTTAGGTCTTCCTTATCGCTCCATTTTTGAAGGAGGGGTACATGTTAGCACTCTTTCCATTGTGAAAAGGTTGTCTGATGATTAGTCCAACCTGGTGTAAAGTCTGAGMGTCGACCGGGCCACGGCTCCCCTTCTCACTGCTGATGGAGATACTGCAGTTCTCAATGATGCTTGTGCCAGCCCTTTGCCTGCAGTTTATTCCCATGTTGACATTTGCACAAAGTGGTTTCTAGTGCCATGACGCAATTCTGCTGGTGGGGAGCAAGGACTTAGGCATCCTATGGAAGCAAGGACTCTTCTCTTACATGGCACCTGCAGTGGAGTTCCAGGCTCTATTTTGTGTTTTACTCCCTCAGAACAAGTAATACAAATTCTCAGTGACATCCAGCCCTTTCTGAATGTACAAACTTGAAGCATTTTCATTGCTTTGACTTACCAGGTCTATTTTATTGGAGCTGTAGTAGTACAAAA
The DNA here is from genome assembly GCA_035582835.1 of Phoebastria nigripes. Classification (NCBI taxonomy): domain Eukaryota; kingdom Metazoa; phylum Chordata; class Aves; order Procellariiformes; family Diomedeidae; genus Phoebastria; species Phoebastria nigripes. The sequence goes on along the minus strand of JAYKAV010002878.1, from coordinate 657,413 downwards.
CTCAGCATAGGAAATGCACCTAAGAAGCTGGAGGAAAGCTCAGGCAGTTAGTTGATGCGGAGGTAAGCTAGCTGGACATGCTTTATCAAGATCTGTGCTAAGCAAAGTGCAGTGACTGCAGACTGAACAGAGCACTCTTAGCTACATTTACTGTACCTGGCCTAACTCTGCAGGGCAAAAAAGAGCACCATAAATTTGGTCCAAAATCAAACAGATCTACATAGCAATGCTTAGGGGTTTAGATCTGAATTAGCAAGGTATGATAAAGTAATATTTGGGTTTCTGAGGCTTAAGGAAACAACATGCATGACTAATTTTGGCTAAGAGAAGACTAAACATACGACTTAGAGAATCTCAAGTATTTTGAAGGCTCCAATATATGAATCAAAAGGAAAACTGAAGGCTCCAATATATGAATCAAATGGAAAAGTGAATGCATATATATAATTGATGTTATTTAGCATCAGGCATTCCTTTAGATTTGTTTCTTTGGTTTCAGTCTTTCACTGTATTGCACTTTACTTAAAGATACAAGCAAAGAAACAAAAACTAAACCTGGCTGTCAAGATCAGCTGTAGCAGCCTAAGCAAGTTGCAGTGGTCTGACAGTTGATGAAAAGCATAATGTATACAACAATGTTTTTCACAGCTTTGAAGAACTCATCTACACTTACCGTATCTTCAGGGAACACGAAGGATATTTTAGAATACAGGTGAGTAACTCTCATTTCATCTGTAAAGATTGCACTAAAGACCACTGTCCTGATTAAGAAAATTAATATACATGAACACGTTACCTTAGAAAATATTTCCAAGTTTGCTTTCTTCTCTACTCAATTCTTGACCTTTTAATGTTATACTTATTATTACGTATGAGCTCAGCAGTAGCTATTATCTTTGTAGAAATCCCTTATAACCTATGTGGATCTGTTATTTGTTGACCAGCTGCTTTCTGATTTGACCATTTCTTTTTCATAGCATTGAAGAAAAATCTATCAYTTTCATTACTTGCTCCTGTTCCTAATTAGCTTTTTTTTATTTGAAAGCTCTGCCATTGCACCCAGCATCTTGCAGGGATTTTGAATATTGGAATGATCTTTTTGATTTAGAGAGACCTATCTATAATCATGTGTGATTCTGGGGCACCTGAAGTGATGATGCCAGATAACGCTGCTCATTGCTTGAATAAGYGTAAGAGCAGACTGCATCAATCAAATCCCTAGGCAACGTGAGAGGAYGCATAAAAAGCTGGCTCACACCTCTGCTTGTAGTAGGACAGCCAACAGRACTGCCAACAATTAAGTAGCATTTAAGTGGAATGAGGAACTCACTCCATAAAGGATACACCAAGCTCTCATATGCTGGTAATTTCTTGCTTATTAGTGGTTTGGACTGAGTACAAAAGACACAATTTCCCATGAAAAATTGAATGGTTTGTTGACAAAAAATAATCTATTTTGGACTATAGCCACTCTTCTGGGTTTTGCTGTCATGCCTATCAGCAGATAATAACTCAACATTTTTAGTTTCTTCAAACCCAATTTTCCTTACAAGGTTTTGCCAAGAACGTGAAAGAAGAGTTCTGTTCTTCAAATTTTTAAGTCAGATTGTTTTGGCTTACTAAAATAATATACTGAAATAATATCTTGATGGTGGAGGGGAGATTATTTGGGGTTTTTCAGTGGCCAGATTCATCCATGAACTTTCTAGAGTGTGGTAGGTTGATCCCGGCCAGCAGCTAAGCACCCACACAGCTGCTCGCTCCCTCCCCGCTTAGCGGGACAAGGTAGGGGGAAGAGAACATGAAGAGCAAAAATGAGGAAATTCCTGGATCAAGATAAAAGACAGTTTAATAGGTGAAGCAAAGTTGTGCACGCAAGTAAAGCAAAGAAGGAGTTTAGTCACTACTTTCCATCAGGAGGCAGATGTTTAGCCACCTCCTGAAAGCAGGGCCTCAGCACACGTAATGGTTACTTGGGAAGACAAATGCCATAACCACGAACATCCCCACTTTCCTCAGCTTTTATTGCTGAGCACAACATCATATGGGATGGGATGTCCCTTTGGTCAATTCAGGGCCGCTGTCCTGGCCGTGTCGCCTCCCAGCATCTTGCGCACACCCAGCCTACTTGTTGGGGGAGCAGAGCAGGAAAAAGAGACAACCTCAAGGCTGTGCGAGCACTGTTCAGCAACAGCTAAAACACAGGTGTGTTATCAACACTGTTTTAGTCACAAATTCGAAATACAGCACTACACTGGCTGCTACGAAGAAAGTTAACTCCATCCCAGCCAGACCCAGTACACAGAGGCAGTGGCACCCAGTCCATACAGGGCTGAAGGGAAGATAAAGGACTGTCGTGGTCTAACCCCAGATGGCAACTAAGCACCACACAGCCGCTCACTCACTCCTCCCCGGTGGGATGGGGAAGAGAATAGGAAGAGCAAAAGTGAGAAAACTCGTGGGTTGAGATAAAGACAGTTTAATAGGTAGAGCAAAAGCCGCACACACAAGCAAATCAAAACAAGGAATTCATTCACTGCTTCCCATCAGCAGGCAGGTGTTCAGCCATCTCCAGGAAAGCAGGGCTCCATCACACGTAACGGTGACTTGGGAAGACAAACGTCATCACTCCAAACGTCCCCCCTTCCTCCTTCTTCCCCCAGCTTTACGTGCTGAGCATGATGTCATATGGTATGGAATATCCCTTTGGTCAGTTGGGGTCAGCTGTCCTGGCCGTGTCCCCTCCCAACTCCTTGTGCACCCCCAGCCTACTCACTGGTGGGGTGGTGTGAGGACCAGAAAAGGCCTTGACTCTGTGTAAGCACTGCTCAGCAGTAAGGAAAACATCCCTGTGTTATCAACACTGTTTCCAGCACAAATCCAAAACGTAGCCCCATACTAGCTACTATGAAGGAAATTAACTCCATCCCAGCCAAAACCAGCACAAGGATGCAGAAAAACGAAGAAAATAAAGATATGTTTCTTTGTTATATAGCAAATGAAGCAAAACCAAAGCCCCATTCACTTTTAATGACTAGTAGTAGAGCCCTCACTGTGATTAGAGCTGATTAATGTGCTTACTGCCTGTCACCATCCTGAAGTCACCAGTGTTGCAAAGTCTCTGTACAGATCACTGGGGGACTGTGCCGTGGAAGCAGTTCAGTCCAGCTGTATGAACTCGCACGTTAAAAAGCAGTTTGTGAGAACGCTGTTCCCCCACTTAGGAGTGCCATCATCCGTGCTTGGCCTCAGGAGTCTCCAACGCAAGTCACAAAGCTGGACAAATAATAAACTCCTGCCTAAAAGTGAAAGCTGGTGCTGGGGACTTTCATATGGATCCTCAGACACACCTGCTGCCTCTGCAGATGTCCTTTGCTTGACAATGCTGATATTTTGTAAAACGTTTGGCTTCTGCTTGTCACATAGTTGTTTAAATCCAACATTTTAAGTGAGAACTAAATATGTTGCCCCTAAACTTGTGCTCTAACACCAGAGGGAAGTCTGTAATGCTGTCACTCTTCGACACTCTGCTGTGGTGGATTGCTGCAGCGCGCATCTGAGCCAATGTTTTAAACTGATGTTCTTTTTTCAAACAAAAGATGGTGAGGGAGGTTACACTTAGTGCCGTAACCACGCCACCAAACAGGTGTCCCTAGTGTTTTAAGGATATTCCATACAATATTCTGTCACCAAATCTGTTTACAAAACAGCTCCTTGGTAAACAAGAAACAACCTATCATTCCTTTCATTTAGGGGACTCTATGTGAAGGGCAATTGCAAACAAACTTTATTTTCCTTTCTTTGCAGACTTCTGAAGGTGTTCCAGAGAGAATCTTCAGAACATTAAAGGACCTAATATACACTTATGAAAAGCCAAATCAAGGACTAATAACAAACCTCCGCTACCCAGTAAAGAAACCAAAGGCCTCACAAAGAAGCCAGAGGTTCAAGTCAGGAACGGACAACATTTATGATGGTGAGAAATTTAGCTCTGCCTTTGTGGTTTTTTTTTAAGATGACTGCATTGACAGGTCTGTGGTGAATAGTTGCTACGTGTCCTGTGAGACCAGCTTGCACGGACAGAAGTTCAACATCCTTCCTTCTCTGTTATGTTCACTGGAAAACGGTTATTCCCAGCTCACAGGCTACATACATACCCTCATCCACTACAAATTAACAAGTTAAAATTGCAAGAGATACAGACAGCAAAGCACGATGTTGCCCACAGCTCACTCCTTCATGGGTGTTGATGCTTCTAGGCTAGGGAAGGCTGAGGACCAGTTTTACTCAATGTGGTTCTGCCAAGCTACCAGGCCCTTGCACTTCACTGGGAGTTGAGGCTGTCCTTTACCTTCATTGTCCAGGTTGAAAGCTATTTTTATACCAAAATCTAACTCAGTTATTTTTGAGATGCTAGGAAAAAAAAAAGCAAAAAAAAAAAAAAAAGCCAGCCAGTTTGTGGTTTGTTGTGAGTTGTATTAAAACATGACTAATTTTTTAAGTTAGTATGTTGAAAATAAGAAGCATATAGCCTTGTGCTCAGGATCACAGCTTTGGAACCAGAGCGTTCAGCCTCTGGTTGATCTTCTTGCTAACTTATGCTCACAGAAGTCCCATGTATAAGATAAGGATACAATGTTTCTACCTGACAGAAACATTATGCAAATGGCTGCAATAAAGATGGAGGTTTTCACAAAGTGGTAGACCATGTTTTACAGTCCCATGTCATCTTTATGTCCTTGGTTTGGGGAGGATGAATAGAGATACTATTGGTAACTTGCCAGCATCCCTCACACACTTTTGAAAGCTACTTTTCATATTACTGTTGTAGGATGCTCAGCTGCAGTATCCATCAGGTCACAGGCTGCAAAATAACCTTGAAAGTCTTCTACGTCCTCTGACTAGAAGACTAAGTGTATCGAGCAAGGGAAATCCTTTCATTAAGTACAGTTATCGTAAAGGAAAAAATTCTCGGAGTATCCAATCTTCTGTGTGATTTATATCTCATGAGTAACGCCAGCTAAAATGTGGTCGTGTGGGCCAGCCTCTCTGTGCCACAGTCATACCTCCTGTCTGTACGACAGGTGCTGGTTTTTTGCATGCAACAACAGTGCAACAGCTCCCCGTGTCAAGCAGACAGGATAGGAAGGGGTGAGCTCTCCCCACTACTTCATGCACTAAGCTGCATTTTTAGGGGCCAGTGCAGCAACAACCTTGCTGAGAGAAACAGTAGCAAAGAGGCATTTCCAGTGTCCCCAACATTACGTTATCACTTGTATCACTAAGGCAGATATGCCACATTTGCTCTAAAAAAGGTTTTTATGGTATCTTGTCATTGCTGCTCCAGGGAGGTGGAAAATATTGCAGTAGCGTGGATATATTTTTCGGAAAAATCAGGTGTAATACATTGTCTCGTCCTGCAACATGGACTTTTCTAGAAGAGGCACAATGTCTTGGTCTGGACTCACAGGGAGGAAAACAAAACCTTTCATTTCACTATCAAAATGTTTGTGGTGGTCATAAAAATGGAGGCTTTTAGAAATAACCAAATCAGTTTGGAATTGTTGCTGTTCAATTTTAATTTAAATTTCACTTATACAGCAGTCCAAACTTCCCCCTCAGACTGCTTTGTTACGTGCTCACAAGGGGAGTTTAGGTTAACGTCATGACGGATACCTCTCTGAAATGCAGGCACCACATAAAACATCACAGTGCTTCCTAAAGCAAGCACCATACTTTTCTGGCCCGGTCCCTCGTGTTGCACTGGCAGCTGGCTTTGTGGCATGTGTAGGACTGAGTGCTCCAGTGCGACCAGTGGAACAACTCACGGGGCTGGGGTCACAATACTGGTTGTTGGACAGTTTTGAACATTGTTTTCTAGCCCAGGAACAGCTTGTCTGAGGGTGGCTGCTTGAAGAGAAACTAGGTTTCCATAGTGGAGATGGAGTCCTAAGCATTCAATTTCTGCCTTTCTGCTATCTTCTCAAAAACATAATAAATCTCCCAAGATCTAAGAAAGAAAGGTTTTTTTCAGGCTCTCCTCCCTTAGTTGCGAGGAGAGCTTTTCTGTTGGGTATTTATTTAGAGAAGAAAGGGTGTATTACACTATAGTCGCAGCTATCTCAGCTGTTGATCTGATTTACTAAGTATGGATGATTTCCAACATTTGACTGTTCCTCAGGAAGAAGGGGTTTCATGTGGATACAACTGTTCAATAACAGTTGGCTCAGAAAAGACAATGCGGGCTTTGCCTCCATACGGGCTCCTGGAGGACCCAGGCCATAGGACACAGGGCCTAAACGCTGGCCCTGCAATAGCGGAGAGAATACCGAGAAACTAAATTGAGTTATTGATACCTGCCCAGCAACATGGCCACAGGCCATCCTGCTTACCGTGGGCTTTCAGAGGAGCCATTTGCAATGACAACATCTTTTTTTTTTATTGATTTCTTTACAGAAATTGATGACAGTGATTACGTCGCTTTCTTACCCTGAATGATCTGCAGCCCGACGATTTGGGAAGCTGCCGTTTCAGGCTGTGCCACAGCACAACGGATCAGCTGGGGAGACCTGCCAGCTGGGCATTCACCGCTGTGGATCTGTACCTCTGGAATTAGTCTCCTCCTTTTGCAGACTGTCAGAGCAGCTGTATTTTCTCCCAGTAGATGCAGTACAAGCTACTATATATTTTTGTTCAGCAATAAAAGAATTAATTTTTATAAGACACATGCATATACATATATATGGGAGGGGGAAGGGTATCTGTGTGCATATATGTGTATTTTGGTTTTTTAGTCAGCAAACTGTCCAAGATGTCTACTGCTAAAATGAATAATCTGTTAGAAAGCAGCAATATAAATACAATAAATGAATGTGCATAAAGCAGTAGTTTATGGCAGAACTGGTATATGTTGATAAAAATGATACATGATAAAAATTCTATTGGCATCATATAATGCTTAAAAACCTCTAAACTCTGTTATTTTGTGCACGATTCATGTTACCTCATTGCTGGGTAAGTGGATAGTATTTCAGCTATGTCAAGGAATATTAGTATTATCCTGCAGTTTGGATTAAAACAAAAAGGCTGTGTTAAATCCATGTCGTAAAGAATTAATTAACAACATGAAAATGGTTTGAAATACTTTTAATATCAACGAATGGTTCTGGTAGATTACAAGAGGAGTGCAAGTTCTACATGCATATCGGTATGAACACATTCTTTTTTTTTTAATAGATACTCTACAAATGAGAATGCTTACATTTCATTTGCTACTGCCATTAGCTCTGTATTGTAACGTGTATGGGTTTTGTTAATTTTTAATGTAAGAATTTGCTTTAATCTTACTCCTCATTTTAAATATTTAATACATACTTTTGTTCTGAAGGTGGCCTGCAACTAGCAGCCCAAGCCAGAACTGGAATGTATGTCCTGATTCTCCCGGTCGCTAGTACCAACTGCCTCTCGGTTTGTGATCTTGAGGAAGACATTTATATTGGTTGTGTGTTTGTTTAAGATCTTTCACAAATTACTTATGTATTTTTATGGGTAATACTAGTTAGATTTCTTTCTTATTATGTTTCTTTCACACCAGTATTTGTTAAAGGACTTTTAGATCTTTCAGTGTTTTGGACTTTATTATGAATTTAACAGTGCTAACAGTTTTTGGTGCCAGGCTTAAATGGTACTTGTGAAGGAGACAAATAAGAATATTAATTAACTCTGGCATTGCCAAAAATACTAACATATGTATCCAAAAATCATTAATTGAAAAGAAAGTAGTTGTCCATGAAAAATGGTACTATCGGAGAGAAGAGAAGCAACTCTTGCTCCRTAGAAGCACATACACTGATGTGTCTATTTGCAGAATTCAGCAGCCTGCCTGATAGTCGGTTATCACATGTATCAGACTGAGACATCCCAACTCCAACAGCCTGGTCTTTAACAGTACAGAACACTACAGGTTTTCTGAAATGAGAGCCTCAGCAGTCCCCCACGTGCTAAGCCAGTCACACTGATATTCAGCCTCAGGAAAAGGCTGAGTGACAAGGGATTCCAGGCCATGCCTCATGACCCCGACTGCATGATTCCTGATGGCTGAACAGAGTATTACTCACAGCCGGCCGGGACAAGGGGCTGGACTGTGGTGCTTTCTAGCTGGCAGTTGCTCTGGTTAACGTGCTGCACTGCAGGCAGCCATGCTTTGGACTTGGATTTACAACGCCGCAGTGGCTGCAGCTCCGGATGCTGCATCCAGACCCGAGGCTGCGTCCAAGCCCAGGCTCCCATGACTTCTCAGGCATTACCTCTGAGGCGGTCAGCTGAAGCACTGAGCGTGAGAAGGATCAAGGATTTAAAGGAGAGCGCAAGGACCCAGGATGAAAAGAAACTCATTAACAATTGTCCTGGTTCCGGCTGGGACAGAGTTAACTTTCTTCCCAGTAGCTGGGGAGGGTGTGCTGTGTTTTGGGTTCGGTATAATAGGAGCATTGATGGCCCATTGATGTTTTGGGTGCTGCTGGGTGGTGCTCGCACCGGGCGCTTTTCGGCCTCCCATGCCCTGCCAGGTGCATGGGAAGCTGGCGGGGGGAGCATAGCCGGGGTGGTTGACCCAGCTGGCCAATGGGGTATTCCATACCATGCAATGTCATGCTCAGTATAAAAACTAAGGGTGTGGGTGGGGGCTGGGGGTCCCGGGCTCTCGTTCGGTTCGGCGGGTGGTGAGCAATTGCATTGTGCATCGCCTGCTTTGTATATTGTTGTTGTTATCACTGTTACTATTACTGTTCTACTTTGTTTTATTTCAATTATTAAACTGTTTTTATCTCAACCCGCGAGTTTTCCTACTCGTGCCCTCCTGATTCTCTCCCCCATCCCACCGGAGCAGGGGGGTGAGCGAGCGGCTGCGTGGTGTTTAGGTGCTGCCAGGGTTAAACCACGACAACAATAAGCAGCTGTGCTTTACAGGAATATGTTTGTTCGGTTAAGAGCATAAGAAAATGAGGTTAATAAACATATTCCTACACTTCTTCGCAGGCCTCATACATTAGAAAACAATCTGTGCACGAGTTTCGAAAAAGTAGGTTCAAAAGCTTCACACACCAGCATCTACTTTCCAACAACCCAAACAAAATGCGTGTGCGCGTGTCTGTGTGTGGGTTGAGCAGTGAGGGATCAAATCATGTTGTACCTGAATGCTCGAAAGGTATAAGAACCAAGTGTAAAGCTGCATTCAGAATGCCCCAACTGGAACGGGCCACCTCGTGCATGAACAAAGAATTACTCTTGTCACGCTATCCTTTGCGTCCCAGCCTCTCTCCTGGGTAGGCACGGACCAGCTGTGAAATTTCGGTGACACTCCGAGGCCCCGAGCAGGCACCTGGCAGCAGCTTGAGGTCTTCCGCTCTGGCAGCAGCAGAGGAAAAGTTTGCCGGAGGGGAAGCAGCGGGCAGGGAAGCAGCGAGGAAGGCGAGGGGCCGTGGTGGTCCTACCTGGCTATAGCTGGGGCAGGTGGGGTTGGTGTGGGGCTTGAGGTCCTGTGCAGAGCGGGAGAAACGGAGTGGCGGTGGAGGGCAGGCTGGTGTGCGTGTGGCGGAGGAGCACAGCGGGGCATAAGGCGGGCGGTGTCGGGGTCCCGTGGGCGTGGGAGGCGGCGCGTCCGTGGGGCGGGCGCGCAGGGCGTGGGTCCGAGCGGTGGGGCGCAGGGCGGTGTGAGGCCTGTAGGGGTCGCTGTGCGCCCCCCGCCGGTGGGGATCTCCGTTGGACGAGCGGCCAGGTCGCGGGTCCGAAGGGCCAGCGAGGTCGATGCCCACCCCCAGCTCTTGCCCGCGGGCAGCCCGCCATGGGGGCCCCGCGCACCTTGTCTTCTCTCTCGGCATCGCCTCGGCCGCACCTGCGCTAGCACCGCACGGGCAGCTTCGGCTTTCCTCCTTAACGTGTCATGATCCTGAGCCGGGAGGCTTTTGCCCTCTTTCCTCCCCGTCCCACGGGAGAGGGCAAGGAGCCACAGGCAGGAGGGACACCTGGCCGCTGGCCGGGCTCAACCCCACACCAAAGGGGTAGGCAAGGCTGACGTGGAAGAAAAGGCAGCAGCAAGGCAAAGTACGGCTGTGGGCGCAGGTGGAAACCTGCGGCAGCTCCAGTCCTGAGGCTGCCTTCCAGAGGTGGGGGGCTGGCAGACTCAGCACGCCCCAACCACATATACCTCCTCTTAGGAAAAATCTTGTTCCCTAACTTTCTGCATCGTCTCGGCCGCACGTGAGCCCTAAAGCCGGAAGTACCCACTTAAGTGGCTGCATGTCCTGCATTTCTCCCACTTCTCCCTCAGGGGTAACGTAGCACCTACCCCTACTCACCCAGCCCCGACGCGCCGCTACCGACCACCAAGGCACACGCCCGCCGGGGCTCCTCCCTACTCCATCCCCCTTAAAGCAAGATGGCGGAGGCGGCGTCTCCCGTCATGCCCCGCGGGGTAGGCGGCCGCTCCCCTTCAGTGGACGCTGCCATCAAAATGGCGTCGGCGGCGGGAAATATGAGTGGGGTTTGTCGCTCGCGCGTCTGAGAGGGTAGCTGAGGCGCTATGGATGCCTTGGGCTGCATGAAGTCCCTGCTCCTGGCAGCCACACAGTACCGGGCCGCCAAGACACCGCCCAATGCGGCGCTCCTGCAGCGCAGCCTGGAGGTGAGAGCGGCGCCGGTCCTGGGCTCCCGGGCCGCGGTGGAAGCGGAGCGAGGCGGCGTGGCCGGGAATATGGGGGTGGCTGTGGTGTCCCCTCGGGCTTGGGGGGCACAGGTGGCTCTTCTCGGGGCCCGGCCTCGGCTGGCTTCTCTCCGCCGTCGTCGCCCTGGGCGGCCGCAGTGCGGCCTCTGGAGCCACTGGGGCCTCGGCGGGCTCCGCCTCGCCGCTGCCGGCAGGCGTCCGTTGGCGCTGGCCCGGCCGGGCCCGCGGTCTCCCCCGTGGCTCAGCGGCCGGAGACRAGGAAAGTCGCCTCGTGACCGATTGGCAGGGGAGCTGGTGGCCGAGGGAGGCCGTCGGACRGAAGAAACGTTTCAGTTTTTAGCAATATACCCGGACTATTACTATGTCCTTTATAATAATGTGTTACGGTGTTTGTGTGTATTTACAGATGTGTGCAGTATGTTTATATGCACATAGGCTAAACATGTAATGTGCCTCATGAGGGACCTTTTTTTTTTCTTTTCATATCCCCTAAATTCTGACCCACAAGGATCATTTATTTTTACAGCTTAAAAATAGAGTTTGAATGATGAACTGGTCTTGTAGCTGGAGTTTGCCAATTTCATGCAACACGTAATCAAAGGTGTTTGCTGCTAAGGGGTAGGCCTGTCCATTTCCCTGACCTCCAGGTAGAGCCTTGTGTTCCACCCTTGCGGTGGGTATGCTTGGGATGGCAGGAGATTGACACACTGACTGAATTGCTTAATCTGCAAGGTACCTTTTTCAAATACAGATTTATTTTTTTAATTGCTAAAACATTAATATTAGAGTTAGTATTCAGCTTAGCTTTCTTCTCTGTATCCATTGTAAAGGGCTATACAGTGGATATGCAAAAGCAACATTATGTTGCTCTATTGTGCATGTATAACTTGTGTCTACCTGTATTGATGTGCAGGTGTACAATTTTCAACATCATCTTATATAGGCTTCCCTGAACTCAGGTTCCATTTTTTCATCTCAAGTACAGAGTGCTCCCGAAGCAGCACTACCTGTTACTGCTTATCCTTCCTGCAGAGTGGCACCTTGTGTTCCTGTCCACGTCTTTAGAAAGCAGGCTGTTGGGCTGAGCTGAAGGATGATTACTAAATGTTTGTGTTGAGCAATCTGTTTGGTTGTTCTTTCAAAATAAATAAACCCTATCTTTTATCTATGCTAAAACATATGTAGGAAGAGTAACCTGGTATTAATTCTGTTCAATGTGTGAAGAAATACAAAGTGTTGCTCTGCTACAGCTATGAGATTAAGAAGAATGCTGTTACTATGAATGCTGTCAGCAAGCAAACAAAAGAAGCCCCAATATGTTATAAATGATCACAGTTAAACTTGGTACTTTCCAGGAGTACAGAGAACACATCCACAGGAATGAAAACCAGATTTTTTCCAAAAGCTTTTTTTTTTTTTTTAGCAAATATGAATACAAATGTCCTGTTAGAGTGGCACTTACATTCTCAGTTTGTGAAATAGGGCAAAATCTATTTAATACAACTMTGTGCTTTGACTTCTGTGTTAAATACTTTGTTGCAGTTGAGTAATTAAGGTTTTTTTTCTCCCTTCATCTCCAGGTTATCTCTGGACTGAAGCTTACACGATTATTTGCTTCAAACCAGATTCTACCAAGTGAATGTCTCAGTTGCCTAGTAGAACTCCTTGAGGATGCTAATATAAACCCATCTCTAACCTTGTCTGTGGTTACTTTGCTATCACAGCTAGGTAAGGTTTGCACCTGAACTTTTTATCTTTGGTCTGGGAAAGGGAAGACAAGACAGGTGCTGATTCTGTGGCATGGGTGATGAACTTCTTGGAAAAAGCGTAAGGTGTGAAAGATGAAGTGTTTTTCATTGTAGTGGAGTGCTTGGCTGAGCCACCTGACTGTACATACAAGGCCAGATAAGATGCTAAATCACCATGAGAAGCAGATTTGAAGTCATCACTGTGAAATGACAATGATCATGCCTGTCAGAACTTGTTTCCTCAATGGGTAGGGTGAGGAATTATTCTCTTGTCCTTGATTTTTGGAGCTTGAAGAGACTACCTTTTTTAATGAAGTGAAGAAACCTGCCTAGGGCATGCAAAGATATGGAGAAGCCATGTTACAAAAACTGTCATCACCTCAGTTTACCTCTCCCATTGGAGTGTTTGCTGGGYGGCAGTTTGGGCTCTCCAATGGCCTGGGCCTGTGTGCACCAAGTTTACCAATTAAGAAATAGGTTCTACTGCCTCTTACTTGTTTCTTGAGATGCATTTTTTTTTTTTTTCCCATTTCACAGAAGTAGGACTTCATTGTCTAGGGAGCTCTGTGCTYACCATAACTTACATATGTAGATTACATATACAGGGAAAAATTATCCCTTCACTGCTTAGTTTCTCATAATGTATGAGTAGTTATGCAAGATTTGAGTCCTTTATGATGACACCTTGTTTATCTTCTCTGATTCTTGGAGTTTTTAGCCTCTTTGAGCTTCCTTTCAGGTTTTTGAAACAGTTACTGTAAAATTGTATTTGTTGCTGGGGTTCTTAACTGTCTTTTCCAACCTGTTGGGTCTGGAAAATTTTAAGAATTAGTCCTCCTCCAACTGATCTGTTGCTTTACCTGTCATCCTTGTTTGCTACATCTTTTCCAGGACTGCCTAAGTGGAACTGGCTTTTTTTATTTAACTATTGCTAGATAACCCTATCAAGGTATCAGTTTTAGTCTACTTGCCCACCATAGCGTGAAGCAAAAAACTAAGATCATTGATTTTAAGCTTTAAAGCCTTTTAAGTGCAGGTTTCAAGATCTCAAACAGAACTAAAACTTTGTAGGTAGGATGTAGGCCTTCCTTCAGTGTCCAAGCATCTTAAGGAAAAGTATTAGTGTTTCAATTAACTGTAAGTTCAGAAGTAAGGTAGAAATGCAAGTGCATAGGAGCTGTGATTTATTTGTAGTTATTTGTGAAATATACACGAAAAACTGGTCAAAGACTTTGGTTTCTGCTTAGGTTGGTAGCTAATACAACAGTTGCTTTTGCTATTAGATAGGGTTTTTTGTTAATAATTCTTAAATTCTAGCTTTAGACAATGAGACTAGAGAAGCTCTTCAGGATACCTACAGTCTGACCAGCGTGCTGGCAGGAGTGGTTCATCGAAGTTCTACTAATCTTAGTGACCCAGTCTTATTACAGGTAACAGGAACTAATGCTTAATAATAGTTGGCTACTGTTACATAGTATACACTATACTGTATGCATATAGTAATTCTGTAAAAGATCTATCTGAAATAATGTGTGGAGGGAAAGTTGATCTTAGCTATGTATTTTATTTGCTGTATGAGGCTAATATGACAGGATTTTAACACTGCATAGAGTTCTTTGTATTCTCTCTTTAATCTTGCTTGTGCTTCTCACCTGCTCTAATTTAAAAAAAAAAAACCACCAACAAAAAAAAAAMCCAAAAAAACCCCAAACAAAACCACAAGACAAAACAAACAAAAAAACCAACAAAAAAAGCAAACAAAAAAACCCCACTCCAAAACCAACAACCAAACAAAAAAACTGTTTTTGAAATTATTTCAAGAAATCACAGCTTGAGAGCTTGGAAGGTTATTTTCCAGTYGAGGTATTTAGTTGTTTCTCCTAATGTTCATAACAAAAGCCTGGAGATTGTTTTGTCTAATCAGTAGTTTGACAGGTAATTGTGAAGGAGTGAAAGGAAAGCTGTGGCTGCCAGTTCTCATGGTAGGTTTGCAGGGCGTGTATGCCTCCTTCCCTCTGGTCAGTGCTATCCGCCAGTGAATGCAAGGGGGCTGTGCTAATGGAAGCTTACTTTTAGGAGCCAAGTGCAGACTTTATTGATCCTTTTTTTTTTTTTTTTTGTGAACACGTGATATTTCACAGTTTGACTTCACCAATTTTAACCTGTCCTTTCTGTGGATTGAACAGTAAAGTTGGGCAAAATTTTTTTTTTTTTTTTTTTTTTTTAAATATGCACAGGTTTTCTCGTATGTGGCTCTGAGCTTTCAGCAAGTACTTACTGGCTACCTGTTGTGACATCTCCTTTTCTGGAGAGGGAAAACAGAAAATGAATTTGCTAGCAGTTCTGTTGCCCTTGATCTGTGGAAAATGAGTCAAGCATCCAGTAAAGAACACTTTTCTCACAGTTTGTCTATTTCTCAAAACACTAGGAGTACCAGAAAGAAGGCTTAGGGATCGAGGTGACTTGCCAGTCAGTGGGAGAGATTTTGTAGTTACCAAGTAGATCCAATTATAAGACCTTTAAGTTCTTATATCAGATACTTATATGGTGATATTTTGTTTCAGCTGCTATCCTATGCTGTGATTTTTGTCATGTTTGAGTATATTAACTTCATATTAACTCAGTTATGTTATGTGCCGAAAGAATGCTGTACGAAGGAATTTACTACCATTAGATCTGTTGGCAGTCTTTACAGGAAGCCTGTTTTCCTATAAACATGGTTTTTGCAAGAGGTTGCAAAGTGCTTTTTGGATTTTGATGAAACTTCTAGATCTTTCAATAGGACAAAGCCCCTTTCTCACTGACAGAATGGAGAACTTGCTGACGAGGCAAAGGGGAGAATTGGATGGGCTAAAATGGTAACTCCTCTGTCAAAATAAAACCTTATTCATTTGTTTGGGCTTTTAGTAAGTACATCAGTGTGGTAGGACATTACTCACTGTGCTTGCAGCAGCTTGTGTAATTGTTATGTTAACATTACAGAGTCTGAAAATTAATTCAGTTGTGGTGTCTTGTTATTTGTCCTTTCAGTTTCAGCTTTTGTAACTTGTAACATTCTTCAGTGAGATGCTATAGGAAAGACATATGTGAATAGCTTTTTATTTCCTCAGAGTATTCAGTTGCTGCAGAGGCTAACCTACAATGTTCCAGTCTTTTGCGCTGGTGCCAACATCGATGAATTAATTTCATTTCTAGTGCATCATGTGTAAGTGTGTATTTGGTTGTCTTTTCTTACGGAAAATATCTAGCTAAGTTTCTAAACTTTCTGAAGGCCATTAGCATATTGCACTAATCTGGTCTCCAGAGTGAGCTGTGGCATTTTTGCTCTTAAGTTAACAGAGACTTTTCTTTGAAAACCATGTTGTTACAGATTGTCAAATGCAGTGATTGTGGGACTTTGGGTGATGGAATATTAATTGGCCTCTTAGTCCACCCCCACACCCCCAGGAGCAGGGAGCTAACAAAGAGAAAGCCAGGAGAAAATTCATGCTTGTCATTAAGAACAGGCTTATGTTAGATTAATATGAATTCTGTGCAAGTGTCCTTGTAAGAGATCTAATGACTATTAAAAGCACCTGCAATAAAGGACCTTTGATGGTACTGATCTCTGATACTGGTTTTCTTACAGATGTGCTCAGTTAAAAACTGCCCATACTATGAAGATTGCAATCTGAATTTTGCTTTGCTTGGTGGAATGGTGTCTAATTAAAAAACAAAACAAAAAAAACCCAAAACAAAATAAAATGTCCCCCAACCACCCTGTCCCCACTGCACAAATTCTTGTAACTAAATTCTGGATGCTTTAATAAAAATATCTTTGTTTAAATTTCTGGACTTTTCTTTTAAGTCAATCCACTGAAGATGAGTTAACGATACCATGTTTAGGACTCCTGGCAAATCTCTGTCGTCGGAACTTATCTATTCAAACTCAGATAAAATCTTTGGTAAGAGTTTTGTTTTTGTGGCATGATTCTCTGGCTTGAGGGCAAAAGAGAGTTACTTGACTCCRGGGAACCACCTTAGTATTTCTTATGCACTTTTTTGCGGCAATAAGAACCCTGACCTGTTTGTTCTCCAGAGTTGGCAGTTGTTTCTCCCGTATTGGAGAAAATAACCAGTAGAACAGGAAGCTGTGTATTCTCTTTCCTTCTCTACATTTCTGTGTTGTTGCACTAGCTTGTGTTATGCATTCAGTTTCTGCAACTGTTCTCTGCAAATGAAAGATGAATTTGATTTGAGCATTCTTCCTTAGAAAAACTAAATGTTGTTAACATACAAAGACTGTAGGTGGATTTTTGGTAAGCTGCATTAACTTTGGCCAAGAAAGACCTCTGCCTTTTAAAAGATAAATCAATAAAATGCCACTGATCTTGATGTCAGGTCAGGGCCCTTGAATCCTCAAATACACGTCCATATCTGAGCTACTCTGTTCCTGTCTGTTCATAAATCAGTGCAAACATAACTTATTTTTCAATTCAGAAATACRAATTCATCTTCATGGCAGAGAATGTTGTACTGTTTACCTTGGAAGAAAGGTGGCAGGGGGAGGGAAGGAGGAACTATTGTCAGATSTGATCACCGAGCAGAGAAGGGATGGGGTCAATTTTCAGTGGTTATTTTCTTTAGCAAAGAAGACTTTAGCAAAGAGACTTTAGCAAAATGACTTTCTCATCTTTCTTTAAAATAATGATGGAATTTCTTCCTTTTTTTTTCCTCCTTTTTCCTTATAAGAGTTCAACAGAGAATTTAGTCATTGACATCAACACCAGTATTGTACAGTAGAACACTAAAATAGATTTCCTAGAAAAGTTATCATTCTAATATTTTTTTTGTATTATTATTCATGATGTGTATGGCTTATTTATAAATATATACAATCTGTAAGTTTGGTGTTTTTCTAGAACAGAGTAAAATGTATAATGCCTATGTTTCTCCTTTTTGCTTTAGAATAATGTGAAGAGTTTCTATCGTACCTTAATAAGTTTCCTGGCCCATAGTAGTTTGACTATGGTTGTGTTTGCACTTTCAGTATTATCAAGCCTTACTTTAAATGAAGAAGTAGGAGAAAAAGTAAGTGATACTTTGAAGTCTATTCTGTTCTTAAGTTGTAGATAGAACTAATAGTCACACTGGCAAAATAAAATTCTAATGCCAGCTAGTTTTAATAAGCAAGAGACCCATAAAGTAAGTATGTGCCCATACATAACTTTCTTCTTCCTTTCAGCTCTTTCATGCTCGAAATATCCATCAGACATTTCAGTTAATATTCAATATTGTTGTAAATGGAGATGGTACTCTAACAAGAAAATACTCTGTTGATCTACTCATGGATCTTCTGAAGAACCCCAAAGTTGCAGATTATCTTACCAGGTATGGCTTCACTTCCTAAAATTACAGGATATTTTTCCTAAGCTCTTGTTCAGTTCCTTTGCTGTATGCTATTTGTATTCTGAACCAAACATTGGAAAAAATTCCCTAGGTGCTTTTTGAATGTTACTAGTTGATTATAACTGCTGTACCTGAAGCTAAAGGATTCTTGTGTCAGTAGTTTCACACAGAAGTGTGAATCAAAATCTGTTTTTTCATTGTYACTTAAGGAATATTTAATAGTTGTGTTCAGTAATTCTTTGTCTGGACAGTATCGGTGGTCAGACAACTTGATGAATAGCTATCTTGCCTTTTACAGGCCTATATTATCTTGAAGTGGAATAGTATGGTGAAGTTGTAGTAATTTTACTGGAGGGTGTTACAGAGTAGTTCTGTGGAGGGCTTGACTAATCGTTCTGCAAATTCAGCTAGCAGAATTTAGTTGCTGAATTTGAATCTAAATCTAGCAGTAAAAATAGCTGGAAAATCTTGGCTTATTTTAAGGAATTTGCTTTCATTCTTACAATATTTTTAAAGGTTAGTCTATGTTAAATAGAAATTACATTATCAAAACTATCACTGTACTTGAAGTGTTTGGGGGTAAGGAGGAGAATAGGGCACTTGCATTCATCACTCGGTATAAATGTCTGAGTGTTGAAATGCCAATTTTTTTTTTCTCCTCTATGTATGCTGTAGATATGAGCACTTTACCTCATGCCTTGGCCAAGTATTAGATCTTCTTCATGGAAAGGATCCCAATTCATCATCTAAGGTATTTATACTTTTTCAGTTTAAGCCTAAGAGGGTACGACTCCTAGTCTAGTTCCACTTCTGTAGTCATAAGTAGGTTCCTTGTGTATGAGGGTTGATAATGAAATACATTGACTTCAGGACTCTTAAGTGACCTATGGTATTCACCAAGTTTATATTTTCTAGTTGTTCAAAAGGCTGTCAGGTTGAATTTGTAATGGTTGGGTTTTTTGCCAGATTATGTGTGTCTGCTTTCAGGCAACAGACATAAAGGCAAAAAGCCAACATAAACACTTTTTGTGCTTTGGCCAATAAGAAATTTTGGGATCTACCAGAAATGCGGTGTGTACCCCACTTCATTGGCTAAAACTTGAATTAATACTACTCAGACTTTGAACTGATGATCAGGGAACCATGATGCTAATTTCGAAGACTTAGGAATAAGTTCTTTCATGTTAGCTGAACAAATTGATGCCACATTCGGTTAAGCAGTTAACTGTTGCATTCAACTTTGTCTCACTACCACCTTACATAAATGAAACATTGGCCAGCTGTTGCTAAAGGCTAAAATATGAAATGTTGTGAAAATAGTTGGGCTAAATATATCTGTGAAAAGAATTTTAAGCTTTTTTTATGAATGTGTTTTGCATTATAGTAAATGATAAATGCTAATGTTTCTGTGTATGTGATTTTTYTGTTGTTGTTTATTGGTTTTATTTAGAAAGAYATACTGACAAGGAGCTTTCCAGGGTGCTTTCCTCTTTGTCTCTGAGTATGCACATGTGCATCCATTCGTGTCTTAGAATATTTTCCCTTCCATAGCTTTCTTCATTCTGAGTGTATACRCATTTCTACTGCTTATTAGATTGCTAGCCAGCAGTCATGCTTTTTAAAAAAGAAGGGAAAGTAATACACTGAATACTAACTGTCACAAGCCTTCACCAGTCTAATGAACTGTATTTCTGCTGCTGACTTGGCTTTAAGGAAAGAAAACTATTCTTCAGAAAACTTTAAAGTGCTAAAAGGAGTTGCATAGAACTTGCATATCTTTTTAGACTTGTGCTATGGGAGTTGCAATTCCTGTATAAGTACTTGATTTAAAAGCATTTGAACTCTCATTCACTTCACACAGATCTTAGAACTGCTGCTTGCCTTCTGTTCGGTGATAGAACTGCGTCATACCCTGCGGCAGGCAATCCTGGAGCCATCTGGCTTGCCAGTCTCTGGAAATACCAGATTTGTGACTCGCTCAAAGACTTTTGAACCATCTGTTGCATTGGTGCACTTGTCAAACCAACCATTTGAAGGCTCTGAAGACTGTTCAGTTCTAGCATTGCAACTATTCAAAGAGATTTTTGAGGTACCAAGACTGATAATTGAGTTTAAAGAGCTTCTTAGCAGCTATATTTTTAATTGATTTTTAAACAAGTATTAGCATTTTCCTTGAAAAAGAGCATGTAAAAATATACCTGAAATAAAGTTCTTCCTGTTCTAGAATTCCATACTCTGTAAACCAACTTTTCTTTTAAAGACATGCTGTATTTTAGAAATATGTCTGCATTGAAAGTTAAGTGGAAGATACGGCAGCTCGTGAAGTCATGAGGTAGATACAAAGCTATCAAAGAATTGCTTTCTAGGACTTGTAGAAGTGAGGAAGTTTCTGCTGTTTCTGTGCTTTGTTAAACTTCCTCCTCCAGTATGATACTGATAGCAGTCTTAAACCTGAAATAGCAAGAGTCTGGGAAGGCTAGAAGACAGGCTAGTGGAGGAAGGGGTAGAGTAGGCTTGGCTTCCTTTTTCTGTAGTTTTAAATATTGACATAAAATGTGTTTATTACAGGATGTTATTAATACTGGGAACAGCACCTCAGCTGAACACTTTGTGGATCTTTTGCTGCCTGTTCTTCTTGATCATCTTCAGATGCCAGAACAGATTGTGGATGAGCTATTAGTGAAGAAAAAGTGTGAAAGAATGGTCAAGGCTATTAATGTCCTGACAAATATCCTTTTTATGTGCCTATTGGCAGTTAATTTATTATTCCTCCACCATGATCTGCTCTAAGATGTTAGAAGAAATGTCTATCTTGTGTCCCTTTAATAGCTTTTAATGACAATAACTGCCTTAATTGTACTTAGGACTGTCATCTTGAAAGACCTTAAGTAGCTTTCTAATTGCTGTGCAATTGTTGTGTAATACAGTGGTGCAGGATAAAATGTGGTGGCTATTCAACGGTACAGAAGCACTTTGCAGATCAAAAATGAAGATGAGTGTTTTCTGTTGAAATTGCAAGGGGAGTTTGGGTGGCCATCWTCTTGATCAGTATTAGTATTTTCACCTAGCTAAGTCAAGTGCAGCGCCCAGCCAAATATAGTATAAATTTAGATCAGTGAAATGAGGAAAAATAACATGGAATGATAACAGTTTTACACTCGTCTTGGTGTCCTTAGTGTTCACAGTGTCATGTAGTAAGGAGGATATGACTACAGGACATAGTCCTGCATCTAAGCTGAATTCTGTGAAAAAGTCTCTTTGCTAATTCACTCCTAGACAACTAGTTCTTGTATTAGGGACTGATTGTTCACTGCCTTTTGTTCATCATCTTTCTTTATGCCACTCATTTTATTGTGGTTTCCCTTAGCTGTCTGTTTCCAAGTAAGTGTGTGTTTTAATTGAAAAGTGAAGCTTACTTGGCTTGCGAGTTAAGCATGACTTAAGTGGTTTATGTAGTTGGGTTTTAAAAGCATTTTTGGAGGCTCTTGTGCTTTGAAACACTAACTTTTGTGTCCATTGTTATTAGAAAATGTTGCCTTTTGGTGCCAATACCTAAGCATAGGTATATTAAGTTTATTCTTAACTCAGTCTACTGCTCTGTAGAGATGACATACTGAAAATGCATGCCTCGAAGGTACTGACTGCCAGCCAATGCGTGTCTCTAATAGAACACCAATTTACGTATAGTGGGATTGATACTGGTTTTGGAACAAAAGTAGTGGACTCTAAAATGTGGTGAGCGCACAAACTTATCTAAAATCTAATTTAGCAAGACTTATATGACAGTTATGATATTGTTCCAATGGAAAGTATATTGTAGTTGAAAGTACCATTTAAATGCATGTAAATGGATACTATTTTTAAATCAAACTTAGTGTTTTTGTGGCAACAGAAAGTAATGTTGCTGGTCAGTTCAATAAGTAAAACCTACATTAAACATTCAGATATTGTTTTTGGCATAAGCTGGAGATCCACTTATGTGGAACAATGACCTTAAACCTCATGCAGTGGTTCAAGCTTATCCAAGTTGAAGCTTACCAGAACTGCTCATGGCACCTAATTTTTCATTTTGATTTTATGCAACCAGAGTTCAAAAATATCACATATTGGGAGGGGAAGGGAATTATTGCACTGAAAATAGAATATACATTCCTTCAGCTCAGTGTCATAAACCTGAATGTCGATATAACTAAGAGTTATATAATTGGACCTATGATTAAAACCTCCTCACTTTCAACTTGAAAGTGTTTTTTTGGTCTTCACCGTTGCCATCCTTGGCATGCTGGAGAAGCTCAGCAGCATGTCCAAGGAACTCAGTGATCTCCCTTCGTGTTGGCATTGTTGCCTTGCTAGACATATTTAATTTCTTTGTGAAGGTATTTATTCATTTKTTTTAAACTGACTGAATTTATTTATCAGTGCTGATTTGACAAGTCTCGCTCTGCCTTTTTTTTCCTCCCACTTTGCTTTTCTATTTATAAAAGTAAACTTGCTGCTGATATTATTTTGAAAACACTTGATCTTATGAGCAGACTGAAGCAGGATGTACCTGGTATGGAGGTCAGCTTCTACAAAATTTTACAGGTATGGTTTTAAAATGTTTTATGAAGCGTATCTGTGAAGGAAAGTGTCACTGCACTACAGTAGTTTTAGTTCTGAATGTTTTGCATGCTTATCTCTGAAGTGGTAAAACTTTAGGAAAATATAGTCCCCTGCRCACAGTTCTTAAAGGCTGTTTCATTGTTAATTCTTTTAAAATAAGAGCAGTTTGCTTTTACTCCAATAATTTATTTCAGTAATACATGTGAAATCATACTTCAGCTGCCTGGTAAGAATTATCCTTTTAGGACTGCATTAGGACTGCAGTTTAAAGGTAGCAAACTAGAAAAAAGTTATCATGACCATGTAATTATTTGTGGGGTTGGTTACTATTAAATATATACATCTAATTTGTCACTTTGCATAGTCAGAACAGCTTCTGGTAACTATTAGTCAGATGGTACCTTAACAATTTACTTTGTAGGTGGAAAAGTAATCCAGTCAAACACTTCCTGCTGTTTTAGAGGGTTTTCTTTCAAGAACGGGAATTGTGTAACTTAATGGGTAGCAATGAGAGTTTTGCAGTCCTCAGGAAATCCTTATAAAACTTAAGCTTGTGACCCCTGATGATGGAAATCAAGCACTTGAAAACTTGAAGGAATTAAGTAGTTTCTTCACCTGTTGTGTTGGCTTTAATGGGAAAACATGTTTCTAAATACTCCAAAGTGTAAACTGTTTTTAAAATCACTTCTCTTCCATTGACTTCAGGCTCAGAAACTTAGAAGGGCAAACTTTAAGAAGGTAGCTTAAGTTTTGAATAAAACACTTCTGTGCTCATAAGCCTTGGTATTGTGATGTCTGGGTGGTTTTTTTGTTGTTGACTGTTATATCTTGTTTTGACCAAAGTAGTTTCTTTTTTAGGATCAACGCTTGATTACGCCTTTGACATTTGCTTTAACATCAGACCATAGAGAGCAAGTYCAAGTGGGACTTGGAATACTGTTTGAAGCTGCACCCTTACCAGATTTTCCTGCCATAGTGTAAGTTTATTTTTGTGGTAGTCTGGTAGGATTTGACATTTTTATGGGCTTAGTTATATTCATGTTTCTTGGCATATTACTTTCAGTTCATCAGAGATAGAAACTTTAGGAAAATTGTTTTGTTTCTTCTTTATCTGCAGTTAAGTAGTGATCTTGGAGGCCAGAGGAAATAGTTCAAATGCTGATGGTATCCAATTAACATCAGATCCTAGAGAGCATAGTAGTGACTGACTTCTGTCCCTCAGGGTTCACTTGTCTGAATTCTGTTCTTGAAACTTTCTACTTGGAGTGCGTCTAATATTCTGACTGTCAGATTTCTCTCTCTACTGAACTTTGTCACACATGTCTCTCTTCAGTTCCTAAAGCTTTGCTTACCCTTTTGCAGTAACTTCCAAGAAAGAACAGAATAGGATAAGATACAGACAGATGGCAGTTCAGGTAGTATTTAAGGTGGTCTAAGTAGGGGGAAAAAATATTGAGAAACTCTACTTGATGGAGTCCTTATTTCTGCAGATGTAATAAAACAGGAAAAAAACCGATCTTAAATTGTATCATGGTCTTTGCAACCTAGAAAACCAATCTGAAACTTCTTCCCTTTTTGTTATCAGAGCTTTTTAAAAACAAAAATGGGAATTGTTTGAAAGAACTTCCAGATCAGATGCCTTTTTGGCATTTGAGCTACTTTTCTCAAGTGAAAGATTGTAACATAACTAGCTTATCTTGGAGCAGTGACTGAATTACTACTTATATGGGGGGGGAAAGTAAAAGAAGATGACCTAACCAAATCATGGTAATTTGCCTCATTGTAGTTTTTTGGTTGTTTTTGAGAACTTGTGAAGGTAGTGGCATGTACTGGAACTTTAAAAACCAAACAAAACTAAACAAACAAACTCCCCACACCCTAGGGAATCATACTGTTTTCTATCATAACCCAAAAATAGGCCAGTGATAAGAACACAGTAATAAGAGTCTAAAACTGTGTTCATCCTGAAAACATCAGTGCTGTTTTTATGATTACCAAATAGTACTATATATCAATAATATCAATATATCTAGTTAGCTGCAGACTTCAGGAGAGAAATCTGGGCCAGAGAGGGGCGTGTTGTTTAAGTAGAGGAATGTCTGTAAAACCATCAAAACAGGTACAAAATAAATTTTGACAGCTGAAGCGCCAAGCCAAATAGAGTTTCAGAAGACTGGGAGTTTCAGCTCCCAAGGTCTTGGGCTGCAGGGAGTGTTTGGGACCTCTTACTAAGGCTGGGGCAGTAGGAGGTGGTCTTCTAGCCGGCAGGAGGTGTGCAGTTGCTGAGGATCTGTGCTGCCAAGTAAAGGAGCTGCAGGAGGTCAGCAGCCTGCACGTATCRGAGATGGTGAGGAAGAGATTGACCAGATCCTTCTTCAAGACCTTGCAGTTTCAAGTGCCTGAGACCCCAGACATACCAAAGGAGGGGCAGACAGAGTCTATGCCTRTCGGGTTGGGAAATGGAGACTCCTGTGATGGCGATGGCTGGAAGCCATGGGGGCACAGGTGATGTTCACCTCAATTCTGCCAGGGAGAGGGGAAGGGCTTGAGCAAGAGTGGACAGATTCTGTAGGTCAACAATTGGTTGTTCAACCAGTGTCGGAAACAGTTTTGGTTTGGTTTCCGTGACCATGAGACTGAGGATAAAGGACTGGCCAACCTGATGAGACCTTTAAACTAAAAGCGACAAGGGAGGGGAAAAGATGACCGACAGTCAAGTGAGGAAGTGGTAGACTGGGCTGGAAAACAAAGGGTTTGGGTTTATGTGAACAGGAGGAACCTTACAATCAACACAGTAGGGCGAAAGCTGGGTCACCCCAATATGCACACAAATAAGAGATTGCCTACAGGACAGTATTGTGGGGGGAAAGCCCTCATACTCTTCCTGGGAAATCAGCAAGGTGGGGTGCCTCTCTGAAATGCCTGCAAAATAATGCACACAGCATTGCGAAGAAACAGGAGAAACTGGAAGTCTGCRTGCAGTTACAGGACTATGGAATCACAGACCTGTGGTGGGATGGCTCACATGACTGGAGTGCTGCAATGGATGGATACAGGATCTTTAGGAAGGATGGGCCAGAAAGGTGAGGAAGGAGAAGGAGAGTTGCCCTTTTTATGAGAGAGCAGAGGGAATGCATGGGACTCTGCCTTGGGACAGATAAACCAGCTGAGAGTTCATGAGTTAGGATTAGGAGGCAGACCAAAATGGGCAATGTTGTAGTGGGTGTCTGCTGCAGACTGCCAGACCAGAAAGAAGTAGTAGATGAAGCCTTTAGACAACTGGAAGAAGCCTCACATTCACAGGCTGTGGTCCTTGTAAGAGACTTTAACCACCTTGATATCTGCTGGAGAGGTAACACAGTAAGGCACAAGCAATCCAGGAGGTTTCTGGAGCACATGGATGGCCACTTCCTAACACAGAGGATTGAGGAGCTGATGATAGGAGACATTCTGCTGGACCTGATTGCTACCAAACAAGGAAGAACTGTTTGGGGATGTGAAGGTCAGTGACATCCTTGGTTGCAGTGACCATGAGATGGTGATGCTCAAGTTCCTGAGAGGAGGGAACAGGGCAAAAAGTAGGATTACAACCCTGGACTTAGGAGAGCAGATCTTGGCCTCTTTTTCGTGATCTGCTTGGAAGAATCCCATGGGATGCAGCCCTGGGGAGAAGAGGGGTCAAGGAGAGCTGGTTGGTTGATTATTTTTCTCTTCCCCTCCTGCCCCATCCCCTTCACCCCTTCTCCCCAAAGGATCATTTTCTTCAAGGCCTTAATGGRCCATCCCATGCCAATGATCAGAAAATCAAACAAACATGGCAGGAGACCTGCAAGGAGCTCCTGACAAAATTCAAATATAAAAAGGAAGCATATAAGAAGCGGAAGCAGACACAGATGACCTGGGAGGAATATAGAGAAAGTGTCCAAGTATACAGGGATGGGGTTAGAAAAGCCAGAGTTCACCTGGAGTTTAACCTGGTGACAGATGTGAAGGGCAACAAGACAGACTTCTACCAGTACATCAGCAGCAAAAGACAGACTTTGAAAAATGTGCCTTTCTGCTGAATGGGGCAGGGGACCTGATGACAAAGGACAYGGAAAATGTTGATGTCCTCAATGCCTTGTTCATCTTGGTCTTCACTGGTATGATTTGCCTTTGGGAATCCTAGGTCCCTGAGAGCAATGGGAAAGCCTAGAGGAACGAAGTCTTACCCTGGGTGGCAGAGGATCAGGTTATGGAATATTTAAACCAACAGGACATATACAGAAGTCCGTGAGACCTGACAGGATGCATCCATAAGTGCTTAGTGAGTTGGCTGATGTCATTGCAAGGCCACCCCAGATTATCTTTGAAAAGTCATGGCGATTGGGAGAGGTTCCTGAGGACTAGAAGAAAGCAAATGTAACTTCTGTCTTCAAGAATGGTGAAGATGATCAATAGTGCCCTGGACTGCATTAGGAAGTGTATTGCTGGCAGGTCGAAGGAGGTGATCATTCTCCTCTGCTCAGCCCTGGTGAGACCAYGTCTGGAGTGGTGTGTCCAGGTCTGGGCTCCCCAGTGCAAGAGATACAGACATACTAGAGTGAGTCTAGGGAAGGGCCATTAACATGTTTTAGGGATGAGCATGTGTCGTACAAGGTGAGACAGAGAGCTGGGACTGTTTAGTTTTGCGAAGACTTGGGGGSCATCTTGCCAATGTGTATAAATGTCTGATGGAAAGGAACAAAGAAGATAGAGCCAGAGTCTTCTCAGTGGTATCCATTGACAGGACAAGAGGTAGGCACGAACTTGAAGTATAAAAAAACCTTTTTAATTTCTTTAAATATAAGAAAACAACCTTTTACTGTAAGGGGAGTTAAACACTGGAAAAAGCTGCCCAGAGAAGTTATGGAGTCTTCATCCTTTGAGATAGTCAAAACTACTGGATGTAGTCCTGGGCAACCTGCTTAGAGCAGGAGAGTTG
The DNA here is from genome assembly GCA_035582835.1 of Phoebastria nigripes. Taxonomy (NCBI): domain Eukaryota; kingdom Metazoa; phylum Chordata; class Aves; order Procellariiformes; family Diomedeidae; genus Phoebastria; species Phoebastria nigripes. The sequence goes on along the minus strand of JAYKAV010002878.1, from coordinate 629,992 downwards.
AACTAGATGATCTTCAGAGGTCCCTTTCAACCTCAACTATTCTATGATCACATGATTTTGTGGATACAGRAAACATTTTTATAATGGCCAGTAACAAATACTCTGGCTGGAAGAATGAAGAATCTGTACAATCCAGTATGTCTGGAGTTGTACAGTGGAATAGCCAAATAACATGTCTATCAATGCAAGTTAAAAATAGGCTCTGTTCACTTGGGAAGCAATTGAGACAGCACTTCAGTGAAGTGGTTGGGATAACTTAGTAATTAAGGAATTTATGAAGAGGAAAAGATATTTTTTTTTTTTTGGCTGGTGCCTCAAAAATCAGCTCTTTTGATTTCTCATTCTCTCTGATTTGGAACATGTCATTAGTAGCTGCCTTGAAAATACCAACCACAAGTTACATACAGACACTGGAATATAGGTACTGTATTTATGTCTAAGCTTTTGTGTTCTCTTCCTTGTACAACTTTTAACCGATTGCACTTTATCTGYATACTTAAATTTTGGTTAAAACTTACAAAAAGAAAAGTGCTGTACTCAATATAGTATTGTAAAATAGCATCACAGACAAGGAAAAATTAAGGTTTATTAGTAGCACTGTGCCTTTTTATGATTCAATCTTCTTATTTTTATGCCTAATAAAAATCCTTACTAATATCTTAATCTTCCTACTTACAAACAGTGGCCTAGTTAAGTTGAATAATGATGTGAAATAACCTGTTTCTCAAGTGAGTAAGAGACAGATGATCTGATCTGTTCTGCTCAAGAAGAGCTGAACACCATACCCTTTCTGGCAAGATACTGCATTTGTTTCTAAAGGCTAGCCATGACAGGTTTTCACTTTTTTTTTCTACTTTCTGTATCTCTGAACAGTTTGGGCACGTGTCCGATACTACATCTTAATGTTGTGTGATAATGGAACTGTGACTGTTCTAGTAGTCTGTTTTCAATGAAAGAGAAGTTAATTATATTATGAAATTGTTCTCATCTTCAATCCTTGCAACGATATTTGTACCAGGTTGTTTCATTAATAGCCTTTATGTTTATACAGGCTTGGTGAAAGCATTGTGGCAAATAATGCTTACAGACAACAAGAAATGGAGCACGCATCAAAAAGAATCCAAATGCAGTCACCTGTGACCAGCGTTACTTCAGTGAGGTGTTCTTCATCCTGTCCTTCAAGTGATGAATCCACAACTTCAAATATTCAGGAATTAATACAAAAACTTCATTCTGGACTAGAGGTTAGTAGAATTTATATACCATTGTTAAATATTTGACACTTTTTAGTGGGGCGGGACGGAAAATAAAATCCAAGTGTCAGGCTATAGCACGTGTATCAATTGAGTTCAGTTTAGATTCCTACCTATTTAGAATGTGCTCCTTTTACTAAGCTCCTTGGCAGAATTCAATGATGATTCTTTGTGCTACATCAGAAGCTGGGCTCCTTATTGAGATCCCTTTCTCYAGTTCTTCTAGTTGTCAGATGTGGAGGCAGGTGTCAGATACAGTTGCAACTGCCTAGACTTCCTGGGACACATACAAGGATCCTCCTCCTGCCTCTTCCTAAGAAATACCCTGTGATAAAATAGAGATGATATGCTGCTTTATAAGAGTATGGTGCATCTCTCGTATGCCTAAACAGGCATACGAACATTTTCCTTTTCTTGTAGCTGAGTCTTTAGCATTTGCAGTTCAATTTTTGTGGCCTTCTTGAAAAGGCACTATTAATTACTTCAGAAGAAAGTTTTTGCTTCCCTCTGCAGCAACATGCATTGTGAATGAGACACTCAAACAGGCACCACATACAGTGCACTTCTTTTGCAAGCCAGATACTGAATATATTTCCTCTTTCTCTTCTGTTCAAAGCAAGTTAGTTGCTTTGTAGCTGCTTTAGATTGAGTGATGGATTATTGCTTGTATTTTCTTTTGGCTTAAAAGAACAGTATGCAAATTGGGAAAATTAACAGAAAGTACCTGATAATGGCTTGATATCTGTATTAGTGGCATTGCCTCCAGCCTTAGCTTTGCAACCCTCCTCTCTTTGTTGTAACTGGTAAGAATGAAACTAGGCAAGCTACCAGTTCCAGTCAGCTGCTAGAATAGTAGTGGAAAAGGTCAAGTGAGCCTTCATCGGCTTACTTAGTACTCTGCCACTGGATGCTCCCATTGATCATCCTTTTCAGGACTGCATGTGACAGTTTGTAGGTGCACTGCTGTGTATATATTAATGTAAGTCAAARCAGCCACAGGTGCCTAACAGCACTAGTGCAGCAGCTTCCAGTAATGTGACAGATCGTAAAGCTGCTTTGATTTTTGAGGGGAGAAACTTGTTGATGAATTGAGTGAATCTTTTCTTTGACCTTCTGATTAGTAGAACTTTCCTTTAAAAATCAATATACGCATTCACTTAAAATATCCAGTACTTCATCTCTGTATGCATTCTGTATGTTGTATGAAGCTCAAATGTGTGTAAAAAAACATAATCGAGAAAACACTTTTAATAGTATTACTATACAGAGAGTGAAGGGAACTTACAGAAGCTTTTCTTATAGTAGTAATATCTAAAAGAACATAGAGATGACAATTTTGCAAGCAGAAAAACAAACTACTTGTTTCCTACTTCAGGGACAGGAAAATAAGCTGAGAACTAGAGCTATGTGGGGGCTATTGTTAATAGGCAAAAAAATTCTTACATGATGGTTCAAAATGGTGTAGCGATGGTAGCTTTTCAGTAGGTGTTCACTGTATGAACAGCTGGGATAGCTTGCAGTTGGTTGTGCATCAGCATATATGAACAGCTGCTCAAAACTGGTGTTAAAGTAGCACTGCCTAAGAAAAAATATCCTGAAATCACTGAGTAGCATTCTCACTTGACTTGGGCATATATTTTAATAAAAACTTAGGACTTGTGCCATATATGGTAAATGAATTTCCTCTAGTAAGTCTGTGGGTTAACGCAGTAAGTTCTATTCTGGATAGTATCCTTTCAGAACAACTTTCCTGGGCCTTTTCTGATAATCTGTATGTTGAGAAGGCCACAGAGTATGAACAAGGATTTTTAGCCATGTGCATTTCRTGCTGTTAATATTAGGGCAAATTACTTTAGGCCTCCTATGAGGTGACTGCTAATTCTCCGGCAAAGATTAGACTGAGGGGAACTATTTTAGAGTGGTRATGTTACCTTTTCATAGTGCTGAACTAATAAGTCTTCTAGAGATGAATCCTGTTCAGCCTAAATAGTTCAATTATTCAGAATCTTTCTGCAAAAGTCAGGTGGATGCATTTGAGCACAGGCCCAGGTATGAAAATAAGAACTTAAAAAGCTAGTGGACAGGTGGAGTTCACAAAACTACTGAGCTCTTTAGATGTACACTACCGATCTAAGTAAATACAAATTTGCAATAGCAGTAATTGGAAAACATTTCCACAGATGAAGGAGCCGATTGCTGATATGAGGATATCTGACATAATGGATGTCTATGAGCAGAAGCTGTCAGCGTTAGCAGTGAGTACAACCTAATGTGTATGGGTACGTTGCTGTCTGTACATTCAGAAAATGTTAATGAAAAATGTTCTTCCCGTGTACAGTCTAAAGAAACTAGGCTGCAAGACCTTCTGGAAGCAAAGGCACTAGCTCTGGCTCAGGCTGATAGGCTGATGGCTCAGTACCGATGTCAGAGAGCCCAGGCTGAGTCTGAGGTAAGTAGCAGGAGCTTCCTTCTGGGACTCTGGGGTGGGGCTGAGTAATAATTGTCTGGGTAGCTTTAACTGTGATTGCATGTGTGGAAACTCTATACTGCTTAGCTGTAAGCTATGCTTGCAAGTTAGGGCAGTCTTAATTTTCATCATAAACATCCTGTTTTCCTCTGGATTGTGCTTTGGAACAGTTTTCTTTAATGTCCTTTCCCTTATAGGAAGTCAACAAAACTAACCTACTGTACTGATTATCATTTGTTAACCGTTAGCGTTAATGGTAGTAATCTTGAAAACAAATAAAGCCACTTACTAGAATTCTATATAGAATTTGCTGCTATATGAAGAACTGTTTCCTGTTTGTGCCTTTTAATCACTTGTCAAAGATGAATGTTCAAATAAAGCTTGCTTCTGTGGGGTATGTATTTGAGGTGCGCATTGAAAACTCAGATTCATTTCTATTCTTTAAAGGTTATAATAAAGATTGGGCTGCAGATTACTAAATCCATAGCTAAAATGTATCATCTTTTACTTTCTTCTTCCCTCTCCCCTCATGCTGTCTATAAAGGGAGCTAAAGGACTTTAGTGAACAAATTAATTTGTAGTTAATATTAGGTGACACAAATCCTTTTCTTAATGTAGCTGATGGCATTTTAGCGTTAGCTCTATGGCCTCAAATATGTCTATTACAAAGTGACTTGTGATGCAGAATTGCTTGTAATTATAAGATGGTTTTTTGGTGGGGGGTGTCTTTCCACTCAAAGGCAAGAACTCTTGCTGCAATGTTGAAGGATGCAGAACGAAAAAATGAAGAACTTAATGATTTGCTGAAAGCTCAGCAGGTAGAATCTGAAAGAGCACAGACTGATATTGAACAGCTCTTTCAACACAACAGGAAATTACAAACAGTTGCTGAAGAACATGAAATACTGAAAAAATCCTCTGTTGATCTTCTTCAGAGGTAAGGCRCATAAGATCTCTAAGCAAATACTTCATATTCAACAAGTGAAGCAGCCCTTTACTGGGCTAAGCATGTTAGAAGGGCAACATTACATGCTATTTCATGTTTTTAAATGAAAAATTCATTATTTTTTTTCTTCTATATGCTTGTCAGTGAGGTTAACTTAAGTCATTCAAGAAGTTAATATGTTAAATGGAGTGAGAACTGAAGTTGTAGATGTTGAAGGTCCAGTTCAGGAAATAGCATGAACTTTGTATAAAAGGGAGCATTGTTCTCTAAGAAACAGAATTAACAATGCTTAGTTTCTATTAGTATTATACCATACTCTCAGCTTCTTTCTTTGATCTTATATGCTATCTTGATGACATGCTATAAATATTCTGGAGAAGCAGMCAATACAGTATGTCTGCATAAGGTAGGAGCTTGCATCTTTGATCACTTCTGTAGCAAATTTGACTGAAACTAGGTAAAAGTAGGTAGGGAGGAAGGAGGCACCTTGTGTGTCCCGAATTATTTACAAGCATTATTTCTTCAGGATCTTAAGCTAAAAAAGGACATGTGAGACACAAAAAGTACATAGAGATAGAAACTATTTATGAAAATAGAAAATGCTTTGGAAACATAAAGGCTTAAAAGAGCTTTGGCTTTTCAACTCACATGAGCTGGTCTTGTCACTAGGTGTCAGCATGGCAAAGAAGCTGATAAAATTGAGAGCAAGTTTCTTGCTTAATAATGGGAGCAGGCATTATATTAGACAATTTTGATGGCATATTACTGCCAATAAGGGAGTTATTGAGGGAGGAAAAATGTATAAAACTTTTGTCCATTATGGGGTTTCTTGAATAAGTATCTAGTATGGTCACTGTGGAAGTGCCTTCTTTTTTACTTGAATTGTGTGCAGCCATACACTCTGTGAACRTGTATTTGACTAATTTAAGTGAAATAAAACAGCCTCAATCTAGTATCTAATAGTTGCAAATTCTCCAAAGTAGGAATAAAATAGCTTTCTGATCCTTACAACGTGTTTATAAAGCAAAAACTTGCTTTCTAAACAATCTGTACACTTTAAATATACTGTTCCTTAAAAACCATCAGATAACTGACAGCAGGGGAGAGAATTTTCCTTTTGGTAGGAAAGTAGAAAAATATTTGCTTAGAGCATGAGATCTGCCTCATAAACTTGTATTAAATGCACATTGCATTGTCTTCAGTATGTTCATTTTTTAGTATCACCAGACAACTGGAGGTCATAGACTGACTCAAAGGGTCCCTTAAAAGATGACTGCAAATAGCTAATTTATAACAGTTTGTGTATGTCAAATTTCTAAAGGCATCTGTATGTTTTGTCAGTTCCTAAGAGTTTTCTACTGGAGGAAGGTTGCTTCCTGATTGTTAATAATTAAGGATATGTAAGGGATCCACTGAAGCTTGGCTTGTTTTTTTTTTTTCTCCAAGTATGTTAATTTAAAAAACAAAACAAACAAACAAAAAAACCCACATAAACAAACAACAAACTACCACCAAAAAATCCTGAACTGAACTGCTCCCCTCTCCCCCCCTGCAACATCTTGCTTTTAGCTTGAGTGGGATGATTGCACAGATGATGTCAAGTATTTTTATTTGACAAACTATTAAAGTAAAAGCTCTTCAAAAGCACTTATACTCTTCAACCATAAGCCCCTAATTCATTTGTAGGTATGAAACAACTGAAAGACAATATAAAGATCTACASATTACATGCAATTCACTAAATAAACAAATGGAAGCAATGAAGAAACTAAATGAATYGCTCAAGCAGCAGAATGATAGGTAAGTTCAATTCAGTCTTTTTAAAGCAAATTAAAGATAAACAGTAAAACTAAATAGTGCTTCAGTCTCAATTTTTCAACTGTGCTTTAAGTAACATCTGAGAAGTGGAGTTAGAGGAAGCGAAAGACGCTTCAGTGTTGCTTTATACATGTATGTTAGATGAAAATCCATAGTAGTGACTTTGGTAGCTTATTTTGGTTGCTCCTGTATCGGTTGGGGGCGGGGAGGAATACCCACAGACTTCAGCAACAGTAGGAATTAAAAAGAGCAATGAAGACAACCCAATTCTTGGGTGCATTTGAGGGGGTGGGGAGGTGTCTTTTTGGTTGTTGTTGAATTTTTAAATGCTATTATCACCCAAAGATTTTCATATATTCCCTTTTAGCCTGCAACGTTTCTCTGTAATGTTACCAGATCAGAAAAAGAAAACCAACCCTACTAAACTAATACATTTWAAAATCATATTAGAAATAGTGGTGGTTGGTATTCTGTCTGTGGTGTAAAACATCATTCCTCAACCATAAAACTAGCATTACTTATGTCGTCTTGAGGAATGATTATAATTTTTTCCTTTTTGATGGCTTATAATAGAGGTCTGATGTACCTTCCACCAACATAACTAGGAGAATAGGGTTCCTATTTGAGAAATTTTATTTAATATTTAATTTTGCAGAAGATATATTTAAAATATGCTCATAGGCAGGCCTTGTATTCAGTTTAAAAATAAAATGCTATTCTTGGTTTTACTTGCAAAGTTTACTTCATCCTTCCAGGCTCTTGCCTTGTCAGTAATCAGAGCAGTCCAAATCACTATCTTTGAGTTCTGATTCAAATGGAAAAATTTTTGTACCGATACATTAGTTTGCTACTGAATAGATTTGGACACTTTCACTGGTGCAATATGCAGCTCAGTGTAATTGGGAGGATATTCTGATGAAAGCTGCCCATTTTTAAAGGCAGGTCAGAGGAGCAGTTATTATATAGATATTCTTGAACTGCCACCAATAAAATGGAGACCATGGAAATACACTCCCCTCCTTTCTTGCTAGAGGCTGCAGCTTAGAAACTGGTAGATAGGAAGTGGATAAACAAGAGTGACAGCAGATGCCATCTAGGCAAGGCAAGTGGCAGTTACAGTATGCCTTAGAAATCAGGCTAGCTAGGAATGGAAAAAGTAGATTAGCTTCACAGAGTATGAAATGCTCAGGTTACAGCTATAATGCTGGTAGATGACAGTACCTATATATTAAATGATCGTGGAAACTAAATATTATTCTAACTAGTGAGGACTGCAGCAGACCTATATATGGGCTACGGCGATATCTTATGAAATGGTCGTTTTTKATGAGTGTTGTGAGACAATCTGGAAGATGTTCAGAATGGTACTGGAAAATCTTTATGCATAGACRTGCTTGCATGGATAATACCTGAAACAGGTTTTACTAGTGGTCTTGTTGATTCAGGAGCAGACTAGGAGCTAAAAACCCAGCATACTCAATCACTAATGGCAGTGAATTTTGACTTGGGTTGAATGACAATTTCAGTTCTATCATGGTATTTTGAATGCTTTGTGGCTGTAATCAAAGGCAACAGTTTCTGGTGTTTAAGCTCCAGGTATGAACCTTTTCAGTAGTTTCTACCGTGTGTCCATGATCAGAGAAGGGAAATGACTGTTTCATGGGGGGAAAAAAGGAAATAAAATCTGTACTCACACCCTGCAAATTCATAGGTTTTTGATTTGAAGCTCCTGACAGCAACTGGAAATGATACAAAATCATTCTAGCTTCTTAAGACAAAGAAATGGTGGCATATCTCACTTTGATCATTAAAATTTATTTCACTGCAATTTTAGGACTGCTGCACAGTTGGTAGAAACCGAAGATCACAGAAAAGAATTACAGCAACAGCTACAGGAGAGAGATGGCAAAACAGCGAGTAAGTCGCTTACCTAAAGGTCACTGTACCTAGAGAACTGACTGGATTAACTAGATAAGTGCTCTAGATAAGCAGCTATATCTTACTAACTTGTAAATTTTAAAGTTAGCCAGGGATATGTAATTTAACAGTTGAATGAAAAAAATACAGATTTTTTTTTTTTGAAAGGATATATAAATGTGATTTCCCAGACTATATGGACTTCACTGAATCTCTGCACAGCATGTCCCTTCAGGATCTTTTTGCAGCATGTCCATTAGAACTATTTTCTGTAGGAACTGCAAATTACAAGAGCTTAATTTAACTCTTCTGCAAATGACTGGAAACAACCACTAAAACTTAGCAGTAGGTGGCACTACTCAGTAATTCAATTATTAGCAGCCATGTTGAGTCTNAAAAAAAAAAAAAAAAAAAAAAAAAAAAAAAAAAAAAAAACCTGCACAAAAGCAACAACAAACTTGTCTCCCAGGCAATGCAGTATCTCTTTTCTAAGTTTGGCAACGCATCTTTTAATGTGTTCATTTTCTTAAGCCTTGCAACAGAAAATAAAAGTTCTGGAAGAAAAACTGAAAGCTCAGCAGAAAGAAAAAACAGATATGGAACAAACTGTAGATATTCTTAGAAAGGAGTTAAGTAAAACAGAACAAGCAAGGAAAGAACTGAGTATCAAGGTAAGGAATTATTTGCACCTGCATTCTAGAGACTGGAATTGTAGATATCTATATAACTGATAGAGTTGGTAAATCAATATTTCAGTGGTAAAGTGGCTAAAGAAACTAGAGCAGTCTATGTAGTGGACAGGAACAAATTCTCAGCTTTAATTGTATACCTTCTGAGTTCTGAGCAGCTGAGCTTGAATTTAAGAGAAAAGAAGTTAGGGTCCGGTTCTAATGAGGCTATATGAGGCATGGTGTGTGAGTACATAACGTTTGAAAGAAAGGCGGGGCGGGGGTGGGAACACCTGTAGTGCAATATTAAATAAGAGAATGTAGCACATTCCTCTTCAGCARTTTTGACTACTGTAAAATGTGGATTGGCTTACTTTCTCACCTTTCTCATGTCCTGAATTAAGGTACATATGTTACATATGTACGCACCAAAATGCATCTGATTTTCATTTTGATCTTTGAAATTCTAATAAAATACCTATTTTTATCTCTAAGAAAAATAGTGTCTTTTTTCAAAACAGAGACCAGTTTGGCTATACCAAGTTAACTGGGTAATGTTTAAAAAACAAAACAAAATCCCCAAAACTTCAGTGCAACCTATGTGTCCTTGCCTGTAAACTCACAAGGCAGAGATTCACTTTACATGCAAACTGATCAGCAATCACAGTGTGCAGTCTGGCAAAGCGTTTGCTGTATTTCCATTCTCTGAAAGCAAAGTCTAATCTCTCCAGGCAATATTATAAAGCAAATATTTCCCTTGTTCTCGGTAAATATTTACCAGTGCAGGGTTTGAAATGAAATGTGGATGGCTTAACTGTGAACACTTCTGCTTAAATAGGACAATGATAACATGGGGATTGGTGCTTTCCCATGGTATCTAATGTTTTGAAGTGTGGCAGTAGCTGTAATCATTCATGTGCACAAAATGTATAGCTGAGAAAGATATTTCTGAAACAAGCTTGTAATTTTAAAACTGTGCTTTTTAATTACTTGCTTAAATTCACCACCAGGCCACTCAGCTTTCACTGTATTGTGTATGTTTTTCAGTTGATTGGAGGAAATGATAATATTTTGTTTATTTCTGCAGGCATCTTCTCTAGAAGTTCAAAAATCCCAGTTGGAAGGACGCTTGGAAGAAAAAGAAGCGCTTGTAAAACTACAGAAGGAAGAACTGAACAAACACTCCAATATGATTGCAATGATTCACAGTCTAAGTGGTGGGAAGTTAAGTGCAGAAACAGTGAACCTCACTTTATAGGGCTCTGTTAAGGTTTTAGTATTTTATACATATGTATGAATATATGTAAAGATTTTTAAACTTGAAGCTAGCATACTATCTGGCTTAAAAAAAAAAAAATCTAAAATTAAAGTAGCTTAACTATCAATTGAGAATAAAAAGTAGTAATTGTGGAAGCTTTGGTCTAAAAAATCCTGAGTGGCTATATAGCAAATAGGTCTTCTGATGGTCTTGGTAGAACTATTATCATCTGTATTGGGAGCTGAATGCAACTTTTATTGGTGACTAAGTCACTAACCTTCCTAAATATATATAGGGAAACACAAAGCAAAACAGGAGTCGCTGTCAACTTTTTTTGTCTGTATATTCTTCTACTGGCTGCCTGGCAAGCAGCATGCTTCATAGGTTAAGCACTTTTATAGTTTAATCTTGTTAATTTTGACTCTTCTGAATACCCTTGTTTGTGCAGTGTTGCTTCCTGATGTCTAAGGTACAAACATAAAAATAAAATGGATTATATAAATTATAACATGTTACATTGAAAGCTGTATTTATCAGCATATTGGTGCAAGTGCTTCGTGTAGTAAATATGTGGAGGTGTTTCTAACTATGAGGAGATATGAATTTGAGCAAGTAGAACACCACATCTGAATGACTTTTCAGCAAATAGCATCAATTAGGGAAAGCATGCTAAAATGAAATACGTGAATGTACAAATATTTCTTAAATACTAGATAATACTTTCCTAATCCTACAACACTTCTTTTCATTCTTTAAAAAAATCTGCACTTTTTTGACAGTCCTGTCTGGTGCATGCTAGCTGTTGTCAGCATCGTCACTTTCTGCTGCACACCAACAGGATTTCATATATTGTTCATAGTATAACTATTTAGGTAATTTTGTTTTTTAAAAAAAYGTAGTTTCATATGAAAGACTAGTACTAGAATTTGATGCACGTTTTTGAGTGGTAGAACACTGTCCTTAGATTACATGCGACATGAATAACATGTCTTTTAGCAGTTGGCAGAATTATTTCATTAGTATCTCTATTTTAATAGAACTACCAGAGTTTTGGGTGATCTAATATATATCTTTTCTGTAGCATTACTGCCTTTATTTGTATGTAATTTGTAATGGCTAGATTTTAAAATACTGAGATTCTTTGTTTTTTCAGTTGTGTAATAGATGTGTCTTACTGAATCTGTTCAACTCATGTCTAAGTACAGCCTTGTATATTCTGTTTCAATTATACAACATCAGATGAATTGTATCTATTTTAACCTGTTCCTGAAATATATTTTTTATAACTTAACCACAGGTAAGATTTATAGACATTGTTCTGGTCTCTGTGAAGACCAGGGAAATAAAAAAAAAAAATTGCTCTATTTTTGGTGGCTTATGTATTCCCTTAAGTGAGGTAAATTATAGGGACGACTGCCAACTTTGTGCACAATACATGCAGTTTGGTTGCCTTTTTGCATAAAATGCAGTTATTGCTTAGAAAGGTCAAAAAAAAAAAAAGAAGTGTTATCAGAATTGCTGAGGTGAGGGGTTTTGTTAGAGTTTTGCAAACTCAATTGGGAAAGAAAGCTTTGTTAGCCATAAATTTTTACTTCAGTCTAATGGGTTAAGAAATTTGAGTGTCAAAGTAAATTTGCAGACATAGGTTCATTTCTATTTAAGTTTCTTGGTCATGGGGAAAGGGTAAGTAAAATTTTTTTTTTGCTCCCTTCCTGCCAGAAACTACTCATGTAAAGAAATTCAAGTAGGAAATGTCAGGCATGTTACTAATTAAACTGATAAATGCTGGTCTGACTTTGTTTTCAAATGGTGGAATGGGAGGGCAAAAACATCAAGCTGCTCACTAGAGTAAGGTTATGCAGTAATAAGGTTCATGTCCCCAGAAAATGGTAAATGAATCTTTGGCGTTTACATGATAGAATGCACCATAATAAGCATGGTGTATAAATACTGATTGTTTTTTCTTCCCCTGGAAAAATGTGCTGCTTCAGTATGCTGTTCTAAGCCAAGTGTTGCTGAACTCTGTTGGGTTGCATAGCAAATAAATGCATGGACACATCGAGCTACCTTGACAGCATTTCTGCATTCTTTCCTAGCAGTGCTTTTCCAATTGGTAACGAATAGTGGCTAATGGAACTAGAAAATAAATTGATGTCTGTTTAAAATTTTGTTCAAAACATACAGTGCTCTTCACTGTAGAAAACCCTGTAGATTTTTACACTTAATTCATGCAGAGAAATAGCTGCGTTCTGGGGTTTTGCTTTTAGGTGTCTGGATGTTATCAGTATTGAAAATAGTTCTGTAATAAGGTTCCCTGTGCACTTTTAATATTCTTGCTACATGCTGTATCCAATATGCTATTGGACTTTTTTTCTTTCCCCACAGGCTCCCTCATTTAGTGCAGAGAGTAGCTGGCACCAGCACAATGAATAGCTCTTCAATAGAGTCGATTTCTAATTATCTGTGTATTCTGTCAGGTTGTCAATTGCCTGTTTTGTAAGTGCAAAAACTCTGTCTTAGCTCAGAACAACCTCACATCTCAAATATTGGGCACTCTAGTACTTCTTATTTGAAAGTAGCTGCCTTTTATTCTACATAATCTGGAGAAAGTTTTCTATTCAGCATGTGGTTCTATATAGCTTTGTAAATTATTTCAATCCTGCTGTAAAAACAGTATTTCTTTTTCTGTAGTGTGTGTTTTCTGTGCTTTCCAGTTCATTTTTTATGTACTTTTTTGGGGATAATGAGATGGTAAACAGTTTGGAGTTGATGCTCTCCAATTCATCATCTGTTGTATGTTGTCTTCATCTTACCACTCCCCTTCTCTTTGGTCTTGATTCTGCGTTCTTTGATCTTTTTCTACTTCCCTGCTAGTGGTTTATTTTAGGCTTTCACTTTCCCCTACTTCTGCATCTTTCCACCTCTCTTTCACCACTGATTCCAAGTGACAGTGCCTACCACTTGCTCTTGCCTGGTGAAGTCTGTCTCGTATTCAAATTAGGAAGCTTTCTTGTGTGCTGTTTGCATCTAGTAGTGGAGTCTTTCCCACCTCTGGGATAAAACAGGCTGTGGTACTGAACTCTGACTTTTGAATTAAGTGCAATTGATCATCCTTGCCTGCACAGAAGATGGAACATGAAGCTTTTCCTGAACCAATTCCCATGCTGTCATTGTCCTCCCCCTATGCTTATCCCTGTTATAAACAAGACAGAACATGTTTGGGTTTTTTTATTGGTGTGGTCAAAATATCTATGCTGTAGTATTTGTGCTAGCACATGCAACTTAATGCAGGCAAAAAACTCTTTCCTCCCAGGCTTGTGAAACTTTGGCTGGAATTTTCTTAACTTCAGGATGAAGTTAACATCCAACGCAAACAGTAGGACTTTTGAGCTTTACAGACTGAAAGCACGGTCTTGCTGTAGGAAGTGATCCTAAATGTAAGTGCTGGTAAGTAAGCCTGTTTAAAACAAGCAATATAATGAACAGCTGATATGATCTTTGATAGATTTTTCAGGAAGTATTTAGTACTGATTGTGAGTAGTAGGATTTATTTAGAAATGGTGTAAACAAAATATAAAATTCTGAGTAAAGAAGTCTAAAAACCACTTATGCTGCAGATTGAGCAGTGCCAAAAGTGTTAACTGCTGGCCAGGATTTATGTCTTGTTTACGCTTACAATTTTCTTGATTCAGGGGTATGTGTCTAGTTCTCCAGGAATTCTCTAGCAGTGCACTCTTCTGGAATMAGTGCAGGTCAAAAATGGGACAAACTCCACTGAAACTGTGACACCCAGCTTTATAGGTTTGGTTTAAGTGTTTTTGTGAAGATGTACGGAGAAGTTCTCTGCTCCTTTTTCTTAGAGTTTATTGTTAGCAGCCAAAGATCAAGTATTTTTAGGCAAGGACTTATTTCAACAAAAAATGCTTTCAACCTTGCAAAGTTGGTTTATATATAAATAAACTCTTCCATGCATTCCCATCTGGTTACTTTTGAAATCTTCAGATTTGTTCACTGTCTGAAACAGGCCTCCTTTCCAACTCTCTCACCAATTTCCCTTCTGCAGCATGATGAAACTGGGAACAGTCTGCTAGCTCTATACCCCCAGTGACACATTCATATCTCTCTCTACCCCAGTCCAATCTAAATTGGCTACTTTCCTAGGAGTACACAGAAATGAGGGTAACTAGTTAGGCTGAATTCTGCCACACTGAAAACTGTATAGCTGTTGATGTAAATATCCTGGTAGTCCTGGACCATGCCTGACAACCAGGGCAAGGTGCTTCCCCACTTCCTGAATGGCAGCCTGGATTGTTCTGGTCACTGCTGGAAAAATTAGTACCTTTTATCAAAGAGGGCATCCATTTCAGAACAGAAATAACAAGGTAGTATGATCTTCATTTTTATGTCCAGCTTCTGTTTGAATCTGCTATGCCTGAGGTTCTCATAGTTGCAATATGTTAAACTCTTCCTAAGGGATGACCTCGTCTCCCTTCTGACATGTTGCCCTTTGACCTGGGATTAACTGGTGGTCTTGGCTGAAGAGCTGGTGGTCAGCTGGAATACCTTGTCTTACTATGAATGATTCTTGTAAAGGGGAATTAGTAAGAAGAGCCAGCTGGATCCATGCATGTGTTTCAYGCTTGGCATTAGTGTCATGTGTATGTGATTAGAAAGTCTCCATGTCTCCTCTTATGCCTGCATGGCTTTCTAACTGAACTATAAGTGCAAGTTTGAGTCTAGAAGGTGGGGCTTGTTTTGGGTTGGGGTTTTTTTTGGTTGGTTGGGGTTTTTTATGGCCATTAGCTTTTGTCTGAAAACGGAAGCTCAGGAATTATGGGAGCCCTTATATGATATGTTGCTACCATTGATGGGTTTACAGTCTGTCTTCCTAACCCATTATTTTTGGGCTGTGTTGGGTTTTGAGCAAATATTGCAGCCAGTTTGCTTGTAACAATAGATTTTTTTTTTAAACTGAGGATGTCTTTGGAAATGGAAATATACAAGTCTACTGGTGTGTATCTATTAAAACTTCCATGGTGTCTGCCCCACTACCCCATCTTTCCAGGAGGAATGTGTAAGAGCATCAGTGTGTGCTGCATTCTTCCTGCTGCCAGTATCTTCCTTTCTAAACAGATGGTTTGTGGAGAAACCACTAAAAAGGGAAAACAATGTAAAAAAGCTAGTGGGGCAGCAGCTTTCTCCTGTAGCTTTACGAATTCTCAATGTTGACTGGGGAAACAAACAAAAAAAGATGGTGTTGGGGGTAAGGCACCTGGCTGGGAGGAATGAAATCTGGGTTCACCTCATAGAGAACTTTAGTCATGCAGTGCAGGCTCTGGCCTAGCTTGGAAAATGGACTTCATGGACAAAATTGGTCACAGTCTAGGCAAGAAGCCTTAATGGCAATAGGAAGTGTTCAACCTAGTTGTATCAAACACRCATAGCATTACACTTGTAAAGCTGAATCCAAAGCTGTTAGGCTAATAGCTGAGCCTTGGTTCAACCTTGAGGAAAGCAGGTAATGAAAAACTTTATTTAGTGTATGGGGGCAGGAAGGAAGACGGTACAAAGGACCTTGAAGCATATTTGGGAATGATCTGAAGTATCTTTTCAGTACACGACCCCAGTCCTGAACATGGCATACTATGTGTGTGTGTGATGCAAACCTCTAGGGCTCTTAAAAAAAGACAAAACCAAGGACAACATATGTTACTCAGGAGTAGGCATTGTAGCTCTTGTTGCTTAGATGGACTCTGAAAGCACTGCTTGCTTGCAGGGCTTTAAAACATCTTCTAAAGCCCTGCATCAGAAATGAATTCTTCAGTGTTTGAGAAACGTGATGAAGGTGGCTTCACAACATGGGGAGCCTAGGGAGACGGCCAGTGCAATTGTGAGGGTTTTTTTTTCCTGTGGGAAGTTCCCAGCACTGGTTATGCTCTGGGATAAGGAAAGGAGAGTGCAGGGAAAGGGGAGGATTGTGTCACCAGATCCTAAACAAATTGATAGGAGTGGAAAAATCCCAGATTTCCTTGGCTAAGCTACTGTAGTATAATAGTTGACAGGAGTTTTCTTTTAATGTGGTTGGCTTGTGATACAGAGTCTCTGTTCTAACTCCAGCCTGTGGGTTGTCACTTAATACATGCTGCTTGAATTCTGTAGGATCCTTTTCCTTTGGGCCAAAATACATCTCTGAAAAGGTTATCTCTGCATGGAGATACTGCTGGGATCTCCCACGTAGCAGGGACAGCTAGCTCTTGATTTCCCCATACATAGCTAAGCCTTTACATGAGAGAGCAAATACTGTATTAGTTAAATTTTTCTTCAGAGTAACCGAGCTATCAGTGGTTTTAGGGTTTTGCACTGTATTAAGTTATTAAAAACTAATTTTGTAAGTAAGCAGCTGTTGTTTTGGCTCAGTTTTACTTCAGAATAATCTATCTGGGTGTATTATTTGCTTATATTGATACTCGAGTGTTGCATTTCAGTTGTGTTTTACAGTACAGCCGGAATGTCCTACAACCTTTGAAGGAAATATAAGGCTATTGTAATTTAAAAATCCAGAGGCTTATGATAAGCACCGGGGGGRAAAAAAATCCAGTGCTGCTCAGTTACAATGTATTGTGCTTAATCCTGGTTGGAGGGTGGGGGCCATGATCAGGAGCCATTTCTGCTTGCTTATGTGTCATATCAAGTACCTTAATTGTTTCTCTTTTTATCTCTTGAGGATAAAGCTTAGAAAAATATCTTTGGTTTATTTTTATCACGTATCTAGCAATTGGAAGTGAATCTAGGTTTTAAAAGAAGCCTTTAATTTTCTTATTTATATTCAGGATGAGATGAATCGATACAACTTCTTTGTTGTGGCTTTCTAAGGCAGCAGGAAATCTCTGAGAGCTATTGTGTTCATTTCGGTATCAGTTTAACGGTTTGCTTCAACACCGAAAAGCTCCTCAGAATATGCTTCAAGGTATTGTGCTGTTGCCTTGCTTGTGTTCTGCAAAGACCAAGTAAATGCCTTTGTGTCTTTCACTGGCAAGAGCAGAAGTCATTTTTATTGGGGGCCTGGGAGTGTTAATGCACTGGGGAACAGCATCCTGTCTGCAAGAGGCTGTTGTCACTTCTTCACCTGTTTCATGTCTGTGGCTTGAAGTGCTGTTTATTTTTAGGCACAGTGTGCTTAGAGTGCAATCTTTGGGCTGGCTGATACACGCTGTCCTCCAAGGTGTCTGTTTTCCCCCCAGAGGTAACAGGCTACTCAGATCTGTGGAGTGCCAGAACAGAGGTTGCTCCTGCCTCTCCCTGCGTGAGCAGAACATGGCTGCAGCTTGTAACTGCTCAAACATGTTCTGTTTCTTAGACTGTGCTCGAACACCTGCATATGTGTGAAGAACCTTTGCCAATATGTAGCTATTAAACAGATGAAGACAAAATATCTAACGTGCAGCCCCTTTCTCACTCATTCATTTCTGTATGGTACTTATTATGGTACCTACATACAATTACCTTCATGTTACCAACAGAGAATCAAGATGCAAATTGGGGTAAACTGCTAATTTGGAGCTCCTTATGTGAAAAGTTGAAAGTCTCCATTTGTTAGTCCATAACACTTTATTACAGGCGTGCACAATGTGCTTTCTATAGCTTCGAAGAATGGTTCTTGGTGGCTTTGGCTGCAGCCCTGGCACACAGTACTTTCATGCACTTCCACTCAGCATTTCGATGCAAATCAGGGGATTTCAACCCAGTTGCATGGAAAATAAAACCAGTTATGGTGGTTGCCAGTCTAAAGGTTGGTGTAAATGGCTTGCTTGCCATCACACAGGTACTCCGTGGTGAAGCTTCCTGGCATTCTAATGCAGCAAGCAATTACTTGAATCTTAAAATCATCTTTCTTTTCCCACTTCTGACTCATACAGAAGGCAGCTTCTGCAACAGACAGCAGTGCCTCCTTCACCACCTGACTTTGCCTTCCTCCCCACGCAGGCCTATCTCATATGCAGAATGAGGCAGAGTCCCCAGGGGAAAAATAGCATCTAATCACATCACTGGAAGCGGAGTGCTTACGCATGCAGGTGCTGAAGCGAGGTTGCACAGCCTCCAATTTTAGTTCTATTTCTGAAGCCTGGAGTACTCAAATGACAYTTTTCCTTCCCCCTTTCCCTCCTGCTCCCAAGCCTTGTTTATAATAAATCTAACTACTCAAGGCCTGATGATAAACTGTCATGTTTATTCATGAGTTGGTGAGAAGAAAGGATAGAAGCTAGACCTAAACTGCAGATACAATTTTATTAGCTTACCAAGTCTGCACACAAGGAGGATTGCAAACGACCATTGCTAGAGGGTGAAAAGCCTTTTGGCTGAGCCCAAGCAGTGCCAGTCCTGAGGTACAGAAGCTCTCCAGGAAATGACTTCACTGTTTGATAGGAGGGTGATACTCAGTTATGTCTCCTCTATCTCTTCTTAATATCCTGTTAAGATAAAACTGATGTTTTATGTCAGTAAGAGGGAAAGTTTAAGTTCTGTAAGAATTTTACTATCAGGCGTGATGTGTGCAATTAAAAATACTATTACAGTACAGCCATGGATAGGCAGGACATAGCTTGTGGGGCAAAAGACACTCCTAAGAAGTGTGGGTTGGCTTGCGTTACAGAAACTGGAGTGTCCCCTCCACCATCACCTCCCCCAAATTCTTCCATTTCTCAGAACTTAAGGCAGAAAGTGATTAGAGGAGAGATAGGAGGGGTGGTGCTAATCTTTGGGAAGTATTTTCCATTCATTGCAGTGTTGAAGCGTGATAAAAATTGTAAATTGTAAATCAGGTAGCTGAAGTCTGGCATTAGCCTCTGTTGTTCAGTGATAACATTTTCCTGGATTTCTCCCAGACTTGTTAAACATCATGACTCCCTGGCAAATCTAAGAAGGTCATGTGCTTGGATGAGAACTCTGCTGGACTGAATATTAAACAATGACCATTCATACCACTGATACAAGCTGGTAATTTTTTTGTTGGATAGTTATAATGATGCCTCACAACTTAGGGATAAGCTAAGGGGTTCAGTGGGCTACTGATGCCAGCTGGGTTCTGGTAATTTCTGCACTTGTGCATAGCCCAAGGTAAAGCTAAGCTCAGCAATTGAGGTCAAACCTGTTTTACCGCTGTCTAAAATAAGTTGCTTTCCACAGTTCATGCACATGGCCAGCTTCCCTTTCATTCAGTAAGGTACTGTGTAAGAATTAAAAATATCACAATAGCTTTGAGCTTTTTCTTAGTCTCTACATATTATTCCTCTATGCAAAGGTCTCTGCCATCTCTTTAGCGCCTTCTGGGGAAGGAGGCAGGATTTTCCCTTATTCCAGGAACAGGTCTGTAGTCTAAGCTACCATCTGGATCATAATTTTGTATATAAACACCACTGTTTATTATAGAGGGCTCAACAACTAAAGTACTTGCTGCATGACCTTTTGCGGTAATCTTTGCTGCTCAGTTCTTCACGGTACGCATGTACTTCCTTCTTTGCAATGTTTTTGTCTTCAAAAAGGGCAAGAAAGGATGTGTTTATTTTTACCCATTTAGAAAGGGATAAAGCTTAGATGAGATCTGTGACTTGAGTTCAGCACTCAGGTAGCAACACTTACAAAGGCTGATCGAGGCAAGTGAAATTGGATTTTGTTATCTTGTGTTAAAGGCTCCGACATGCTTGTATCTTTAAAACGTTAAAAGCTAAATGTCCTCAGATTCAAGATCCTTTAGGCAGGCAAAATGCTAATGCGAATGCTAGCTACAAACATTTTGCTGTGAAACTCCATGAACTCATTGAAAATGGTTTTCCAACATCTTAAAACTATTAATACCTTGACTGGGAAATTTGTTTGGAGATATTACTGCACATCGATGTTGCGTTTTTAACAACCCTGTTTAGCAAAGAGAATATTGGCTGGTTTATATAGACTCAAGTGGGTCGATAACTGGGTAACAGATGCATGTGACATGCTGGAAAACCACTTACAGAACAATAGCCAAGGTCACTCCATGTCATTTCTGCAGCGTGTGGCAGAACTGCGGAGCCAGGTCTCCCTCACCTACTTTTCCAACCAGGAGTAATGTAAACTCCTCTTCACAGATCCATGCATAAATAGATTGACTTCAGAAGAGAAGGAAAACTCAGTAGCAGGAGCTGGTTACTATGGCTATATGCATTACTCACTCTAAATGGAGAAATCAAGCCAACAATCGCTGTATACATTAACTATATTTGTATACGAAGGAAGCTCATTGCCAGCAGCTGTGTGAAGGTGTTGTGCTGAAAATCCAACTTTGTTGATGCCAGTCAAGGACTTACTGACTTTCATGCATTTAAAGCAGTGCATACTGAAAGCAGCAAAATTTATGCACTGTGGGATTGGGTCCTTTGTCCTCCTTAAGTCCTTCTTTTGCTCTATGCAAAAGTGACCTCAGTTTCCTCGCCTCTGTGCCCCTAGTGATCACAGAACAGCCCAGGTTGGAAGGGACCTCAAAAGATCATCTGGCCCAACCTTTCGTGAGGAAGGGAGCCTAGATGAGATTACCTAGCACCCTGTCCAATTGCATCTTGAAACTCTCCAGTGAAGGGGGCTCTACCATGTCCCTGGGGAGATTGTTCCACTGGGGTGGAAACAGCACATCATGATGCTGGCTTGGAAATTACGGAGGTGCTAACTGGCCCAGGGTCTGGTGTACAGAATATGAGAAAAACAACTTCTGCCCATGTTGGCTTCAGAGTCCAGCTTCTAGCCAGCTACAGACTTGTGGAACTGTCACCAGAGTCACTTTCCCTTTGTCAAATGTCATTGGAATTGATCGGTGAGGAATAAAGGTAACTGTAGGTGTGGAGAGATCTATAGCACAACCACAAGCCTCATTTTCATTGGCTACAAACTTAAAGTATTTTATCTTTCTTTTTTGAAGTTATCCACTGAAGCTAGTGTTCCTGGGGGGTACCTAGCAAATACAGTTCCCTTATTTTGTTGCAAGGTGGCTGTCAGAGCTGGGTGTTGGTTTCCCCCTTTATACAGTGCTGTACAAACAGGTAAGTGTTTGGTAGGTGAGGGGGATTAAGCCAAGGCTGTTACCACCAAAGGCTCTGGCTAAAGCTCTTGTTTCTGTCTCCAGTGCCTAGATTTTCATGCAAGTGGGAGCAGTGGACCTGGGTATTCTCAAGAGACGGTTTGCAGCTTAGAGCCCAAACCGACGGAGCACTTCTATTACCTGCTGTCAGTTGTAATTCCACTGTTAAGGCTGAAGAGGTTTTTGTGCTTAAAGTAGGGGCTGAATCTTTAATCTGAACAGAAAATAGAGCATATTTTCTACAGATGTAAAGCCTGCCTTTTGAAAATGGACTAGATTGTTGCAATCTGCAAATCTTTTAATTAGCCTGAGTTCAAATTAATTAAAACTGTCATATAAAGAATTAAGCATTTGCAAGTTTTACCGAGTTCTGAATGATCTTAATGGAATAAAACAGACACTTGGAACTTTCCATGTAATTAAAAATAATTGAAATCTTTTGCCTGCATGTATATGAAGAAATCAGCTAATAATTAAGCCAAGCTTTTAGCAACGGCTGTATTTAATGTTACATGTAGAGTACAGCCAGCCTAAAAATTCTTAAATAGGTCCATCATGATATCAGAGGGAATGCAACTTATTACCAGTCTTCTGCAGATAATTTGCAGGCAAGCACTTTACTGGCTGAAATGCCACTCTTATGGGGGAGACAGGGCACACATAGACTTCCACTGGTGGATTAACCATGCCACTTAGCTTTAGTCTTTAAAGGTTAAATGACTTAATGGTTGAGTGGCTTGCATATTTCTGCTTGAAATGTCCCCCATACCACTGAAACCTTGTCTGCTGATGGGAATGAGGGAGAACCACAGAGAACACCAAAAGTTTGGTGCTGGCAGGACTCGGAAAGTAGGATCTTCACACCACTTCTTTGTATGTGTTCTCACTTTTAAAAAAAGCCCTAAGCCAGTTCTTCTACTGCAAATTAAAAGCCAAAGCTGTGAGTGGAACAGGCTGCTTTGTGACACTCCAGTCGTGCAAAATAGGTGCAAGCCTCTTTAGAGGACTGGTGGCCACTGGTTGTCTTATGCTTCTCCAGTAGCTCTGCCCTTAACATAGGGCTCTGCTCCTCCAGAAGGCCAGAAATCTTGTGCAGGAGTCCCAGCTGGTGCTCCTCACTTAGTCTCCACGTAGTCATTTTGAAATAGGAACTTCCTGAAGGGGAGAAAAGGAAAAAAAAGCCTGATAAAATGAATGAATGCTAGTGATTACTCATTCAATGAATTCAGAAAGGTGGAATCAGCTTTAAAAAAGCTTGTAGGAATACAAACACTCAGATGCCTTAGTCACAGTCTGTCCTCACTATACAGCAACACTGAGACTTTTTGAACTCCCTAACCATATGTATCTTATTTCAATTTAGTTGGGTTTCTCTTTACCTAATTTCCTGGATCAGTGATGCTTGGTTGGAAGCTAATGGCAGCATCATTGTCATATTCCTAACTGTAATTCTGTCCTTAATATGTATTTTTCTTCAAGTTGAATAAATAAATACCAGGCTGGATTTACTTAGATTGGCTGATCAGAAATAGTGTTGGTGCAGGAGAATGGTATAGCCTCTGTGTATTTGCATTTTTAATACTAATGATCTGTTCCTATCATCAGTTCATGCAGAATTTTCATCTTTTTCAGCTTTTCTTTTATGTAAGGGCCCTAATCCTTTATGGCTAGGAAGATACTCTCTTAGCAAGTGCTGGATTCCTTTTTTGGTATTTCAGATCTCTAAAGAAATTCTGATAGACATGACAAGTGCGGAATCTTGAGAATGATGAATTAGACGTCAGCGCTTAATATGTTTTGTCAGGTTGTAAAAACATCCAAGGTGCTGTGTCCATCCTGTTGTTTCAAGGAGGGGTTTATTTTGGGGGAAGGGGGTGTCTTCGAAGACAGTAATGAATAAAGGAGGAGTAAGATTGAAACAATATCTGCTAATTATTCTTTCTTGCCTATATATGGTTGCCTTTGTTTTGTAAATGCAGAGCCACAAGTGATGAGCTCTCTGGATGCTCCCCTTCTGCCATGCATTTCCCCCAAGTCCAAAAAGAGAATGGGGTGGAGGGAGATTATGGGCCGGCTCCTAGGTCATCTGGTCCTTAGCTGAAGGCAGGGAGAGAAAGGAGGTAATGCTAAGGAAAACGAAATTATATAAATATGTTAAGGCATGGTTGAATGGTTGTCATTTGACTTGCTCTTTGAATGCATGCCATTACAAGCAGCCTTTATGGCTGGCGGAGGTCCTTACACATGTCCTCGCACACACGCGCTCTCCTCGCTCAGCCCGTTGCTGCTGAGCTGGACAGTGGAAGTCAGACATGAGCCTGTTCAGTGAAAGAGCACTGTGCAGAAGTGTCTTTCCTTTGCTAGTACCTTTTCACTTCTGGTTCTGATAACAGCGGTGGGAGACACTTAATGGAGATAGCTGGATTAAGGCGGGCATTGCTGACTCCCAGAGCTTGGCTATTGTGAAGGGACTTGGACGGCCCTTTTTTCCATGTTATGACTTTATCAGTGATTTAGTGTCAGAAGTCTGGAGCTCAGCTCAGCAGAGCCCCATGTGACATGTCACACATTGTCACTGCTAACAAACAGGCTGTGGTATGGGGAATAGGAAGAGCGTGGAAGGTTTCGTTTCATTAGTCCTTTTGCAACCTCCTTTCCGTAAGCTGTACAGAAGCGTTCATTCATACTTGGTATTTTTAATGCTCACTAAAACACATCTTGAAGCTGTAGTCTGAAAGACCGTGTCCTTTCTGGTTAAGGGAGCATTTGGGTGGGTTTTTTTCTTTGAACTTTATGCGTACACTGTGATCAAATCAGTACGACCTGTCTGCATTGTATGGGTATGGAATAGAATTGGTGCCTGCTGTTAGTCTTAAACGGTGTTTGGTTTATTATTTCTGGGGAATGGATCTATATGTCTGCTTTCTGATTCTTTCTCTCATTGAAATAAATTCTACTGATTAGTCTCATACACCAATTTGCATGCTTTTTTTCACGCCAAGGCACAGACACCTTGTGTGGCAATAGAAAACTAGGTAGTTCAGGTGTATTCAGGACAGTTTTCTGATTGCTGCAAGTAGCTAAAATTCAAGTCTGTGTGTCCAATGAAGAGTGAGCCAAATTTCCCTGAGAAGTAACTTGAAACATAATGGGCATTGCTATTATCTTTGAATGTGTAGTGCCACTTAGTGCTATTGCTCCTTATACTTTCAGTATCTAAAATCTGCCCCTCTCGTTCTTGATTCAGAATAAACTGGTTGGGCAAGAATGACTGGCCATTAGTTTTTACATGGGTAAACCTCCTACTTTTTAAACCAAGTAAGCGTGAAAGAGACGACCCATCTGGTGATGCCCGTTTCCCCATGAAGAAGAGTGGGACTTGCTCCGAGGGCACTGTCAAATTCTTGCAGCCTTATTGCCCAGTGGTTTTTCCTGGTCCAGCAGCGTGATCATGAACAGACTGCTTAGTCCCTCTTCTGAAGGCAATCAGCTTTGTAACTCCACACAGAGAAAGCAGTGGGAATTAAATGGCAATGATATGGATGTGGGCCCTACCTTTGCCTCAATCAGTTTCCCTTTCCTAGAAAGGTGTCAGTAATTTCTGTATCACAGTGATTTTTTTAATTTCTTTTTTTTTTTTTTTCTCCTGAGGATGGATACATTGCAGATCTTGAAGTATGAAGGTATGTCAGTAATGGATGAACGTAGCTATCCAGACCGTGCTGGCAATGCAACGGAAATCATCTGCACTTAAGCTCTGCAATTCCTTCTCTGCAGTTCTGGTGCACATTTGGGTGAGGATGGGAGGGGAGATTTTTCTGCTCTGGAAAATCCCTGTTCATCAGCTGCAGTACAACAAGAAGGACCAGAGTTTCCACCTGGACCAGTATATCTTGACAGGCAAGAGGCAGAATAATCTAACTTAAAAAATAAAGCTTCCTTTTCTTTTTTTCCATAGCATATTTTCATACCCCAAAATAGCCCATATTTTTGTCAAAGTTCTGTGTTAAATTTTGCAGCTAAGACTTCTGCTGTAAATTTGGATTCTCTGAAAAACATCAGTGATGATTTAGAAAAAAATTGTATACATCTTTCTATAGCTATATAAATGAAAATGTTATTTTGTTGCCCTGCAGGAGTTACTGTTAGGATCCCATTCTCTCCTCTAGCAGAGGCAAGGCACCAGACCTGCAGAACAGCATCTAGAGAGATGAGATGAATAACCATCTGCATCCGCAGGGCGGTACAGCAACAGCTCTTCAATCAAGACTGTTCCAAAATGCTCTTTTGGTGAATAGGTTTGAATAGACAGAGCTGCTGGTGAGAAGTTTCTGTGGGACAGGCTGGATAGATCAAAACCTGAGGTTTTCTGTTGAGTGAGTTTTGATGAAAATTTAACAAGCTACTCAACTGAGCTGGTGGTCCTGTCAAATGAGCTGTTTGGTGTTTTCATGCCACTGAGCTACTGGTATTTAAAGTGAAGCTTCAGAGGCCCCCACTGAGGCAGGGCATATTTCCCATTCTTGCTCAGTGTTTTTACAGCAATCTAGCTTTGCATCATCATACCAGATGCATTATTTCTTTTCTTCTTTCCCTTTTCTAGACCATTGTGTGAGACCGAAGTGCCTAGAACTGTGTATGTGGCAGGTACTTTGGCATTGTGCAATAAGCCTCAAGCATATAACCTGATTTTTTTTTGTCCCCATCTCCTTCATTTTTTCTTTCTGTAAAGACAAAATGTGTATTTCAACTACAAAAAAAGATATTTAAAACCAATTCTGTTACAACAGGATTAGCTGCTGCTGGGGAGCCGCTGTGACTCTAAAGGGAGTTATGCCTGTAACCTCACTGGAAATCTCAGCTGCTGCTCGCTGTTGTGGCAGAGGCGGTCCTCCTCCGCAAAGGCAATGCCTGGCCGAGCTTGGTGATGGTCTCTCGGTGGGTTTTGGTCTAGACRCAAAGCGCAGCTTCTCCCCAAAGGGCTCTGTGGGTTTCTCTGGGTGGTCCAGCGTGGCCTTTTCTCACCGTGGCCTCCCCAACCCTCTCTCCTCTAACTCTTGGCGTCTCAGCACTCCCGCCTCTGCCCTTCCCAAACAGCACTGAAGCAGTGGGAGTCTGCAGCAGCCCGGCGTGCTGCAGCTCACCCCTTTCTGATATCGCCCTGCCATGCCTTTTCAGAAACTAGTCTGAGGTTAGACATGATGTGCTCATTCAGCAAAAGAGAAATGCCCTGTGCAGAAAAGAGGCTGAGCTTAAAGTGCTGCAGGGGTTTTGCTGGTGGCAGGATTTCAGCTCTAGCGTCAGCCTCTGTGGCTCGCTGGTGCTGAGCCTGGGTAGCAGGAGCCTGGCGTAGTGAAAGGGGCGAGTGCAGCGGTGGTGGAGTCCGCCACGGTTTGGCTGCGGTACAGCGCCAATTTGCAGGATCAGTTCAGCAGGTCTCCAAGGGGAAAAAACTCATTTTACCTAGTATTAGGCTGTAAGCATGGAGCATCATAGCTGGGAGGGGAGAGGTTAGAAAATAAACTTGTTTTCACATATCTGAATCTATATATATGTATGTATATATATGTTTAGATATATACACAGACATATGAATATATGTGTGTGGGTTTTTTTTTTTGTTGTTTGTTTGTTTGGGTTTTTTTTATGTATATATACACACACACTTATATGCACACACCAGCCAGTTGCTCCAGAACGTTGCTGCTGGAGAGAAGGATGTCATGTCCATTTTTGGAGGTGTTTAAATTTGACTGACAAGAAGCATCAAGTCATTAGACCATGTGAGAAGCACAGGCTTGTGCTTTTTTGGGCTTGTGGCAGAAAATAATCCCTCTGGAAACAGATTTTTTTTTTTTTTTTTTTTTTTTTTTTTTTTTTTTTTTTTATTGGGCTTATTTTTTCATGGAGCTTTGCTGACTGAGTTTCCTGGCAGAGGTGACCAGCTCGGCGTAGCTGTGCTTGGAAAGAAACAGTGTCTTGTCTTTGCTTACAGAATGTAAATGCTGAAAAACTCATACAGTCGTCTTCCTGCAGTGCCTTCTTGCTATTTAGTGTCCTGCCAATCACAGGTTTATTCTGTCCGCACTTGCAATGTTAATAAGGTATCCCCATGTGGCAATTATTTCACCAATTAAACTGTCACTGCATTTTTTAGCATGGGTTGCAGTTGGCATAAGGTAAACACAAGATAGCAAACAATCGTTGACAAAGTCGAGTTACGACTCAGAGAGTTACAGAAGCAAACAGTTGAAAAATCGCTTGTGTCTAAAAAGGCATTAATATTTTCCTTTCTTTCCACCTCCACAGCAGCAAAACCCGGCCATCAGCAAGGGCTGTACCTGCCTCTGCCCATACCTGAAAGGCAGGCTCTGAATCCTTGAAGCTGAAATGTAAAAAAGGCAAAGAAAGGCGAGTTGCCTTGCAGAAGCCTGGCACCGGGAGGTGGAATATGTTGTGTCTGAAGGCCTAGGAGTATTTTAGGGCAGCGCTGCCTTTGAAATGGAAATGTGGTTTTCGGGCTGCTTGGGCAGAGAGAGCGTGTCATAGTCACAGGCTGAAGTAGGGGTAATGAAGTACCCTGTCTTTGAAGCCAGATTGCGTAACACAAACCCTAGAGAGACGTTTATGGACTTTTTCTTTTCTGCATTCATCAAGGCTAAAATACTCCTGACTATTAGTTTCAGAAGGGCATAATAGCATTGGTGAATGGGCTACGGTAATTCTAATGACGTGCTGTGCAAATAAATGCTTAGTTAATGAATACTGAAAAGATTAGCCTGAACTACTTACATGCATTAGTAGGGCTTTTAACTCCCTGCCTTCCCCCAGTGGTTATGGATAATGCAGAGCAGTTTAAGGTGTGGGGGGAAAACCCTAAATCTCGCTAATGGCAATTAGGATATGTGAAAGTTGGGAAAAGGATGCACAGCAATTCTGAAAACATGCCATTACATACTCTCTGACCTGATGGGCAGGGTGGGATGCTCAAGATTATTGGAGACTGAAAACTTTTCGCAGRGGGGATGGGGGAACATCAGCGTTTGGAGAGAGAAGAGCGAGAAGGCACATGACAAAACTTCTTTCCCTTCCCCGGCACACCTCCGGAGCCAAAGAGCTGAGACCATTTATTTAATTAGGCTCACTTTTTACTGTTTTCACCTTCCTATTTTTCTTAGGGCTGTGAGTCAGTTTGAGATTGATTTATCAGCGCTGTTAATTTGCTCTCAAAGCGCTGTCAGTCTCGCTCCCAGAAGCCGAGCTCTCCCATTAAAACCCTGACCTATTTAAACGTTCTTAAGATACCGTAATGATCGAATGTCAGCAGGGGAGAGGCAGCAATGACAGCTCTGAAATTTTTATTATCCTAGCCCGGGTTAGGAGGGGAGCATGCCGATGCAGCCCGGAGCTCGGCGCTTGGCATGGGATGAGAGGCGGGGGCCTGCTGGCAGCGTGGCCGAGGGACGGATGCTGCTGTGCGCTACCAAGCTAATAAGATCGGCTACTCTCTCTTGTGGTTTCATGCGTTAATTCTCCGCAGTCACTGGTGATTTCAGGCTGTTCAAAGCGGGAAGAGGTATTCTGTTTCAGGGGTCTGCATACTGATAGCAATAGATCATGGATTTCAGTGGCTTAAAAGGCACTTAAAACATTTTTGGTGGCTTAGAAATTATTTCCCCAGGCATGTTTGCATGAAAGCAGATGCTTTCCATAGAGAAATTTAAATTTCCTTTATACTATCACACCACATAGTAGCTATCAGCAAAGAATTAATTGGAGGAAACTATTTAAAACGATTATTCTGAAAGGAGCGTGAACAGAAGCTCCCGCTACCTCTTCAGGTTGCAGACGCGTGTGTCCACTGCCTAGCCGTGTGCACTGCAGCAGGGGGAGCACAAAGGCTTGCAGAAACCTGAAAATCTTCAGTTCTAATAATGCGAATCTAGCTGTCATAAACACACTTTAAATGTACTGTTTAGTGCCAATTTTCTTATCCTTTAGAGATGTAGCTGAGTGCAACTATTTTTAAAGCTAAGCTTCTTTCCCCCTCCAATTTCTCTTTGGGGCATCGACGGCTTAAAGAATTAAACCATAATTCTTCACAAGAGAAAATACATCCACTTGTACAGAATGGGCTTGAATTTGCTGCTGGGTACGATGTTCACATTTTTCTTCTGCCGAAACTATTCCCACGTGGATGACCTTTTTCTTTCAAAGAGCATCCGACTACATCATTTTGGCTCTTCCCCATTTGTCCTTTAAACAGAGACTGCAACAGCAGCAGGGACCAGTGACCAAAAAAACCTGAGGTAAATAATAGGTTCTCAATCTCTTTTGATACAGTCGCTTAGATGCACCTCGCAGAGGGATAGTCTTTCTGCTTGCTTATGGACCAGTCCCGAGGATCCTGACTCAGAAGATGCTTTCTCCAAGCATCTGTATTTTGAACTAGTGTCCTTCTACCTCATTGATCTTGCTTTTCAGGAGTGCCGGGTTATTACAGTGCACGTTTTATTAAGAGTAATCTACAGGCCAGCTTTTGTCAAAACACAGCTGGCTGGTTGATCTTTTTTCTAAGAAAATTGAGAGGGTTTATAACTGGGCTTTTACAGATCCCAGATGCCAACTTTTCTATATAAGACCACAATATTGACACTATCTGTGTCTAGAGCTGATAAACGTTATTGCATTCCTTTCTAATATGTAATGTTTTTAAAAATAGGTTAGTCGCAAGGGCTTCTTATCAAAGTCCCTCGTTTCCCTAGAAACAGTGACCAGCATTAACCTTTCTAAAAGTAGCCCCTGCGAGAGACAAATGTCTTTGGTTGTCACTGTTAGAAATTTAATCTAGGGGAAAAGTGCTGCAAATCCTGGTTCATATTAAGACAAAGCAAATAAACTCCAGAAAGGCAGGAACAACATGTGCAATACCAACTCACATCAGGCTAGCAAGGAAAATAAATTGATCATGTTCGAACCAGTACTGGCTGTGTCCCTTTCTAAGTGACACAAGCATTGAAATTGCATTGGCATCAGCTRCGGAAACAGTTGTTTGCAGCCCCAAAAAAGCAAAGGGAGGCGTGGGAGTGAAATTGTAGTGTTCGTGCAGGACTGATGAAAGCTGAATATTTGCAGAACAGAAAAAATGTAAGTGATAACAGAGTATTTGTAAAAAGATGCCTTCTAAGCAAAGTAGGTGGTAATGGGAATATGGTGTTTAGAAGTAAAGCTACTGGCAATGTGAGAAAGGAGCAGGAGGGAGAGAGTATCAGTGCGTTATACCCTCATGGCATTAAATAATCATATTCTCAGTCTTCACAGCAGAGTAACAGCATCCATAAATCTGGGTGATGCATGCAGTTTACCTTGTTTCAAATTATGTGATCAGGAGCATCTGCTCGAGCTTTACACAATCACTCGCTGTTCACCTAAGCAGCTGAGATCACTAGCTCCATTTTCTTTTTTGCCAGATATAAAGCAAACAGGTGGTGAGTTAGATCTGACATCAACATACATCTATGCTGCGGGGCACCGAGCACCTCTAAAGCAGCAGGCTGGGAAGCAATTCTGGTTTAAGGAAACGCGTGAGAAGAGCACGACGGCCAGTCGAGCGCTGGAGCGTGACACACGCCACTCGTCTTCAGCTCAAGCGCAGGTTCCTTTCACAGATGTATCCAGACCAGGACTGAAAGCCTCACCCCTAGCTTTAGCAGAGGGCCCTCTCCTCAACTTAAGCCTGTCTGGAGGTGGGCATGTCTCTACCAAAGCAGTAGTGATTCTCTGTCTCTTGGTTGCATTTCACAGATGCTAAAAATACCAGGTCACTAAAGCACTTGGATCCTCAGACCTGCCACATCTATCKCCCGTCTTTGAGTCTATCACTTCCATAAATCCCTCTGTTTCTTAAAAACCTACTTTGTCTGTGCAACCTGTCACTGTCCAGTCATCAGGACAACAGCTTTAAAAATAGTAGACTGAGTATGCAAACATTTTTCTTCTTGCCTGGTCACAAACCAAACCACTTGTTCCTGTGGGTATCTAAGAATTCGATGAAGCTGTGGATAAGATCCCTCCCTGCTCCCCCTTGTTTCCTTGGAATTGAGTCTTCTAAAGCCCTAATATATTGTCTTCCCTTGCGGCCAACAAGCATTATCCACGATATTTATTTTCATTTGTGCTTTTATATTCAGTTTATGCTAGAACCAAAGGAAACCTATATATCTACCTGTGCTGGTACAAGCAAATCAATCTGGATGTGTCAGGTTTTTTGCTATTTATGGGTTGAAGTGAAATGAGACCTGAGTTACTTATGGCGCTTGTTTTACAGGATAAATTAGTTTACGATAAGAAGGCCAGACATTGCCTAAACTCAGTCTCATAAATGAGTTTCCTGAAGCAAAGCACTCACTAAAATTGATGCCTACTTTGTTCGTTATCTGTGATTCACTTTCGAGGCAGAATCAATATATTCTTAAATTTCTTTACTGTCTTACCTTGCTCATAAACTGGGGAATACCTGTGTATCCCAAACCTGAGCCTATAGGCTTGGCTTTTATCCTCTGGGGCCCAAGAAAGGGATTTAAGGTGCTTGACTGGGACGTGAGAACTCGCATCCTAGCTTTGTTGCATGTAGGCAGTTTGTTTCACATAACCAAATTCCCTTTAAAATCACTTGTACCTCGTGTAAGAAGCTTTGATTTTTATTTTCTAGGGGAGTTACATTCGAATAGTCTTAATTTCCACCCCACCCCTCCTCCCCCAAGCCCATGGTAATTAAGTTCTGAGGCACTCGGAAAAGCAATACTTGCCCCTGTGAAAACACAGAGGCAGGAAAAGCTTCTTCCATGAAGTCATGGAGCAAGAATGGCGTGGCGAGGGGCGGCCGGCGAGGAGCGTGCCGCTCCCCGCTGACATTCCTGCCCCCCCCTTTCGCCAGGGCGCAGCCACACGTGTCCCCTTCTCGGGCATTGTCTCCTCACCCGGGATCCGGCGGACAAATATAGGCATGGAGGAAAACTGCTGATGCCTTTAAAGAGTTATCACCAGTGACCTTGAGATAGGGGCATATAAAGTCTGGACCAGGCGGAGTCGTGACACTTTCTGTGTGCTCTCCAGGGTGAGTACCAACTTCTCTCACTTCCTCACTTCTAAATGCGGGTAGCCAGCTGTGCTCTAACACTGTACCGTGGTTTTGATGTGACTAAGGTTTTCATGTGGCTTAAGGTTTTAGTAGTAATATCACTAAACATATAGCACTATGTTAGTCATCCCAGGATGCTGCTTGAATGCTAGGATGACAAATACGTGTTTCTTCTCTAACATCAGCACATTCATTTAGCCAGCTAGGATAACTGCTTAGGAAAGTGTCAGGTCCCTTGTAATTATGCATTGGGGTGGACTGATTAGCCAGTACCTGCAAGTCATATTTTCTGTCTTCTCTATCATCTGCAAGAGGTTGATGGCTTATGCAGTTTGCAATTTTAAGCAGCTCTTTGGTCCAAGGAGTTCTTTGATCCAACCTGAGTTACAACCCTTGGAGAATTACTGGGTTCCCTTTCAAAGACAGGCGATGCCTGCTGTCGTTGCTATTGCGGACGAGCCGTTAGCACTACAGTAACTCTTCCAACAGCCCCAGCAAAGAAAGACAAGGACCCCCTTTCCAAGTCTGAACGCACCACCAAATTGTTGGTGGTCCTGGGCACGCCACTTAACTTTGTGTAACAATATTGGCTTTCTACAGGGTATAGGTATTTTCAAGGATCCTCCAAAGTTCATATACAAGGGCTGGCTCTTTTTGTTGTTAGCTAGAACAGACTGAAAGGAAAGCAAATGTCTTTAGCTCTGCCTTGTCTTTCCTGACTATACTGCCTTTTAAAAGGTATAATCCTATGACCGTGAACCAAACAACATTTCCAATTTCTCGTATCTGGCAATGGATTTGCCTCACTGAGTTCTCTGCACCCACAAGGTGGGCGCTGCCTGCGCTCTGATCTCTGTTCTAACGCCAAGCGCATGAGACTGCTGAAGAAAAAGGGACTCTCTCCCAGCTGCCGTAGTGCTTCTGTACACCATAGCATGTTGGCCATAGTGGTTGGCCCTGAATATATATGGGGAAAAAAAAAAAAAAAGAGATAAGAAGGTGATAGCTGAGTGTCCCTAAGAGGTCTCCAAATGGAGCTAGGTTGCACAGAAGTGGTTTAGAGTACTTTAGTGTATATTAGGACTTGTGAGAATCTGTCCCGAGTCCTAGAGATTAACACTGGAGTGGCTTCTCTGGCATTTGCACGTTTAATGTGAAATGACACTTACATGCTCTAACGCTGTTCTGTTTAAATGTATGAACTGATGCAATTTCATTGCTCCACTACAGCTAAGACACACTCCCCATGGGAGAGAGACTTTGCCATGCTAGTTTTGAGTTGTGCCTCCAGTTGGGAATTTTGGTCAGCTCAGATGGTGTTAAAATAACAGGCGATAGTTGTGCTTATGTAGGCCCTTAATCTTTGAAAAGGAAAAAAGTTAAGGCTAGTTCTGAGGAAGAAAGTTTTTGCTCTACAGCAACAAGACAGAAGGTCTCAAGCTTGTACTGCAGCAGTGGGAGAGGGCTGGATGTAAAATGTTTGGCAGCTCTTGCTGTCTTAGGGCTTTACATTCCCCAGGAGGAATGTGTTGAAAAAAAACTGCCTTGGTTGATGAAGAGTTTTTATCCTTACCAGGATTTTGTTAGAAAGAAATTGAATTAAATTTTGAAAGACTACAGTGTCTGTCTTGATAGGGTTCTTGAAAATTTGTCCAGCTGCTCTGGATATTGCACAGTAAATAAGGGAAGAGGTAATATCTGAGGGTCACTTGTACAGCTTCGAATAGTAATCAAATGGTGTCTTGACTTCAAAGAACAAAAAATCTGAAATTCTTAAATTGTGTGCATGCGTGTGTGTACACCTTTTAGTAGTGGAGCTTCTTTTAGATGTTCTCTGGACAGCAGCCTGAGTATTTTACATACGTGTGTGTAAGTATTTATACGTGTGTGTGTGTGTGTGTGTGTAAAAAAAAAAAAAAAAAATTCTATAAAACCATATCTGTATGATCACTTTAGAGAGTACATAACAATCAAATTAATTGCTTGGCAGTACAAACCCAGCAAATCGGTCTCGCTTACACCCATGTCCCCCGCCCTCTCTTTCATGATAGAAGGCTCCTAAACACCATGGCCTTGTCATTTGAGAAAACAAGTGTAGGTATTAAGCTGGACTAATAAGCTCAAATCAATCTAAAAAACTATGAAGCCCTTGCACCAATACTGCAGATACACTTGCCCTCTGCCGTGCCTTGCTGCAGGGGGATTACCCAAGCTGGGGAATTCGGAGGTACCAGCAATTTGGGAAGCTGGACCAGCACAGGACCTCTCTGAGCTGTGTTAGTCCTGGTTTTTCTAACATGCTAATCTGTGCAATCAGAGGAGTGTGCTGCAGGTAGCAGAGCTGCTTCCAGCTCCAGTGCTGGCTTTCTCCAGCACGAGCGTGGGCATATGTCCCTAGAGCCGCACCAAGGGTGTCACGCACACCCTTGCAGCAGTTCTCAGTTTGCAGCAGTGAAACCTTGCTCCATGATTCCCAGAAAATGCCTGCCTGTGGCGATGCTTGAAGTGGCTGAGTGGCATGGCCCCAGGGAGACGTGCTGGAGAGCCTGCTCCAGGCGAATTTGAAAGGGGCCCGAACAGGCCCCCACTAAGTGGTTTTTAAAATCACAGCTTCAAGTGGTCGGTTTTATCTCCTGCTCTTAAGCACCGTTCGTTCCACAAAGAAGAGATTAAATTCTCCCGTGGAGATAACTGTTGACCCATGCTGAGGTTTTGAACCACGCAGGATCTGGCTGGCTTTAAATAAGCTGAGCCAGGGAAGGGTTTAACTAAGGGTGCAGTATAGCCCCAAATCCGTGTTAGGTGTTCGAGTTTCAAATTAATCATCACTTTGATCAGCCACCTGCCACATTGTGCCGAGAGTTTTGTAGTGCCTCAGATCATCCACGAAATAGATTCTTTTTTCCCCCCCTTTCTTTGGTAGACCAGGTCCCTTTCTTTTTCCTCTTTGAGCTGTGCCATCTTGAACCCTTGCCAAGATGATGGACATGTCGGAATTTGGGGAGGCTGCTCCCTTCCTCCGAAAGAGCGAGAAGGAGCTGATGATGGCACAGACCGTCGCCTTCGATGGTGAGTTGCATTACCCTTTATGCTGCCAGTGGCCGGTTAAGAGGGATAAGGGTTGCATCCAAGTGTAGTTGTGGGAATGCAGAGCGAAGCAGGATGCAAAGCCTCCGTTGTCGCTGCTGTGCTGCTGCTGCTGTTTGAGGTAGCTGGTTCAACCAAGTTCTGGTTTCTTTACTCTGCAAAGCTATTAAAAACCTCTAGGTAGTACTAAATAGAAATAATCTATCAATTTATGATAAGTAAGTCATTAACTAGATTTAGGAGCAAGGTGTATTTGTACTGCTCTGCTAAAGGGGGATCACTTCTTTGTCCGTTTGAAAGAAAAATGCCACACATGGATGTTCCTGTAATGAGAGAGATTCTGCGGCCTGACCAGATGCCTCGTTATGTTGTACCTGTACATCTGTTTGATTTGTAGGCCGTATGACAATCTGATGTTAGCTTTTAGTTTCCCATAATTTACTTTTCATGGAATGGATTTATATGAGCCCTGAGGTGTAGTAGTAAGTATAAATACACCAATAACTACAGCATTTCACTATTCAGAACAGTTGCTGTAACTAAAGACCTAAAGTCTAGTGCAGCTACTCCAAACTCTAAAAAGGTCACATACATAACTCAATGTGAGTTATTAATATTGCTGTTTTTCAAGACAAACCTCAGAAGAGTGTGCAGGAATAAGGTTAAATCTGATAGCTGGCAGGCAAATAATGTGGGCTGAATTCCTCGCTCAGATCGCAATTTTCTGTGTGACTTTTTAGCAAATGCCTGAATTTGGGCTTGGATCTCAGTTCTTCCATCTGCACACTGGGGATAATGATTATGGATTTCCCGTGGAGGCTGAGACTTAGCCAGCATTTGTGAAATATTTTGACACCTTGTGCTGAAAGGATCTAGAGGAAGCCAAGTGGTAGTTTCAAAGGGGAGACAACATTTGGGAGCCCTACGCCTTCTGCTTTGGCAGGCAGTTCCCCAGCACTGCCAGTCTGCTGCAGTCCCAGAGGTTTTGTGTCGCTTGCGCGGAAAAAGTAACCCAGCAATCTCGCTTAGCTAGACATGGTGTTACTGTTTGATGCAAGGYTGTGAACCCTCGGTCTCCTTAATTTCACAGGGAAGAAGAAATGTTGGGTTCCCGATGAAAAGAAAGCTTACGTTGAAGCTGAAATTACAGAAACCAGTGGTGG
The DNA here is from genome assembly GCA_035582835.1 of Phoebastria nigripes. Lineage (NCBI taxonomy): Eukaryota > Metazoa > Chordata > Aves > Procellariiformes > Diomedeidae > Phoebastria > Phoebastria nigripes. The sequence continues at coordinate 593,171 of JAYKAV010002878.1, read as the reverse complement.
CAAAGTGACCGTGCAGACAACAGATGGAAAGGTACAAAACCGGTTTTGTCTGATCCCTGACTAACAAGGCCGGAGCAGCAAGCTCCAGAAATTACCTGTCCTGGTTTAAGCTCAGTTGCCTGTTTCATGAAATGGGCTGCGAATGGGAAGCCCCAGTAACTGATGCCATATCAGAATGATGCATTGTCATGGTTTAACCCTGGCCAGCACCTAAACGCCACGCAGCCGCTTGCTCACCCCCCGCCTCCGGTAGGATGGGGGAGAGAATCGGGAGGGCACGAGTAGGAAAACTCACGGGTTGAGAGAAAAACAGTTTAATAATTTAAATAAAACAAAGTAGAACAGTAATAATAACAGTGATAACAACAACAACAGCAACAGAACATACAAAGCAGGCGATGCACAATGCAACTGCTCATCACCCGCCCAACTGACGCATGCCCGAAACGCAAGAGCCCATCCCGGCACCCAGAGCCCCCCCACACCCCCTTCGTTTTTATACTGAGCATGACGTCACATGGTATGGAATACCCCATTGGCCAGCTGGGTCAACCACCCCAGCTATGCTCCCCCCCCAGCTTCCTGTGCACCTGGCAGGGCATGGGAGGCCAAAAAGTGCCCGGTGCAAGCACCACCCAGCACCACCCAAAACATCAATGGGCCATCAACGCTCCTATGATACCAAACCCAAAGCACAGCACACACACCCCCAGCTACTGGGAAGAAAGTTAACTCTGTCCCAGCCGGAACCAGGACATGTGTGAAAAACCACCAAGGGAAAAACAGCAATGCGGTGGTGGGTAAGCGAGCATCAGCCACCGCACGGCAGCGGGCAGCCTGTGAGCAGAGGTATGCAACYAGCCAGTTCTGCTTTGGAGCCCAGAGGTAAAAGCCCAGGCTGTAGCTAAATCCCATGGCTCCTTTTGCAGCCATACCACCGTGCTCCTTACTTTTATCATCTTGGCCTTCCCCCATTCTTCTGATAGCTGTGAAAACAAACGGTATTACATACATAGGCTGGGTTTGAGCTGAAGGACTTCCCTCTGCAGGGGAAAAAAAATACGTTCTCCTATAAGGTGTGTGAAGCAACAGAAAATCCCAGTGTTCTCCAGTGTTGCCGTGCTTATTTGTCTTTGCAGACTGTGACTATAAAAGAAGATGATGTGCAGTCAATGAACCCTCCCAAATTTGACATGATCGAGGACATGGCTATGCTGACCCATCTGAACGAGGCATCTGTGTTGTACAATCTGAGAAAGCGCTACAGCAACTGGATGATCTATGTAAGGGTCATTACAAGGGTATATTTAGAAATCTGCATTTCAAGTGCAGATTTCATATTTGAACATGTTGTGTTCTTCATATTCAGTTTACAACTTTGATAAGTCACAAAACTGAGGATCTTGCTCATTTTTTCAGGAAAGAAGTTGCTTGGAGCTGGCTTGTGTCTGAATACAGACAAAACTGATGACTAAGATGGTGTCTAGTTCTTTGGTTTTGCTTGCTTGCCTAGGAGAGGGATGTCTTGGGACATACTTTCAGCAATCCAGGCTTTGGGGAGACTTAGTTTATTTTTCCTCTCCTAATATTAATCCGTGTCAATACCAGCCATGGAGATTTCCTTGTTAAGAAACAATGCCTCAAGCTTAGAGCACACGCATAACTTCTTTTAAGTATGAGCCTTTCTGTCTTTAGTTCAGTAATTTTATTCCCTTCATTTTCAGTGCTGACATCTGTCTTGTTTCACTCTGGCCTTTTCCCTTGCTCTGTATCTTCCCCATGACATCATTAACATAATTTCTGTCAGCACCAGAACAAGCTTCAGTAGCATCTAATTTTATGAGGTCAAACTTTCGCTCTCAGTTTGCTGCATTCAATTGTGTCTGAAATCAGTCAGGGGAATCTATAGATTTTTCTAGCCAATCCCTGTTCTGGTTTTTGGTGTTCATCAGAGGAGCGAATCCAACTTTTTCCCATTTAAATTCTGATTGTTAAACATTTTCTGCATTTCTCTAATAACCCCTGTATGGACACGTATGGCCTAAACCATAGCTTTGCTTGCAGATCAGTATACGTAGAAAATTTAATTTGTCATCTTGCCTTAATCCATTTACTGCTTGGGGTTTTTCGTTTCCTTGTAGAAAATAGGACTGAGGACTCATGCCAAGGGCATTCTGGAGCAGGTCCTAATGCTATTTTTAGGGGAAGGCACCTGGATTTCACCTGAAACTTTTAGAATGTAATTGAGCTCATTAATCTATGTGCACATAGTGCTTGTGCCCATATAATAACTGGGTTTCTTTGAAGATTTTTGCTCCAACCTGGACTAAGTACCTGAAAAGTTACCAGGTAACACCGATTCCCTGGGGTTATGACTGCAAACTCATTCTTCCTCAGAACGACCAGGCCCCAGCTAACTGATGTAGATAGCCCAAAGAGCGACTATAAAGATAGATTTTTACCAACTGTGCTTCTCCAAAAGCTGAAAAAAGCTCCACAGCTTTGGGGAACAACGCTATGAAGTTGTTTTCTCTTTGAACAGCGACCAGAAATTGCCCCGAGGTGCTCACATCAAATTAATAATGGGAGATTGTTTCTCCTCCTAAGAATGGAGTTCGACCAGGAAAGCTGTAACTTTTTTCTTTCCTTCGTAATGCTGGTTTCAAGAGGAAACAACTCTTGTGGGGTAGCAAGGCAGAAAATCAGACGTAGGTCTATTTGCTGCTCCTTTGTTTTGCTGAAGGGGCTGTTTCTGGTTTTGGTTGTCATCTTGAAAATACTTTTCCCCCTTTGGGAAACTGTTTAATAGCTGTAGTTTTGCTATCAATTGCCAATAGGAAGTCACTTAGCAGGCCAGCAGCTTTAGAAATTCAGATCAAAGGCTGAAATTCCGGTCAGAATTCAAACTTGGATCAGAAGCTGGCAACACCAGGTCCTGCTTGGTTAACTAGGACTTTTTTTCTTATTCCTTGGGTGGTTTTTTTCACTCTTGTTTTGTGTTCCTCCCTAGACCTATTCTGGCTTATTCTGCGTGACTATAAATCCCTACAAGTGGTTGCCTGTCTACAAGGCGGAGGTCGTTGCTGCATACAAAGGCAAGAGGCGCTCAGAGGCTCCTCCCCACATCTTCTCCATTGCTGACAACGCGTACCACGACATGCTGCGTAGTAAGTGGCACTGTTTGCTTTCAAACTTGGTTTCGCTTTATTTAGCTGACGTGACTGGTACCGGGTGGAAGTTTGTGAGAGCTTTTGCAGCGTGCAGCAAATTTGCAAATACTCTACAGGCAACAGGGGCTTGGCAGTCTACATCAATTTTTTTATATACATTTTTATATTTTTTTTTAAACTCCCCTCGCTGTCCCTGTGGTACTTCTGGTAACAGTAAGCTCTGTATATGGATTRTCTGTAAGGTGCACAAATTTAGCTGTCTGAACTGGGTGAATTCATCAGTTTTTAACAGAAATGGGGCCATGCCCCAAAGGTCTGTAGGTATTTTCCTAACCTCAAAAATAAACTTATTGTCAGTTTATGCTCAGTATTCTAACGCTTATAAGATGTATTCATTCAAAGGTTAGTGAAGGCCAGCTAAGGGTGCTGTGTGCCCGTCGTTTGCACAAACCTGCTGTGGGTCAGTGTTGCACGGACTGCTGTGGGTCTGGGAGCCAACCCTGTGGCAACAAACTCCAGATTTTCCTGTGAAATTTTCTCACCCTCAAGTTACTGGGAAAAAAGAGTGTATCAGCAGAGGGCAGCAGTGATGTGCTCACACCAGGTCCTGTGAGGCGGCAGGGTAAATCCCAAAGAGACTTGGTGGGAACACATCCTGCAGTCACCTGGTTTTAATAAAATGGAACGTGCCACAGCTGTGAGGGGACAGAAGGCACTGGGGATGTGTGTGTGGCTGCAGAGAGATGCTCTTTTATCAGATAAGGGTGAAATATGGCCAGGGTGCCCAATATGTAGCCTGTCATGATGACGAATTAAAAAAGAAAAGAGGAATTTAGGCTCAACGGCTTGGGAAGCTGCTATGATTTAGCATTTGCTGAACTTGGTTAATAATATATTAAGGTTGCAAAGTGTTCTAATAAATGCTTATTTCTAGTCAGGCCATTAACAGCGGGGACACTAGAAAACATTCCAGCAGCATGGCCAAGTGAAGAAGAGTACGTACGCATAGTAAGGAGCGGCCTGTGAACAAACAGCAAAATGACTTGGGTTGGTCCAGTATTGCAGGAGCAGAAGGGTCAGATGTGAGCAAAGATGTACTCAGCAGTAAGAAAAGAAACATTCTGATGACAGGAAATTACTTACTTTATTATAGTTTCCAAGACACAGGGGGAATGTGCATGACTGACAGGTCTTTAATACCGGCTTGAACAAAACACGGGGGGAGGATTCAGGGCAGGGCTAGAACTTGCACTGCTGGAGGTCGGACTAGGTGATACTAGTTTTTATCTTTCTGTCTCTGCTTCATGTGATTCTCTCCTGTCCTTGCAGGACTGATTCTGGAATAGTTCGTACTCATTTGCAATTATAATAAGCAATTAGTACAGCCTACTAAGTTTGTCTCTTCCCCTCCCCCCTCCACAGATCGGGAGAATCAGTCTATGCTGATCACGTAAGTGCTTCTTTTTTGACTGATTTGAGACTGTGTTGCTGCAAAAAACTTAGAAGAAAAAAATCCTACTGAAATACAAGTTGGCCCTTGAAAGCTCAGCGAAATTGCCTGGAACTTGATCCAAGCCAAGTAACTGGCAATTTGGCTATCTGATGGCTGCCTTGAGCCCCCTGAGAAAGGAGTAGCTAAGGRTTTGATGGAGGCTGGCCCATTTCTGATCTCCATCTGGTGTTCATTTCAAGTAGGCGTGAAAACCACTCAGTAGGCAGTTAAAGAAGCTTCTTCCAGGGTTAGCCTTGCTGAGGCTGCTCTCTTCGGACACGGAAGACTCCTTCTTTTCAATGTGGTTGCTCTTGCTGCAAATTATATTTAAGGATGTTGTGTAGACACATCTAAAAGGCATCTAAAAAAGAAGAGGCACATCATTTACTGGCAAGCATGAAAGATGGAGAGTTGGGTGTCTCTCTACACAGTTCACATGTGCTCCTGGATAATGCTGGCAAATTACTGCAGCTTTTCTATATGTTTTCTAACTCATTAGCTGTATATAGGTATACCTCAGATCCTCAGTCTGGTTGTTTGTAATAAAACTTCATGCCCTTAAAGGAAGCTCAGTGTAGCGTGGGTTTGTACTAGATTTCTGAGCCCAGTCACGTGAAGAATTAGTTGCTGCTGTCATAGGCATTCACCTCCTCATTCAGTCAATTTCCACTGAAATGGCCAAACAACAGGCTGCAGAAATCAGAGTCAGTGATTCTGAGAACAGCCTGTGTGCGGGGAGGAGCTGGCAGGACAGGAGGGTGAAAGGATGAGTTACAGCTCTTTGAGCAATGCCTATGTTATCTTCCTCCTTCCTTTAGCGGAGAATCCGGTGCCGGCAAGACTGTCAACACGAAACGCGTCATCCAGTACTTTGCCACAGTGGCAGCCCTGGGTGAACCTGGTAAAAAGAGCGTAAGTCTGCTGGTGGCTGTTTCATTTCAGACTCCCGAGTTTTTTCTGTTGTGTACAACTGACCTCACAAGTCTGCATCCCAAACACTGGACCATGTGCTAGGCTGCAACAGGCATGGTTAAGAAAAGAAACTGTTGGGAAAAGATACTGACGCTTCTACACAGCATTACTGAGAGCGTGCTGTTCTGAAGGTAGAAAGGCAATGCTCACCTGAACTTGCAACGCTCGAGACGGAGCAGCAAAACCACTCCTGGTTCTGAACAGCTGCTTGTTGCTGCTGCTTTTTTCTAGGAGTTTTAGTTTTCGTGTGTGTTAAATATGTTTCTAATCGTGTTAAAGCTGGTCAAAAGATGGGGAGACTGTGAAGATTAAGAAATTTGATTTTTTTTCACATGGAAAATAGTCTTCAAAAGGACTAGGATTTATCACTTCTCATCAAAATGTCTGTTTTGTTGAAAGCTTTTTTGTGCACAAAAAAGGAATGTTTTGGCCAAAGATTTTTTTCAATCAGCTTTTCTGTATTTCTCTTTGGATAAGTGCTGTTCTGCTTATAAGTGCTCTCTAAGGTTACAGTGAATACTGTATTCATGCTGCTTTTTGTCTTGTGTTGCTATAAGCTTATTCAGTACGAGCTTCATTGCACTTGAAGACTCAACACTCTTCGTGGTGAATTAACTGAGTCCTATGAACTGTGTTTATAAGGCCAAAATTTCAGCCAGGCTTGGATTCCGTAAGCATAACTCACATCACCAAAATCTAATATACATTCATCTGAGGCCTGCAAGGCTCTCTTAACAAATGATTGAGTGGTCTAGAGCCAGTTTTCTGTGTGCAATGAGGTTGGTGCTCATAATGGTGTCTGAAACCTGGTGTGCTCGTGGAACAATTATGCAAATAACAGATATTGCAGCTGGAAGATATTCCATGTAATTTATCAGCTCAGGTCACATTTTATTTTCATTATCATCACCCCTTTTTTTCAAATAATCCAAGAGTTCAAGTACAGCACGATCTAATTGTCTAAAACTTGCCTGTTTGCATTTACATCCTTTTATTCTTACCACCTGGCACCAGTCTCTTTTCTCTGTCCAGTTAGTTAGCCTTTTGGTTCATTGTGGAACATCTCCAGAGCAAAACCAGGTAGATGTTTGGAGTAGGGGTTAAAACAACTGGGTAGAAACAGCACTTGGCTATTTTGTGATGTATGGTGAACACAAAGTAACAGTCGCACGTGCTTTTTGAAGGAAGGCTTCAGAAAGTCCTGCTGGTGTGTTGGTGCCCACTAGACATCTAAACTTGCTAATCTTTATCTTTTGTGATGTCCTTCATGTTAGTACTCACATTCTCTCTTTTTTTTTTTTTTTTTCCTCCATTGTGTTCCTCTTTTGACAGCAACCAGCTACCAAAACTGGGGTAAGTCATCACCTTTGCTATTTTATCTTTTCCACATGAAAATGGTACTGGGCTCTGTCAGTCCATGTCACAAACCTCAACATTTCACTTTGCGTGGTTCCCGCAGTGAAGGATCCCTGGGGCGCAGGCAGTTGAAGTAGTTTGCTTCAGCAAAYTGAAGTTTGTGTGAGTGATGGTTAATGCTTTTCTTATCTCCAAAACTCCCAAAGATTACAAGCTCTGAGTGCCTTCAAATCTAATGCATTTTAGTGCTCGTCCCTGTCTTCAATAGCCCCTCTCCTACACACATTCACTTGGATGTCCCCACATGCTTCACAGTACATGGGAAGATATGGTGATTTCTTTCGTATGCAGATGGCATAAAATATCAAATCTACAAAGCAAGACAGTAGAGAGCAGCAGACTGTTTGAGGCCTTTTAAGCACTCTTAATTGACTGATGATCTTGCTGTTACGCCATTCACACTGTGCCACCCCTAGGGTGGAGCTAAATCACTTTGCTATGGAGGCTTCTCTCTATAAGTGAATGCATGGCTGAGTTATAGTTGACAGCTGAGTTTGTGGCCTGTAGGTTTCTCAATAGTATTTCAACCTTGATTTCTAGGGAACCTTGGAGGATCAAATCATTCAAGCAAACCCAGCTCTAGAAGCTTTTGGAAATGCCAAAACCCTGAGAAACGACAACTCCTCACGTTTTGTAAGTCTGTAGCATAATGTAACGATGTCCTCTTCAACAATGGCCAGTTAATAACATCTCTGTAATAATCCCTTCATAAGTTGCTTCTCATTTTGTCCACTAAAATGGTTGGATTTCCACTCAGTGGAAGAATAACAAAGTAGGATCTAACCAGGAAAAAATACTGGAAGGATTAAAGATAAAAAGAAACAAAGAAAGATCCACCCTGAATAATTGTTTAAACTGTACATGATCAGGAGACGAGCAAAGCCTAGCTTTATGAAGCCTTTTGAACAGCAATGGCACGTCTTCCCCAGGACTGCCTCTGCTGCATAGCCTTATTTCCTACCATGTTTTCCACTAGCCTAAGTCATTCCCTCTCCCTATAATAGCTCTACTTTGTCACTAAGTGTCAGAAATACAGGACAGTCCCTGCTCCCTCCCACATCTTCCCCCTCTGCAGACACACCCACACGTGCGGCAGTACTCCTACCTTAGATCCATACCATCTACCTTTTTGGCTGAGTAAGCTGCCCCTGCTTGTCCCTCAGTGCTGACGTGACCTTGGGCCTCTCCTCGTTGCCATTAGGCTTGCAGAGCAATCCCCTTGGGAGCTCTGCCTCTGCCACATCTGGTTGACGTTGGCTCAGAGGTCCAAAAGGAATGGCATGAGGATGACAGCCTGAGTTTGTAGCCCACAAAATGAAATTGGAAAGGGGTGGAGAGGGTCAGAGGTTGTAAGCATCTGTGGAAAGCTACAGAATTGTATAAGGATTTTGTCAGCTGGAACGGAAATTAATTATTTAAAAAAGTTGATGTGTTTGAATATGATAAATTAAATGAAAACTACTCAATTTTTATGAATTTTGGGGCATGAATATGCAAATTTAGCAGGCAAAGCAGTGTAAAATCACATCACCCTTCTGACGTAAGTAATTGATATAAGTTAGGACTGCAAATGAGGAGGACCCAAAAAGGAACCTGTGTGTCTTATGCCCAGGCTTATTGCTCYGAGTCCTGTATTACAGTAAACCTGCCTCATGAAACTGGAAGCTACGTGCATTCCCGTATCTTAGCCTGGCAGATAAGTACACTGTTATCCTTTCCCCACAAGCTGATTACATAGCTGTATGTACAGATTTAGGCTTGGAAAAGTGTAATATCATTGTCTGATATTTCTCATTGAAAATCTGCCTGTGCAAAGCCAAGGGGTTAGCATACACTGATTCTTTGGGCCAAATGATTGCCTTCAAGCAGCATCCTTTGTTTCCCTCTGTGTATACTGTATGCACTAATTAGAATATTCTTCTGTGTGAATTAGGGTAAATTTATCCGAATCCATTTTGGAACCACAGGCAAGCTGTCATCTGCTGATATTGAGATTTGTAAGCAGCAAACTCTCTCCTTTTAAAAAATACAATTGCTCGCCTGAAAGCTTGGAGAGCCTTTCTCACTGAATTTTCCCTTGTGCGACTAGATTTATTGGAGAAATCCCGAGTGATTTTCCAGCAACCAGGTGAAAGAGACTATCACATCTTCTACCAAATCCTGTCAGGAAAGAAACCAGAGTTACTGGGTAAGCATTACGTGGATCCACAGCTTTTAAGAACCAACCTTCAGCTGAATAGACAGTGGCTGAGGAGGGGGCAGGGGGCAAACCCATGTGGAGAAAGGCCCAAACACTTCTGCTTGATGAAACTGWACTTCCACTGTCAAATACGCTCTTTTAAAGATGCTGTTCCAATGGCAGCAACAGAACCATTTTTCTGTGATATAATGATGCAGGTACCCTATAAAGTGAAGTGATATTACAGATTAGTCTAAAGGGAATGAGACTCAGACAGGACTCTTAAAACGTAGCATTATAAAGGCAAAAAGGCCACACTGAATTTGTGTAATCCAAGGTCTTGAAACATCTGGAAAATGCTACACCTCCAAAAGCATCTGTGGTGATAAAACTTTAATTATCCAGATTTTCACATATGAGGAGATTTGCTTATAGGTCCATGAAGAAAAGCTAGTTTCCTCTTTCTGCCCCAAGTACTAAAACTGGCATCCTAGCATGTTGTGTAGCAAGAGAGAATAAGCAAAGCTGCCTGCTGCTGATTATGTGGCGATTACCCCTTTCAAGCTTCCCCTGGGTGAATGCGGTCCCATAGACCTGCTGGAGAAGAGCAGAGAGCAGATGAGGTCTCTCTGCTCCCATCTCCTAATGCTTTGAATAAAAGCTTCACTATTTAGTTAAGTGATGTGGTTTGCTGACTTTAATTTGTGCTCTGAAGGAACACATTTTATAAAATACAGTGAAGAGTCACTTTATTGCTCCACTAAACTCCTACTAAGCCATAGCAATCATAATCTGTTTTGAAGTCTTATTATCCTGACAGTGCGTGATCAAGTCCCTAACCCTCTTAGCTTTTACGTGGCCTAATTAATGACGATTACGGGAAAGATTTCAAGGAAGCATTGCACTGAGGTTCCTGTGTGAATCCCTGTGCTGGGAAAATAAGCTCTTTCTCGTAAACTGTCTGTCTGTATACTCTACAACAGCACACACCTTTCTGGCCAGCAGGAGCATGTCTGCAGGCTCTTGAAGAGGCTGAAACCAATGGGGACTTCTGTTTTGTAGACAAGAAATGTATGCGTTTGTATATAAACACATACATATCTAAAAATAGATAAGTATAAATATAGATAAATGAATACATAACATAGTGACTACATAGCAAAGTAAGACAGACTTATAGAGAATATGATTTTATATACCCATATATTGATAGACATATATATGTTTACATACATACGTATTTAGACATGTAGGTATGTGTGTATGTATATAACAGATTGAAATCTAGACCAAACCTTGGTCTGGGGAATGAGGGTGAAACTTTCTGTTCATTTAGGGAAGCAGGACTCTCCCTGTAGTTTTGGAGCCAGCTAGCTTTCTAGAAAACAACTCACATTTTTGGATTTTGATGTGGAGGAAAAGGAAAGAGGAGAGAAAGAGAGAGCCATATTCAGACTTTTGTTCATCAAGAGCCAAGTGTCTTCTCCAAAGAGTCCTGAAAGTCACTATTTTGTGAGTCTGTTATAAAAGAGGGGAACCATGGCCATTGTCCCTGTCTTGGATCATACTGAAATCTTTTTCTCCTCTGTACTTAGATGGGATTTTTACCCCTACAGGCATGCAAGGCAGAAAGTAGGCTATACGGGAAATGATGAACTCGGTGTACTGCAAAACATGCTTAATAGATGTGTATGCAGTATTCCCATATTCTTTTTATTCATGCTTTCTCTAAATCTTGGTCTTCAGGCTGGAATAGTAGAATGAGAGAGTTGGTTGCTGCCCTGCAGTTGTTTAAAAAAACAAACAAAAAAACAAACAAACAAAAAAACCCAACAACAACAAAAAAACAAAACAGAAAACAACTTTATACACAGTTGTGCACAGACGAATGTATGTCAGAGTTGATCTTTCCATCTCCGTTTTTTTGGGATATCCTGAATGGATGGCAGTTTTGACCTTGGCAGTTCTTTTACAGATATGCTACTGGTATCTACCAACCCATATGACTACCACTTCTGCTCACAAGGAGTAGTTACAGTGGACAACTTGGATGATGGAGAAGAATTGATGGCAACAGATGTAAGCCTGTATTGATTTGACTTTTTGCTTCATAGATTAGGTGCATGTGGGGAGGAAGAGTGCTGGCAGGAGCCTAAATTCTGTCACTGAAACTATTGGACTAAAGTGAAAGCAGAAATGGGTCTTAATTGCATTCGTACTATGAAGCATGAGGTCTGATAAACTATTATACTTTTGAATCTGGCCTTGCTCCATGTAATGCCCATGGGCATAATGTTCTTATAATTTTGATATGTAAAATGCTATATAAAGGGAGCTCTCCTCCGGCTCCCCAGCCGCTGCTGGGTCTTCAGGGTGTTCCAGTGGCTGCTTTGCGAGATAACACCCCTTGGCAGGTTAGTAATATCTGCCATGCGAAGGTAGATTGCGGGGCTGCAAAATGCCATTGCTTTTGAATAGGGAAGTGACAAAATATCTGCGTTTCCTTTTCACAGCAAGCCATGGACATCCTGGGATTTGTGCCCGATGAGAAGACTGGTTCCTACAAGCTCACAGGTGCCATCATGCACTTTGGGAACATGAAATTCAAACAAAGACCCAGAGAAGAGCAGGCAGAGGCTGATGGCACTGAAAGTAAGAATAACACCTAAAATTACTCCTTACCTTCAAAAGTCTGGCATGTATCATGCACTATGTTGAGGAAGAAGCAGCCTGTTTGCTTTGATCTTGCACAATGTAGCTTCTGCTCAGCCAAGAGTGCTGTGCTTTATTTGTAGCAGTGGCTTGTTCAGTGGTGGGTAACCTTACTTAGTAGAAGGTGAATAGACACAGTCAGAGTAACCCAATGAAATTCCATTTTTGTGACTATTTGGACAAAATGGTTGTAAAAAGTTGTTGCCTTAGCTTTCTCTTCCATGTCTTCAGGTCTTGCTTCTTTACTTTCTCTTGCACCTGAAACTGTCTATAACTAGTGTGGAGATACGTTCTTTTCCCTATACCTGAAGAGTTTCTCAAGTGTGATTCTTGCAGCAATTGGGGTCTAAAGAAGCTAGATGACCTTCTTACCACAAGGGGAGAGTACAGGCACACCTAACCCAAATCATTAAGAGAGCAAGGTCTTTATCCAGTTTCTCTTTGGAAATGGTTGTACTTAATTTTTTTTCTTGGCTAGACATGTTTCCATGTAGAAGTTCAAAGCCAGCTGAAACTTTGTTTCTCTTGACCAGGTGCTGACAAAGCTGCCTACTTAATGGGAATCAACTCCTCCGATTTGATTAAGGGTTTATTGCACCCTAGAGTGAAAGTTGGCAATGAGTATGTGACCAAAGGTCAAAGTGTTGAACAGGTAAGGAGAAGCTTTCAGGGTATTTGGATACCTGTCCTGCAAGCCTTGAGGATTCATCTGTAACATCTCAGAGAGACAGACAGCTGCTAGAAATATTAACATGTACCTCTAGTACCTGTTCTCATTTTATATCCCCAAACTTGGGGGAACAGACAGTGAAAGTGTGGGAAACTGGTAAAGAGACTGACAAAGGAATAGTGGCTGGCACTGCCTTTGATAGGATTGTTTTTCTGATGTGTTAGTAGGACCCACTCAAGGAAACCAGGTGCAATAAAACCACATGGGGATTCATATCTAATTCTGGATAAGAATAGTTATCTAGAAGAGTTGAGCCATGGATTATTTATTCACTCATCACTCATTCATTATTCATGTAACTTTAAGCTCTGTGTGACTTCAATCAGCTAAAGGCAATATCCACTTAAAGGTATCTCTTAATTTAGGAAACAAAAGTCCTTGGGTTAGCACTGCTGCAGCCGTAGCAGTATTGTAGAAGATGCTGCACCATTTTGGTTACAATGAAAACTGGTGTTCGAAGACAGGCTGTGGTGCAGGCTCAGAAACTAGAAAACTGCTGGAGAGAGGTCTATCCTATCGGTGTAGTTGCGCATAGGCTAAAGAAGAGACTTTTGACAGACTTTTCCTATTGCCTGCTTATGCCATAGCATCCCTCAAAAATTAGAAGCAAATGGCAATGAGCAACCTGAGCACAGACCTCCCCTGTTCTGGCAGCAGCTCTGGACATCATGGCTGGCATCCAGCCTGTGATGGCATCTGGTGCCTAACTTCCACGGCAATGTAACAGATTAAAACATTTGCAACTTGCTGTCCAGCTGTTTCCCCAAGAGGTACTTTACTAGCACTTTATGTATGTGTTGGTATACATACATATACATCATAACAATTTGAAGAAAAGTCAGCATAGATAACGGGAGAAGCTGTGTGTTGTATTAAGTATGCCTTGGTGATTATAAGAACCGTTGTGAATTTCTTTTAAACCATAAGGAGGGATTGAAATAGGCTACTGCACTGAAATCCTTGTGTTCCACAGTGAATTCTGTTCCACACAGTGGTATTTTGAAACATGTATTTTAGGTTTTGTATGCTGTTGGAGCCTTATCTAAGGCAGTGTACGATCGAATGTTCAAATGGTTGGTGGTCCGTATCAACAAGACCTTGGACACTAAGCTGCCAAGACAGTTCTTCATTGGAGTCCTGGATATTGCCGGGTTTGAAATCTTTGATGTGAGTATTAATGTGTGAGGACTTGGTGGAAGGACATAAAAGACACCAAGCAATAGCTCTTGGGTGGGTATTTCTTCTTCTAAGTGAACAGAAGGCAAAGTGCTGAGAAAGCTGTAAAGCAAATAGTGTATATGATTTTACAAGGTTTTTCCATAAATAGATGTAGAAAACACTCAGCATTTAGCACAGCTGGACATGCTGATAGTTCCTGGGGAGGAAGAGGCTGGCAACCTTTAGCAAAGACAACATCTCACATGCTTTGGGCTGCGTTTTAGGAGAATGTATTGTTTCCACTCTTTCTCTTTGAGAGAAAGCATCTTTTATAGGGTATGATATTTCTTCCTCTTTGTATCTCAATATAAGACAGATATCTTCATCTCGATATAAGAAAGAAATTATTTACAGTGAGAACAATCATTCACTGGAACAACCTCCCCAGGGACTTGGTAGTCCCCATCACTGGAGGACTTGAAGATGCAATTGGACAGGGTGCTAGACAATCTCATCTAGGCTCCCTCTCCCACGAAAGGTTGGACCAGATGATCTTTCAAGGTCCCTTCCAACCCGGGCTTCTGTGATTCTATCATGTTGTAAACAAGTGTATGTGAGAAAAGCACGTGACAACTTCTGTTTCTCAGAATCCGTTGCTGAAGATAAGTGCTTAATGCTGTTGCTGCTACGTGTTGCTCTCCATAGGCAGCAGAGCAAAGAGCACATTGGCTCTGCTTTACAGGATTGGTGTGGCATGCTGCTGAAGGAAAGGCACGTGCAGCCTGAGAGACCTGAACAAATCTGGGCATCCTTACACCTGGAGGACAGCACATGAGGCAGCCAGCAGCCTGCTGCTGAACTCCCCCCTCCTTTGCCTTCGGTGTTATGCTCAGTAGTTTCTCAACCAGTTACTGTTTAGAAGGTTTTAGATGTAAACAGTTTCCTTCTTGCTGTTCCACCAAGCCCTTACCATAGTTACTTGTGGTGCAAATGCTTCTTTTTTATCTCCTTCTGCAGTTTAACAGCTTTGAGCAACTCTGCATCAATTACACTAATGAGAAACTGCAACAGTTTTTCAATCATCACATGTTTGTCCTGGAGCAAGAAGAGTATAAGAAGGAAGGCATTGAATGGATATTCATTGATTTTGGCATGGACCTGCAGGCCTGCATTGATCTAATTGAGAAGGTATGTACAGGAGTGCTAAGGTGTATTTACTGAATTGGTTTTATTCGTGATGCTCCCTTGGAGCTGTACTCAAGTCCCAGTGAACAGAGTAGGATAAACAGCAGGACAAGTTTATTGCCTTTCTACATGCAATACAGAATCAAAGGAAAATCAGTATTTGCGACATTTGTGGTTACTTGGCTTGACCTCCATAAGTTTGCCTTACAGAGCCAACAGTAACCACAAGCTGTAACTGTTAATTTCATAGAATCATAGAATAGTTTGGGTTGGAAGGGACCTTTAAAGGTCATCTAGTCAACCCCCCTGCTATGGGCAGGGACATCTTCAACTAGATCAGGTTGCTCAGAGCCTCGTCCAACCTGACCTTGAATGTTTCCAGGGATGGGGCATCTACCGCCTCTCTGGGCAACCTGTTCCAGTGTTTCACCACCCTCAGCATAAAAAATTTCTTCCTCATATCTAGTCTAAATCTACCCTCTTTTAGTTTAAAGCCATTTCTCCTTGTTCTGTCACAACAGGCCCTGCTAAAAAGTTTGTCCCCATCTTTCTTATAAGCCCCCTTTAAGTACTGAAAGGCTCCTCGAAGCCTTCTCTTCTCTAGGCTGAACAACCCCCAACTCTCTCAGCCTTTCTTCATAGGAGAGGTGTTCCATCCCCCTGATCATTTTTGTGACCCTCCTCTGGACCCACTCCAACAGGTCCCTGTCTTTCTTGTGCTGAGGGTTCCAGAGCTGGACGCAGTACTCCAGGTGGGGTCTCACCAGAGCAGAGTAGAGGGGCAGAATCACCTCCCTCGACCTGCTGGCCACGCTTCTTTTGATGCAGCCTAGGGTATGGTTGGCCTTCTGGTCTGCAAGCGCACATGCTGGCTCATGCCCAGCTTTTCATCCACCAGTACCCCCACGTCCTTGGCAGGGCTGCTCTCAATCCCTTCATCCCCCAGCCTGTATTGATACCAGGGCTTGCCCCGACCCAGGTGCAGGACCTTGCCCTTGGCCTTGTTGAACCTCATGAGGTTCACACGGGTCCACTTCTCGAGCCTGTCCAGGTCCCTCTGGGTGGCATCCCGTCCCTCAGGCGTGTCAACCACACCACTCAGCTTTGGTGTCATCTGCAAACTTGCTGAGGGTGCACTCGATCCCACTGTCTATGTCATTGATGAAGATATTAAACAGTACCGGTCCCAATATGGACCCCTGCGGGACGCCACTTGTCACCAATCTCCATCTGGACATTGAGCCGTTGACCACTACCCTCTGGATGCGACCATCTAACCAATTCCTCACCCACTGGACAGTCCACCCATCAAATCCATACCTCCAGTTTAGAGAGAAAGATGTGGGAGACCGTGTCAAAGGCCTTACAGAGGTCCAGACAGACAACATCTGTAGCCCTTCCCATGTCCACTGATGTAGTCACTCCATCATAGAAGGCCACTAGGTTAGTCAGGCGGGACTTGCCCGTGGTGAAGCCATGCTGGCTGTCTCGAATCACCTTCCTATCCTCCATGTGCCTTAGCATAGCTTCCAGGAGGATCTGTTGCATGATCTTCCCAGGCACAGACATGAGACTGACTGGCCTGTAGTTCCCTGGGTCTTCCTTTTTCCCCTTTTTAAAAATGGGGGTTATGTTTCCCCTTTTCCAGTCAGTGGGAACTTCACCAGACTGCCATGACTTCTCAAATACGATGGATAGTGGCTTAGCAACTTCATCTGCCAGTTCCCTCAGGACCCGCGGATGGATCTCATCGGGTCCCATGGACTTGTGCATCTTCAGGCTCCTTAGATGGTCTCCAACCTGATCTGCTCCTACAGTGGGTGGCTCTTCATTCTCCCAGTCCCCACCTTTGCCTTCTGCAGCTTGGGCGGTGAGGCTCAAGCACTTGCCAGTGAAGACAGGCAAAAAAGTCATTGAGYACCTCCGCCTTCTCCGTATCCTGGGTAACCAGGTCTCCCATTTCGTTCCAGAGAGGGCCCACWTTTTCCCTAGTCTTCCTTTTATCCCTGACGTACCTATAGAATCTTTTCTTGTTGTCCCTTGACTTCCCTGGCCAGATTTAATTCTGTCAGGGCTTTAGCTTTCCTAACCTGATCCCTGGCTGCTCGGACAATTTCTCTATATTCACAGAATCATAGAATCATAGAATCACTAAGGTTGGAAAAGACMTCTAAGATCATCAAGTCCAACYRTCAACCCAACACCACCATGCCCACTAAACCATGTCCCTAARYRCCTCATCTACACRTCTTTTAARTACTTCCAGGGATGGTGACTCCACCACTTCCCTGGGCAGCCTGTTCCAATGTTTAACCACTCCTTCAGTAAAGAAATTTTTCCTAATGTCCAATCTAAACCTCCCAGGCTACTTGTCCTTGCTTCCACCCTCTGTAGGCTAATTTGTATGGGTGTATAATCTTCCTTGGTTTTTACTTTTGTCTTTTTCTGTCTCTACTGTTCTTCCATTTACTTTGTTCCACATATGCTTAACACCAAACTTACTTGTCAGCTTTTCAGGGCAAATACTATGTTTCAGGCACATGTCCTGTACCTCTCCCTGTGAGGCTCCTGTTTCTTACATTACATGTTCCCTCTCACCGCTTCCCCAGCATGGGATACGCCTTTCCTTTTCTCTTCTTTGTAAGTATAATGTGGTCCTGGTGGTGACAGCTGTCCCTTGCTGTATCTCTCTTTCTGCCATCTCTTATGGCATGGCATCTAACCCCGCTGATCTGTGAGGAAAAATGAAATTTTGAGTCTTGCATTAGCAGGACATTTTGAACAGCTGGAGTAGAAAGGCTGATTATTAAGTGCTCTTCTACTTGATCACTTTCTTCTTCAGGGGTAGGATATCTGTGCATGATCCTAGTCCCTCAAACAATCTGTCCAGTGCTACGAAGTTAGTTCATCTTTTCCTGAGACACGAATAATAAAATGCTAGTTTGTCCAACTTCCTTCCCCTTCTGGAAGTCATCATAAAGCCTCCTAAGGCAGAAGTGACATACTGAATAGTCAAAAGTGTGGTTACTATTTTAACAGAACAGTCAAAGGCTTTCTCCTCAGGATGAGAAGAAATTTTGCAGACTTAAAATTCCATCAGATCAAATTTAAAGGCTGCACAGCTACTGAAAACAGGCAGCCTAAGCATTTTCCAACAAAGATGTTCTTAAATCCACAGCCACTGGGAATCCTGTCTATCCTTGAAGAGGAATGTATGTTCCCGAAAGCTACAGATATGACATTCAAAGCCAAACTCTACGACAATCATCTTGGCAAGTCACCTAACTTACAGAAGCCCAGGCCTGATAAGAAAAGGAAATATGAAGCTCACTTTGAACTTCTTCATTATGCTGGTGCAGTAAGTTCCTCTGCTGGCGGGTAGACTTTGTATTAGAGGTCTTCCAGGTGGGGTTTGGCCCATAGTGCATAACACAGGAGGGTGGGAAGGATGAAGAGGGGAAGAAAGGAACAGTGAGGAGTAAAAGCAGGCATCTACTCTCTCTGCACAAGTATTGCAACACAGTAAGATGCCACCAGACTCCAAGACATCTGGTACTTGGATACACAATAAAACGAAACAAACTGAAGAAGGCTAATAGTGCTTTTGCTGAAAATATGCCTTGCCTTGCCTTTATCACTTTTCCTATAATCAGATTCAGACGAGTGATTAAACAGCAGCATCATCTAACTTTCCATCTTGGTTGCCTGTACAAACGAACTGAGTAATTTCTGCCTAACTTCAGGGATGTTTAAAAAAAAAAAAAAAAATTTGCCATCACTTTTTACTCATGTTAGGACCAGCATGTCAAAGTAGCCAAGGGAAATGCAGTTAATTCTGCTGTGAAGGTTTAGTTAACAGGTCCGCTGATGATGGGGTGAACGGGAATGCAATCCAGTACTGTGATACCTAAGCCAAAACTTGCCCAGTCTCCACGTTCTGTTTTCAGACCAGATGGGCAGAAAGAATTTGAGAGGGACACAGGAAATTTTTTATCAAACTAGAGTTGATATGAAGCCTCAGCACAGCAGAGCTGGAACCTACCTGATGCTGTTAATTTCAAGTTATAATTGAACATTAAGCTAATTTTGTATTTATTAAGAGAAATAATGCCCATCTTGCTCTTTATCTGTAGTTGTTAATGTATTCAACAAAGAAAATTAGAATTTCTATCCCCTTGTGGTACTAATAATGGAACATATTTTCCCACTAAACAGAGCTGTGGCAAAGTCCAGGCGTTAGATTTTTAATCATTAAATTTCTGTCAGAAAATCTTGATTATTCCAATGTAGCATGCTGTTGTGAAGTGAAATTATTACTTGTCCATTTTATAATTCAGCACTTACTAGTAGGGTTCCTGGGACACTGATGACGTGGTATCTCTACAGCCAACCACATGGAGTCCATGAGAAGACGTAGGGACCAGATAGTTTGGAAGGGGTGTGCAGGATTTGGATGGTAATTACTAGGAAGAGAGGTTTGGCAATCAGGAAGCAGAGAATTGGAGGGAAAGTGATGAAAAACTGGGTGTTTGGTACTGCYGTGAGAACAGCACTTCACAAAAGGTCACTGGCTTCAAGCCAAACCATAAAGAACTACTGGCTGCTCTGAAGGGGAACATTTGCAACCTCTGGTTTGTTTTCAATGTCTTGCTGTAGGTTCCCTATAACATTATTGGGTGGCTTGAGAAGAACAAAGACCCGCTCAATGAAACTGTAGTAGGTATTTTCCAAAAATCATCCAACAAACTCCTGGCAAGCTTGTTTGAAAGCTACGTTGGCGCTGACAGTGGTAAGCAGAATCAGCTCACATGGGTTTTCTTTCATTTCTGGGATGTGTGCTTGGAAATGAATTTAAGAAACAAAACAATTCTCTCAACTGCAATTGACTCAAAGCTAAATGAGGCAGTGACTAATTATTTAGAAGCACACAGCATCTGTAGGAGTTTGCCAGTTTTACGAAGGAGGCCATTAACTCAGCTAGTTAGAACGCGTAATACCTCTGAGCAATTTTGGCGAGGAAAACTGTGTGTTGTGAACACTCCAGTGGGATTTTGAGCATGCAAGTGTTCAGATATGCAGGCAAGTGTTGCACAAAAAATTTTGTACATAAATGCCTATGAACAAGAACAGCTCTTGTTTCCCATGCTGTAGTTCTCCTTGCTAGCCACCCTGAATTAAATAAGAAATACAAAGTTTAAGAGAGTGTTTTGGAATATTTTGTTCGATTAGTGGCAAGTAGACACTGAAGGTACCTGAACGCCATTCCACAGTGGCCAAAGTAGAAGATTTTGCCAATACATCTTCCTTTTTGGTTGCTGTTGGTTTTTCTGTTTGACAAGACTAATGTATGTCTGAGAACATATTTAAGCTGTATGCATTACACAGAACTGTTTTATTTGTGAGAAGACAAGTAGCAAGCATCCAGAAAATTGATCTTAAGTAAATAAGACTGGCATTCATTACAAAAATGTAGCTCTTATGTCCTGAAGTTGCAATCGCTTACAGCCTATTTATTAGTAACCTCATTTCTATAGATGCTGTTGTCATGAATTATAAGACACTTTCAGAGGAAGCAAGCAGGCGGCAGACTTCATAATGTGAATAAGAGACGGAGCTGAATGTAAATAACAAAAATCCTGCCACTAGCAAATTCTTGAGAGTTACTAACTGCCTATTTGCCTGTGGATGTTCCTGTCTGCCAGAATACTACCTTGCTTTTCCTCAGTGCCAGGAGAAAAGAACAGCCTGTCCAGATTAGCCTCTCCTAGTCTCGGCAGTGTCACTTTCAAAAGGGGGAAAGGCTCTGGATAATTGCATCAAGCACATTGCACTCTTCACTTCTCCTTTTATGTTGACTATTGTTGACAGGTGACAGAATGCCAGACCTCCTGGGAATGATCTAATGGTCCAGTGTTTAGAAAGCTACAGCAATTGCTGTACATTTTTGGGTCATGTTTGGCTCTTGTGAAACTTTGTAARGGTTGTGTCAGAAACTAGCATTCCTTTGAAGGATCTGAGTGACTTTGACTCTGAAGCTTTAAGCAAAATTCAGGGGATGCAAAGCTACTATATCTAAAATTACAAATATTCATTTCCCTCTATTCTAGACAAATGTTACTTGCACAAGTTCAGTGTCTGCATAGCAGACACATAAGAATCAGTGTCTATACAGTACAATGTACAGTATAAATTTTCCATAAGCATTATGTTTCTTTAGCTTTTTCTTTTTCTACATCATCTCACCCTATAGGCTTTTTAATGAACCACAAACTACTCTATTTTGTTAAAAGTTATTTTTCTGCCTTTTTCATATTTATGGACTTTCTGCATAACAAGTGATGCTGTCTAGATCTGAAATGCAAATGCAATCCAGAAAGCTTATGGTGGTCTTTGACAAAAATCCTGAGTATGGACAGAGAGCTGCAAAGTTGTGATACATAACACTTGATGTTCAGAAGTTTTTGTGTAATATTGAGCCATCAGAGCCATCAAGTCATTAGTTATGCCTTTCATTCAAAGGAAGTTGTACTATTAGAACAGTTTGTCTGTCTCCCGTGCCCTGCCTGCACCCCTTACTGAGATACAGATTGTAATTTTTATTTATTTCATTTTTTTCTTAGCTGACCAGGGTGGAGAAAAGAAACGCAAGAAAGGTGCTTCTTTTCAAACGGTGTCCTCATTGCACAAGGTTTGTTTACCTCTCCCCACCCGAGGGTTTGAGTTAAGACAATACATTGAAGAGGAATGTTAAGGACTGTAGTGGACAAAAAAAATTGAAATCCAACATCGGAATTTGATTCGGGGCCTGCGTTATTGACCTTGGATAAGTGAATACACTGTTATTAAAACCGCACATGTGAGGGGCTGCTCCATTTTATCTTCTTTGAGCATTCAGGAGACTAAGTGGTTTTTATTCTATTTGAGAAAGTATCACAAAATGTTGTGAACAACCTTTATCACTTATTTTGTGGCTTATAGCTTCATGCACATCTTTGGAACAGGAACTGATTACAAGTAATTTGCTAGTCCCTATCTGATTACTGTTTGTAATTGGATCCTAGGGTTAGAGCAGTCATGGAAAACAAAAGTTGTTGAATGGAGTGGCATATAGCCTCTTTTTTCCTGAGTAATTCTCTTCTACTGGGACTGGCATGTGCTCCTGGTGGAAGCTGTCGCTAGGATCATGCCTGGGGAAAAATGGGGCCTGTAATTTACCGTTAGTACCATTCCTTATGGGTAACACTGAGGAAGCTGTAATGTAGGTAAACCTCAGGTAGGGAAGGAAGTAGCTATCTCCCACTAGTCATGTCATTTTGTCTTGTTTGGAGGTACTCCTCATGAAGGGAAATCACGGGAAATCGAGACCTGTATCTTACCAGCTGAAGAAGTGTAAAGATAGCTGAAGGATCACTCAGACAGTAATTTAATAATCCACGAACAGAAGCCCACTTTCCAGCACACAAGGAGCTGCTAAGTACCCAGCTCAGGTTGTCTCATTTATTGTCCTGGCTGGCGTATGAGAAATTTTCAGTTTGAACAGTTGTGCTGATGACATTACATTACAGCTCTAATGGTCTCTATTTTCTGCTTACTAGACAAAACACTTTCCACCAGAGCTTGGTGATCACTGGTAGGCACTGAATGGTTGGCTGCTTCTGAGCTAGCTTGCTGCCTGCCTGGGAAATGTCTGATTAAGATCAATAAAGGGAAAACACTTGGCCAGGAGGACAAAAACCTAGCTTTTATGAGGAACAGATGGGAAAGGTGAACTATCCTCACTGAGTGAGGAAGTGACTAGGCAAAAATGCAGCTGGCTTTACAGAAATGCTCCACAGGATGATAGTGCATCTTGCTTGCTGTTCATCTTGTTTCTGACATTTCTGGGGTTGTAAGTAAAACATGTGTCGTCTTAAGTCTTTGCTAAAACTGATGTGGATTCCTATAATAAAGTTAATTCATACTTTCGTTCGTTTGAACGCATTTCTCTGTAATAATTTTGGTAAGCTTATAATTTTGTTGGAGACTATTTAAAGAGATGACCTTAATAACCTTAACAACCAACAAACCAAAGAAATAAGTGATTGGAATTCCGCTAAAGCTAATTGTGTTTTTAATATGTCTGTTCTAGGAAAATTTAAATAAGCTGATGACTAACCTAAGATCTACAGCCCCTCACTTTGTACGATGCATTATCCCCAATGAATCAAAAACTCCAGGTATGGAAAAACAACAGTCTTAAAATTTTAGTATATTTGAACTATGTCATTCCAATACTTACTTCCAAGTCACCAGATTGTACTTAAATACTGTCTGTGTTGTTCACCTTATCCAATGGTGTTGCTCTTTCAGGAGATGACACCTCACATTTTCCAATTCCCTCGGTGATATGAAGATTAAGCCCTATGGAGAAGCTCCATTTAATTTAGCCTTGTTTCTCCCCTGTAGGTGAAATGGATGCTTTCCTTGTCTTGCATCAGCTCCGCTGTAATGGTGTCCTGGAAGGCATCCGCATTTGCCGTAAGGGTTTCCCAAACAGGGTGCTTTATGCTGACTTTAAACAAAGGTAATGCAGAGCTGTGTTGCCTCCTGTCCTAACCCATCAGTCAAAATAAGCAAAGCACGTCTTCTTATTTTCATTTGAGGTATTTTATTCCATTCAAGTTTATTTTCCATTCAGTTTGCCTGAACATGGAAGGCAGAATTCTGCTTTTGCTTGTGTCTGTGTAGATGCAAAGTAGGAAATTACCCTAGGTGATTTTTCTTTTTTTTTTTTTGTTAAGTTTCGGGGGAAGAGGCGGGGGGGGGGGAAAGACAGAATCTAGGCCAATTTTACTCATTGCTCATCTGTTATTAACAGGTACCGCATTCTGAATCCAGGTGCGATCCCAGAGGATAAGTTTGTGGATAGCAGAAAAGCTGCTGAAAAACTGCTGGCATCTTTAGATGTTGACCATAACCAATATCGTTTTGGACACACCAAGGTAACCAGAAAAGACCATCACTGCTTATGTAAAGAGAAAAGTGATGGATCTAATATCTAATTAGCAGAATAGGACATTATGCAATGTCTGGTGGTGGCGATTAATGAAGAGTTAATAATACAAGGAACCAGCAATATAGCAGCAAAGTGATATTAATTTTCAAGCTGTGCTAGAGGAATTGTATTTCTCTGGCTCAAGCTCCCACAAAGCTTTTATTACAGCAACACTACAAGCGCACACAAGCAGCAGCTGATGCTCCATGCCCCCCACTAAAACAATAGCTTATTTAATATAATATAGGTACACTCAAACATATATGGACCACAAGATCAGTTGCAGCTTTTGAAATGAGGCCATGTGCAATTATGACATGATCCCATTAGCAGGGATCTCTGGGAGTCGGGAGTTGTGGTTCAGCTGATCTGATCTCAACCCTGCCACAGGTGAAGAGTACTGTGACAATAAAAATGTGGCAATAAAATAGTTTGGCCTATTCAAAACTGGGGAGATGAGACCTGGTTTTAAAAAAACTTTGGAATTGTACAGTGCAGCCCCTGATGCAAGTAGTATTTGGCCCTCTATACTCTTTTACTTTATAATGTGTCAATAAAAATACCATTCTTTTGAATAATTTCAGTAAGGTCTGTGTAACTCTGGAATAAAATCATTTGTTATGGTGAGATGACATCTATGCATGTACCAGGTGTTCTTCAAGGCTGGTCTCTTGGGCCATCTAGAAGAAATGAGGGATGAGAGACTTGCGAAAATCTTAACGATGATCCAGGCAAGAGCACGTGGCAGACTGATGCGGATTGAGTTTCAGAAGATAGTGGAGCGCAGGTATGAAGACACCTCCTTAAATCTTAGTGGATAATAGTCATTACCATTTAATTATGTGTTGAATAGAGCCATTATTACACTCCCTAAGGCTATAGCTAACCCTAAATTAAAGGTTTAAAGTAGATGTATGATAAAAATAATAGCAACTGTATAGTAGTTGCCTGCAGCTCTGGTAAAAATCAGACTTGGAAATTTTTCATGTCCCTGAAAAGCAAGAGATATGGAGGAAGTTTCCTGTATATCTTGGAACCTAGTACAAGTTCCTACTATTACTGAGAACAAAGCCACAAAACTGACTGAGAACGAAAAAAAAAATCTCACTTTCTCAATTCAGGCTAAGCTTTAGGGAATTTTGTTTGTTTTCTTCTTAAACCAGGGACGCCCTTCTTGTAATTCAGTGGAACATCCGCGCTTTTATGGCTGTGAAGAACTGGCCCTGGATGAAGCTTTTCTTTAAGATCAAACCTCTTCTGAAGTCTGCAGAAACTGAAAAGGAGATGGCCAATATGAAGGAGGAGTTCTTAAAACTAAAGGAGGCCCTGGAAAAATCTGAGGCCAGGAGAAAGGAACTTGAAGAAAAGCAAGTCTCTTTAGTTCAGGAAAAAAATGATTTGCTTCTCCAGCTCCAAGCTGTGAGTAGACACATATATTCATATATTTATTGGATGTTCTTTGAAACTCAAAGGCTTACAGACCAGAGTGTTAGTGCAATTTGACTAAAATAAGCTGTTGGTCTTGTCAGAGTCTTGCCAAAAATTAGAGCGGATAGAAATTCTCGTGTTCTAGCATATAACCAGGTGGGCTAGCAATGCAAATCTTAACAGGTTCTGGCCAAGGCAACGTCCGTGGCAGTTAGATATGGAAGTAGTCTTACATGTGACTAGTCATGTTCACCACTGTCTCATCCTGCTCTGTTAATTACTTGTCAGTCTTGTCTTCTGAAATCAGGAGTAGGAAATTTTCCTTACGCTGCTCTGTAGCGCTGGATCAGGCTTTCTGACCACTTACAGGATAAGGGGCAAGTGAGGAAGAAAAAAGGCCAGGCTGTCATTGCTGTCCTCTTCCTTGTGCCACACCAGGAGCAAGACACTCTGGCAGATGCTGAGGAACGATGTGACTTGTTGATTAAATCCAAGATTCAGCTGGAGGCCAAAGTCAAAGAACTGACGGAGCGGGTTGAGGACGAGGAAGAGATGAATTCTGAACTGACTTCTAAGAAGAGAAAATTGGAAGATGAGTGCTCTGAGCTCAAGAAGGATATTGATGATCTTGAAATAACACTTGCAAAAGTAGAGAAAGAGAAGCATGCTACTGAAAACAAGGTACCTTTAGAACTTCACCATATATTCAAAAGAGGTTCGGCATGGATTACCTTTATGACAAGAGCTACTGGTCTTCTGATGGTTTTACACTGTCTGTTACACAGGCCACACTGAAAGATCAGTATATACAGTGTTATTTGACCTTATGAGGGAAAAAGTGTTAACTCTGAGCCTAAGTTTCTCTTTTTCTGAAGTGAGTTTTGCTGCAATTCAGCTGAAGAATTATGTCTAGTTTGAACATTTTTAAGTAAACAATTTTCTGCGGTAACCATGAGTTCTTCCAGCTCTTCTTCTTAGATTCTGTAAATGTAAAGCTCATCTCCTACTTATCCCAGAGAGAATCAGAAGCTGGAGTCCACCACAGTAAGAATGACACTGAGAAGAATTGAGTACATTTGAAAGAATATACTAAACCCACRACAAGAACTGGCACACATTGGCTCCCCTGGTGGCAATTTCACTCAAAAAGCCACAAGGGGTTGGGGGGGAGAGATCCCTTTCTTTCCATCGTCTTCCTGCATACAAGTTCAGTACAGACAGTCATTTGAGCCAGGTTATGATAATCCCTTGCTTCAAAGTCTTACAAATACATCTTCCTCTCTCCCACAGGTCAAAAATCTGACAGAAGAAATGGCGACTCTTGATGAGAATATCAGCAAACTTACTAAGGAGAAAAAGTCCTTGCAGGAAGCTCATCAGCAAGTTCTGGATGACCTACAAGCAGAGGAGGACAAGGTCAACTCACTGAGCAAAGCTAAAGTGAAACTGGAACAGCAAGTGGATGATGTAAGTTGGCTCTGCCTTCATGTCTCCCCAGGCTTGTTTGTCCACCACTTACAGTTTCATGAGAATGAAATATTGCAAAGCTTTGAAATGTATTCCTGTCCTTTTAGAAATGATTGAGGATTTAGAAATGCAGTCCTTGTTGTACTGTCTGTAAAAGGTATAATTACAGGAATGCTATAAAGACTTATCTGTGTAGTTCAGGCTTTGAAAAGAGTGTGATAATGAGGGAAAATCCACTCAGTTTGCATTTGCAGTGTAACTGGCATGAAGTCAAACAGAACTTTCCTACTAAGAGAACTGTAATGCTTGCACAAATGTAAAGCGTGGACTAACCCTCATGTTATATTTCTTTAGCCCATATGTCCACTGGCTGCTAGAAAACAAAAAATGTAAAATAGGATGCTTGTACTTAAGTACTTCTGCTTTTGCCACTTGCTAGAGCTCAGTACAAAGCTGGGCTTAGCATACATCTGACTGTTGTAAACCATCTGYGTTCAATATATTTAATATAAGTGACTTTGTTCCTAAAGCTTGAGGGCTCACTTGAACAAGAGAAGAAAGTGAGGATGGATCTAGAAAGGGCAAAACGCAAACTGGAAGGGGATTTGAAGCTTACCCAAGAGAGTGTCATGGACTTGGAGAACGATAAGCTGCAGATGGAAGAAAAGCTAAAAAAGTAAGAGACTGATTCTGTTGTACAAAGTAAAGCAGCACAGTTACCACTGTCATTTCAGAGCCTTCAGGTGTGTCATCCTGCTCTGATGGTGGCTAAAATGAAATTCCATGGCAGAGGAGAGAGTGTGTAGCCAAGGAGGGAGGGAAAATCACTCTTACCTGTGCACAGTATACCTGAAACATTAGAATTCATTACACTTTCCAGCATTTTTTTTTTTTTAAAAAAAAAAAAAAGGTATTTATGTTTTTCATTGCTTAGAGGAGAAAGCCGAAGGAAGTCTCTAAAGTTGTTCATCCTAACTAGCTATGACATTATTGTTGAAAGACCTGACTCTGTTAAATATATTTTTCCACTGAGTCTGAAAATAACGTTACTTTTGTATGACACAAAGAACCAGAAATATAATTGCACAAATGCATGCAGAGTCTTGACTTGGAAACCACTGCTCAGAGGAAGATGTGTTTTCATGCAAATAGCAATATATGAGGATTGCTTTCATTTTTAGATACATTAGAAGTTTTATTGAACAACTCTTTAAAAATTGCAAAAGCCTAACTTGAAGCTACAGGGAAAATTGTCACAGTAGGATTTTCCTTTCTGTGGCAGGAAAGAATTTGAAATGAGCCAGCTGAATTCCAAGATAGAAGATGAACAAGCTATAGTGATGCAGCTGCAGAAGAAGATCAAGGAGCTTCAGGTCAGCTTGGTTCTTTCTCATGTATCGTAGGATGAGTTTCTCTTTGTGCCTCACTGAAGGGCTTTGCAGAGATTTTTCATGGCTAGCTGCAGCTTAGCTTTGAAACCCAAAGTGGTGCAACTCTGTAGCTTTTCCAGACTGATCCTTTTTCCCCTCAGGATGCTCGCTCTATAGTGGTTCCTTCCCAGTAGCAGGACATATGACCACAGAATGCTAGTGGTTTCAGGCAAGGCAGAAAGGCTCTGGTGTTTTGTTTTAAGCAAATAATATTGTTCCAAACCATGGAGCTGAGGGTGGATGCTGGGGAGGAGTTCAACAGTGATAAGCATGGATTTGAAATTTGGAGGAAGGGCTCAAATGCACAGGAAATTTTCAACAGAAATGAAAAGGCCAAAGAAAGTCAGCACAGTCCAAACAAAATGTCTTGACCCAAAATATCAGCTCTGCTTTTTTGTAAATAAAGAACATTTGCATAACTTGGACGTGAAGTGTAGATTGGTCAAAATAACTGTTTCATAAAGAAGACTGTCCCAATGAATATTCATTATTCATGCAATTCTATACACTGCTGTATTTGAAATCCTGTCTTAACACTCCTAGAGAGAAGTTACTTCAGTCACAGAGCTCTTAAAATGGGAACAAAGAGTCCCTCCCCTTCAATGACAATTTGTTGCTGCTATTCCTACTATCAAGTAACTTGTCTCATGTACTTCAGCTGAATGTCAAGTACATGAGTATTATGAGGTCAATGCATTTGACCAAATGTCTTGAACTAGAGCTTGGAGAGCAATCTACTGTGAGAAAGACGTGACTCATCATTCTTACTCTAGCTCAAGATCTGATTTATTGGCACAAATGGGCAAGTTTCTGTGCTTCCACCTGTGTTGTAAAGTGTGGGCTGGCAGAGGGTTTAACAATTTGTAAGGTGCTTCAAGGTATTCCAAAGGGAATCATCATGAAGGTGATCCAAAGGTGCTTGTGTCTCTTTGGTAGGCTCGTATAGAAGAACTAGAAGAGGAGTTGGAAGCAGAAAGAGCTGCTCGAGCCAAGGTGGAAAAGCAGAGATCAGATTTGGCCCGAGAACTGGAGGAATTAAGTGAGCGACTTGAGGAGGCTGGGGGAGCCACAGCTGCCCAGCTGGAGATGAACAAGAAACGTGAGGCAGAGTTCCTGAAGCTGCGGCGGGACCTCGAGGAGGCCACACTGCACTACGAAGCCACAGCTGCCACCCTGAGGAAGAAGCATGCAGACAGTGTGGCTGAGATGGGGGAGCAATTGGACAACCTGCAGCGGGTCAAGCAGAAACTGGAAAAGGAGAAAAGCGAGCTGAAGATGGAAGTGGATGATCTGTCATCCAACGTGGARCAGATGGTCAAGGGAAAAGTAAGCGTCCTGAGGCTTCCCAAACCCCCAAAGGTCATGTGTAGCTAAGGCTGGTCTGAAGGCTTCCCAGGACACCTGGTAGGGCTGAAGTGTTTTAGAAGGTGGTGTCTTGCAATCTGAGGGTGCTTATGTGCACAGTGTCCCCCCTTCCCCAGCCGGTGGTATAACCCTTCTTACCTGGAGATGGGACAGTAATTAATATGGCCTGTCTAAAACACATAGTGCATCCCCAGTCCCAGGGATATTGTTTATCTGTGTATCTCAGAGCACAAAACTGTGTCACTTAAATTGTGCTCCCCCAGGCTGGTGATGACTGGGGTGATGCCATCCAAGGCTGGATATCTCCCATCCTAAGCAGAGTCCTCTCAGATCCTGCCCTTGGTTCACAGTTTTGACCCATGTTAGCAAGGAGTGCAAAGCAAAGGCTTGCAAGACCATCGTGTGTATTTTTACTTCCTATGGCTGAATTGTGGATTTTGTTTCCTGAGTCGATAATCTTGGTAGCTTTCAGAGCGCTCTAAAGAGTTCTTTCAGTGCAAGTGAAGAAAAGAAATTTCAGTATTCTGAGAGTTAGAAAGCTGTCATCAAACTCAATTTATGATAAATGGCAATTAAAGCAGAATCTGTAAAGCAATTTTCATTGGAGGTGATTTTCCCATCTAGCAATTATGAGGAGGCTTATGCCTGAACTTCATAGGCATGTGATTGCTTTTGAAGTTCTTGCGGAGTCTTTTTACGCTGGTGCTTTAGTTCAGAATGCAGTTCAGCGAAAACAAATGGGGAAGGTGGTCTGATGGGGAGACCCCTGGCCTGGGACTGTAGACACAGGGCTACTATTCCCACTTTACAGCTGTGGTGTTTGTGTCTTTGCTATCTGCCATTTCACTGAAAGGCAAACAAAGAAAGGATACATATGGAAGGCTACTGCTTCCAAATGGCTGCCTGGAGGCTACAGCTTTCTATGTCTTGTCTCCTGATTCCTGTTAGGCAAATGCAGAGAAACTTTGTCGCACTTATGAAGACCATCTGAACGAGACAAAAACTAAACTGGAGGAAATGACTCGCCTCATGAATGACCTCACTACTCAGAAGACAAAACTCCAGAGTGAGAATGGTATGTGCATGTTCAGCCTAAGATAAGTTACTGGGAAACAGTGTATCAAGTGTGTCTCAGCACTGTGTCAGTGAGATGTATTGTGCAATGGCATCTGCTTGAAGGTGACTGGATTAGGATTGCTGAATGAAGCAGTGGCTTTGTGTCTTTTGACTTTCCTATTTTCAATATTTTTATAGCCTTGGCAGCGGGGGACAACCTTGCCTTCGACTGGCTTTTAAAACAAACCTATAACCATATTTACCAGCATACCATGCTACCATCTCATGAGCTGAAATGGATGTGCTGGCTAGGTACCCAGTTTCAGGAACAAGGACATATGCATCTATCTTGCAATGCTAGAGGGAAGATGAAGGAGTTTGCATACTGCTGCTCTCTGCGTGAATACCATCTTCTTCAGCATGACCTTGGGCATTGCACCCTAGAAGACACTCATATCTGACCAAAAATACCATGTCCTTTAAGTGCTTGCTACCTTTTTTTGCCAGAGTAGTACTATTTAATCTCTGCAKCCTCATCAGATATCACTGTTCTGTGTATTTTCGAAGACATATTTTTCATTTCCTGTCTGTTTTCACGTTGCTTCTATGCACTCCTATGAGGCTGCAGTTTCCACCCCACAGTGATGCCCTTCTTGTGATAAATGAAGTTTTCCTTATGTATCCTCTGTTCTGTAYGCTGGTCATTGTGAGGTTCTCAGGGTGCTTTGGAGCCCTCTGAAAAGTCATCTGTGGAAAAACAACATAAAGTAGTGAAGAAAAGTATAAACAAAACCAGCTACAACTGCACGTGAAAGTGAGCATCAGTCTAGTCTGATCCATGAGCTGAACTACAATTAATGAATCAAGGTATTTGCAGTACAAATAATAAAAAAAACCCACAAAACCAGGAAAAAACCCCAAACAMACACACACCTAAGGAAAACTATCCTGGTGAAGTGTCTGATAGTTACAACTTTGGAAGAAGCTTCACAGGAGGGCAGCCACAATCACTGTTAGTTCTTTTCCTCAGCAGAATTGGAGAGGTGGGATTTTGATTTTGGCTGGGACTTTGTAATTTCCTGGTCTTACTGATACCATAAATCGGCAAAATAAGAACTCTCTAAGACTCAATTTGGAGTTTTAGAAAGCAGGCATTCTTTGTTGCGGCGCCGGGTGCACAGGGGATCACTCCACCTAGTGTGCGCCCCGAGTTGCTTAGCTGCAAGAATTGTATGCAATCAAGGTATACATATTCATTAGATTTCTAGGAAATAATTAACATATTCATGCTATTTCCTGGAACTCATTAACATATGTAAATGTATTTGACGCATGCGCTTTTATATCTATAGGTGGTCTTCCAGGGTCCTCTGGTGGTCRTCGGTAGTCTTCCTCACAGTGTCCTTTAGTTGAACYCAGTCTTTACGCATGCTCCGTTTAACCCTTGGCTTGTTTTGTACAATTTTACTTGCACAAACTAGCTTGCTCCAGCATAACTTTCCTATCTATTCTACTCAAGGTTCAAAGCTAGCCTCCTTATCTATTTTACACAGAATACAAGGTTTCAAGGCCTTTTTATCTACTGAATGTCTGGCTTGTCTATTCATAAAGCATYCCTRACCCATCTGTATTGTTTCAAYCAAARAACYRTATGTCCCTTCAATATTCCTTGGTGGTCGGTATCATTACCTTTGTTTTTCTTTGGTTAAATCATGTGGCAGGTGAATTTATCAGACAGCTTGAAGAGAAGGAGTCACTGATCAGTCAGCTGTCCCGGGGGAAAACATCATTTACACAACAGATTGAAGAACTTAGGAGACAGCTAGAAGAGGAAACCAAGGTAATGCTTTGACTGTGTCCCATTCATTGAGATGGAATGGGGAAAACTGTTCATGTTCATTTGTAGCCTGGATAAAAGCTGAAATGAGACATAGGAATGAGAATGCTTCCTGGTAATTGTACTCATATAAGTTCCTGCCCCTGACTGAGGCGAGTCACAGGAGAAGAGTTCGGGAAAATAATCAGCGTCCATAATTGCTAAATAAAACTTACCCAGTAGTATAGCCAAAATCTCAGATCTTGCATCTTAAAAGTTTGGATGCTTCTCCAAAGGAGTTAGATTATCTTCAGCCTTGATAGCTTCCTCAGTATGTCACCAGTTAGGGATAACTTCAAACACTTCTTACCTCACTTAACCTGGACTGTCAAGGCCAGAGGCAAAAAGGAAAAAAAGGCTTAAGCCTCCATTTGAATTTCRAGGGGCTGTTTGTTTGGGTTTTGCTGTAGGTAACCCTGCAATGCTGTGACCTTTATATCCCTGCAGTCCAAAAATGCCCTGGCTCATGCCTTGCAAGCGGCCAGACACGACTGTGATCTCTTGCGGGAGCAGTATGAGGAGGAGCAAGAAGCCAAGGCAGAGCTGCAGCGGGCTCTCTCCAAGGGAAATGCAGAAGTGGCACAGTGGAGAACAAAATATGAGACYGATGCCATTCAGAGAACTGAGGAGCTGGAAGATGCCAAGTAAGTGGGTTACGTGGGCTTCATCGTGCCCTCAGCTGGGAGGACTGTGCTCCCTTGGTCTTGCTATGGCTTTAAGGAAATAGGGCAACCTGGTTGGAAAAAGCCCTCTGGCTCGTTGCTGTCATTTGTGGCTGTCCTTCTTCTGTTCTTTTCATTGCTTGAGCGGTCAATGTTTCTGTTGAGTCCTTGTCCATGGAATAGTGGATATGGATACTGGGGTTTATTTAAGAACTAACAAGATCAGATTACCCTACTTGGTTATCTTGCACACTCACTTSCTTTGCCCTGGCCCAGTGCTACGTTCCCTAGGTCTTGACTTGCTTTCCCAGCAGGGAGATGATGGCTGCTCCAGAAGGGTAGGGCAGAAAGTCATGTTGGCTCGTGCTGTGCAGCTGCTCACAGTTACCAGTCTCAGGTGTTATTGGGCAAGGTCTCTGAGCATCTCCAGCATCTGCCTCTGCATATCTCTGATCTGCAGGATGTTCCCCCACTTCCAGTATATTTTCTCTACCTAGCATCTTCACTTTCTTGTTTCTGGGACCTCCTTTCTTTCCAGGACCTATTCTTCTTGCCAGGACTCCCAGCCCCCTGTTTTCCCAATCTAAATAGCCTATGAACAGAAGCCCAGGGTGTGACCAGCCTCCTAACTGGTGGTTCTGTTTCATATCTCTTAATTGGAGGAATATGACACTTTCATTTAGACCAGGTGTTACCAAAATTTACAACCAGCCCATCCTGGTTACAGCTAGCAAGTAGCAGACTGCTGCTTGAGAGCTCAAAAGTTCAATTTCAAATATTCACACACACACACATATGCACAAAATTATCTGCCACATGTCAGCATTCATAATTTAAGCTGGTTTTTTGCCTATCATAGTCCCTTATCTCTAGAGGCTTGATTTCCCCCTCCCTTCTCCTTGCCTCCCCCCCACCCCACCCCGCAATTTTCCCTTTCAAAACTGATTTATTGAGATACTGGTTTGGTGTCAGTTTTTCTGGATAACATGGCAGCAGTGGCTTTCAATCACCTCACTGTCTCTTCCCACCTGGTAGGAAAAAGCTTGCTGCTCGCCTGCAAGAAGCTGAGGAAGCAATCGAGGCGGCCAATGCCAAGTGCTCTTCTCTGGAAAAGACAAAGCACAGGCTGCAGAACGAGCTGGAAGACATGATGATTGACCTGGAGAAGGCCAACTCAGCAGCTGCCTCCTTGGACAAGAAGCAGCGTGGGTTCGACAAGATCATCAATGACTGGAAGCAGAAGTATGAAGAGTCACAGGCTGAGCTGGAGGCTTCCCAGAAGGAGGCCCGTGGCCTCAGCACCGAGCTCTTCAAGCTGAAGAATGCCTACGAGGAGACGCTGGACCATCTGGAGACGTTGAAACGGGAAAACAAGAACCTCCAAGGTAGGCTTCACTCAGGCCCCACATCCAGTGCAAGAGCCACACCAGTGGACAGCTGGAGGGGTGCAGGTGCCCTGTAACAGCGGTGGGGAAAGGCATTTATCTCATCYCTGAGACTAGCTTTCCGATGTGTTTGGAGACACTGACTGATGCTGGCAATGAAGGTTTTAAACATAGAAACTGGTATGGCCAGAGGAGAGCGGGCTTCCCTTTGCTCACCTGTCAATGAAGCTCACTGGCAGAGGTGCCAGTCTCAGGGGAGGAACAAGAAAGGTGACAGAGGTGCAGCAGATGAAGCCTAGATAGCTCCCAAAGCACAGCACAGTGTTGCTAGCCTGCAGATCACAGATAAAAACTAAACCACTATAACCACTTCARAAAGCATTTACAAGAAAGTCTGTGCCTTCAAGTTGGTCAGGTAAAAAAAGTTGCTGTAATTGAAAGTGAGGCAGTGCTTGTGTACAGACAAGCCCTCGAGGTAGTAGTTTGAGGCACGGCTCCTATATTCATGCTCCGTGAATTGCAGTATGTTTGGGAGACTCTGATCGCTAAATCTGTCCATCCTTTTTGTTTCAGAGGAGATTTCTGATCTGACCAATCAGATTAGTGAAGGAAACAAGAGTCTCCATGAAATAGAAAAAATCAAGAAACAGGTTGAACAAGAGAAGTCAGAAGTTCAGCTGGCTCTGGAAGAAGCAGAGGTAAGGAAAGAAAGCTCAAGGGAAGAGGAAAGGGTGTCTTTATCATGATTTTCCTTCCTTTTTCATCTTCTCAGCAACACTGCCAATGTGTTGATTGTTAGCAAGTGCAACCTCTCTGCACCCAGCTCCTCCGGCCCTGCTAGCCAGTGTTTTCAAGAGTGACTGGTGACTTTTGGAGATGTCAGCTCTAAGATCATCAAATGGAAGCCCTTTCAAAGGAGGTGCCTTGTAGGTTTTTGGTTTTTGTAGTTGGGTTTTTTTTTTTTCACCTTCAGGAAGCTCAGAAATCTTCTGCTCGCCTCCTGAAAATCCAGTCCTCCTCACTCGCTTCAGCATAGAATATTTCAGTCTTTCAGGAAACAGGAACTGCTGAGAATTATGGTCTTATTTTATCAGATATTTCTAGTGTCTAGTTTCCAACAACAAATTGACCACTTCCTGTTTTTGAGAATAAGACGACAAACCTCCTCATGACTTTAAATTGTGTAAGGTCTCAGATATTGTGTTGGATACTGCAGCCTGCTTAAAAAAATCATAGCAGTCTCAGAAACCAAATGAAAACAGGCCATTTGGAAAATCTTTGACTCCCATAGGAGTTTGGTAAAGACACTTAGCATCACTGCATTAATTTCTACAGCGACAAGTATGCATGTACTCAAGAGGGATGCTTCATCCCAGTTTCCAGAAACAAACCAACAATACAGAACAAGCCGACTGGAAATCCTGATTATTCACTTAGAGGGCTGGGTTGTCAGTTTTTTTTAAAGTTTGGTGCATTGCAGAGCTAGGAAGGGGTGTAGGTGTTGCCGGCTAGAAGCAACACAGCACATAGCAAGGGATTTTTAGTGAAGGCTGCATTTCTTTTGAATTGTACTCTAAATAATATCTGCTAAACCAAACATCACCCAGTGACAGGGATCTGTTAATACCTTAAATGCTGTGCAACTTCTTTTGTCTGTTACAGGATGCTTTATACTTTGCAGGGATTTCACAGCCAAACAAACAGGTGTCATGATCAGAGCAGAAGAAAGAGCATGTCTTTCTTCCACAGCTCTGAGATGTGGAGAGTGATTACATGCTCTGTCAATAAACTTCTCCCACTAGAAAGAATACATCGGTTCTTGAGGGATCTAAGGGGCACACTTTACTTTCCTGGACTGTGTGGAACAGCTTCCTAAAGCTCAGTGAAATTAGGAACTAACAAAAGTAAAGTGGTGATGTATTTTATTGTAATTGCGAAAGAAATGGTTTAATACAGATTTTCTCCCTTCCTTGTGAGTTTGGGTCTCTGGCAGTCACAATGGTGACATGGTACTCCTGCGTGCTGTTCCCATTAATACGTTGTGGCTCCTTGGCATGAARTGTGCATTCAACTGACCTGTAGCTGCTGCATGATGGCTGGAGATTAGCAAGGATTTTATACTGCTTTGTCTTCAGAACCTCCATTCTGTTTCCATCATCTCTCGAGGGAAGCATAGCTAAGCCTGTGCAATTCTACCCTTCAGAAAGCACTTCCAAAATATATGGGGTTCAGTTCTGCTTCCCTTCCCTGTGCGATGCGAGCAGCAAGGAGTCAGAATGCCACTGAGCCTGGTTTATGCAAGACCTGGAAGTCAGAGGCCCTGTTATTTCACTATGGGCTGTTGTCAGCTTAGTTCTTGACTTCCATATATGACAGAAATGTAAGAACAAAGAAATAGGAACAAATCTCCCTTTTTTTGCAGAGTTGTCTTCATGTTAATTGGAAAGAGCAGACAGAGTATTTTTGCATTTTGTCATATAGAGCTGACGTCTGTTATTTCTTTCCTTGAAGTTATATTGCCTAATAAGATTGTATAAATGGGAGGCTTTCAACACTTCATGATTTGGAGAGATCTTTGTGAGCTGGGGGATGTGTGGACCCCTTCACCCTCCCAACAACAATCTTGCTTTAGCTTTTGCCTATCCCTTACAAGCCYGTGAATTTCCTGAGGGTGTCTGTACAGGGGTGTGGAGCAGGGAACATCTGTTGATATCAAAACCACGCAGGCAGGGCCTAAGGTATTTTTTTTGTGAGCCATGGCCTGTTTGACAATTTGTCCTCTGAGGAGCTTGCTGCTCAGTTTTCCAGCTGCCAAGTGGCATTAGAAGGCAAGTAAATGCATTGTTTTGCCATGTAAGCCGCTCATGTCCTTGCCTAGAGAGAGAGAGGCAGGGAGGAAGCAGTGCTATTGGGAACAGGAAGAAAAGTGTGAAGGGATCATCTTTGTGCAGCAGTTTGTGATTTGAAAAAATAAAAAAATAGCAACTCCTGGCCTGCAAGCTCTTGGTGCTTTCTATTTCAGGGAGCTTTGGAGCATGAAGAAAGTAAGACCCTTCGTTTTCAGCTTGAACTTTCTCAGCTTAAAGCAGACTTTGAAAGGAAACTGACAGAAAAGGAGGAAGAAATGGAAAATATAAGGTACTGTGCAGGAAGCAGCATGGTTTTTTAAGGGGAAAATCTCAAAAGACCAGAAATATTCTCAAGACCCAAGCCAGTCAAATGCACCACAGGTAGTTATGCCAGCACAAGCAGATACTGTCCGTACCAGAAACCAAGACAGCTCTGATTATTTGCCAAAGGATAGTCCTACCACATTACCATTTCTTAGTTCAAATATTCCTGTCAGTTCAGCCTCTGCCAGTGTACACATAAGCCCATCATACATATCACATAGCAGCCGTAACTCAACTGACTGGCATAACCAAAGTCGCAGCAGACCAAGGGCCGCTAAGTCTATATGTTTACAGTATGGAGACAAGTAGGTCTAGAGAGCTGCCTTCTCATAATCCTCTAGGACGGCTGCCTCCCAAGGGGAACCACAGGCAAAATCAGCAGTACTACCTCAGTGGTGCTCAAACCTATGTTATCTGAAGACAGTCTTTACCTCTGCATTTAGTTAACTCATGCAGTTATAGCTACACTGGTTGTGGGAGGATGTGAGGAGCTTGCTGTTATGTGTACACCATTTGGGTAAGCAGTGAGAATTGCAGAGGTACAGAATGTATGAATATAAAAGGAGAGGAGCTTGCAGGTGAAAGGGATAAACAGGAAAAATGGAAAGCAATTAGATGACAGGAGGATGATGTCTTTTGTCTCTCCCTTCCCACCCAGCACAAACTCTAATCTGAAGAGTTACACTCTTAAAATAATGCTGTGCTGGGCCAGATTTTCAGCAATGTGTGTGTGCAGTTCTTCAGAAAACTCCGGCCTTGAATTAGTCAGTGTTGCAGCATATTAATCCAAGACCCATGTCATTGTTTGTTGATAGGGTAAAGGGTAGGGAAGGGGAAGTCCAAGGCTCACCTTGGCCAACGTAAATACAAGGATTGAGATGTTCATTGTTTAAAAAACAAATAATGTTTTGGCCCTCTCAGATACTATCTTCTAATGTCCTGCAGATGTCTGGATTACAGAGATCTCAGGACAAGCTATCCTAATCAATGCCTTCTGCCTCAGCTTCATTACGAGTGTTTTGCTGCTAAGTTATTCAGTAGACATGTGTTGTTCCCTGGAAGTCTGGGGCACAGTTCAGTATTTTGCTGAAGCAATAAAGCCCTCAAGGTTTTCCTTGTTGACTCGGTGATTTCCCAGAACTCCTACGCTTTCAGCAAAACTTGGCCAGCAGCGAGAGAAATGTTTCCCTGTGTGAGTCATATTCTGTGCTTTGAGTTACCTTCTGGTTGTAAGAGAGCAAAACTTTCATCGTAGGACTTGACTGTTACAGCGTCAAGAAAATTAAGCACCTGTCTGTATCTGTTTTGCCATCTTTAAATTGTCA
The DNA here is from genome assembly GCA_035582835.1 of Phoebastria nigripes. NCBI lineage: Eukaryota > Metazoa > Chordata > Aves > Procellariiformes > Diomedeidae > Phoebastria > Phoebastria nigripes. The sequence continues at coordinate 553,956 of JAYKAV010002878.1, read as the reverse complement.
CTAAGCTGCCTTTCACAGGGGGACCAGGCTGTTAATTAGGGTGGGCTTAATCTCTCCTAACTTTAGATGTCCATAACACAGATTTCTGTTCCTGAATTATTCCCCTTATAATTGAGCATAAGAAATGTGTTTCAACATCTACTTTAAGACACAATAAATTGTAGGTTACACATGCCATTTACTATAAAGAGTGCCTAGAGTAATTAGCTTAGAATGTAGATGCCTACGTTCAGTTTGATTAATCCCCTCCACTAATGTCTTCATAAAAAGTCTGAGATGTAAAACATCCCAGTAAATGATTCAGTAAATATCTTGGTAAGTGACTGCTAAGTTTGAAGTGCTTCTTGTTAGGTTCAAACCTGTACTTGCATGAGTTTACAAGAGATCTGAGAGAACTCCTTGCTCCAATATTGCCAAAGGAAATGGGGGAGAAGGATGCTATAGGTGCTTACAGATCAGGAGTTAGATGAGGGTGTGAAGCACATCAGCCAGTTAGACGGCAGTGAGGCACTAGAAACCTGTGCTATGTATGTCATTCAGAAATATCCTATTTCTGGAAATGAGACACTTTCAGAAAGTGAAGTACTGTTGCATGTAGTTCTACGTTCCTGTGCAGAGAGGAAAATTTCTCCATTCACCCTTCATGTCCTTTTTACGTTATTCCATAATCAGGAGAAATCAGCAACGTGCCATAGATTCACTGCAGTCCACCCTTGATTCTGAAGCCCGAAGCAGAAATGAGGCCATCCGGCTCAAGAAGAAGATGGAAGGGGACCTCAATGAGATGGAAATCCAGCTCAGCCATGCTAACAGGCATGCTGCAGAAGCAACAAAGTCAGCACGTGTCTTGCAGACACAAATAAAGGTACTCTGAGAGCTGCCAGTCCCAAGCACCCAATGGTAGGTGCGGGCTACGTTTCATTAGCACAGAGCAAAACAGCAGTGGTGATGGTAATTAAGAGAGAAGCTACTCCCAACGATGTGCATGGAAAGCCCTTAGTGATCACGTCTGGCGTAAGAGAATACTGAAATATGGATTTCTTCCAAGACTTGCATACAAGCTGGATGAGATCCAGTGATAAAACCCTTGTTGGCTACCACCTCCTGCAGGGGCAGAAAGCTACAGCATGAGGAACTAAAATCTATGATCTTCTTGTGAGCTTGCAAGTCTTTTAAAAGTGGAGAGCAAGTCAGTTGGCTGGAGTACAGGGAGTGTGTGTATATTCAGCTTTGTTGTTTGCTTCAACATTTGTAATAGCTTAAAAAAAAAAAAGTGCTTTGCTAAGACACCTCTTAAGTCATCACCTCTCCCACGCCTAAGCAGCTAGTTCTGCCTCAGGCACAACTGCCAGCTCTGACAGATTTGAACACACAGGTTTTCCCCCATTGCACCACATACCACAAAAGCTATTTAGCTTACAGTGTGGAGGAAGCCTTTCTCCAATAAAGAAGCACTGAAATTCTTGAGGGTAGGCCCCATGCAACCTCTGCAATCTGTGGTCCTCTTATGTAAGCACAGTGGCTTGAAATGGAGTTGCACTGGTAAAAAAACCAAACATCTGTTTTGTTATAGGAGCTTCAGGTGCAGCTGGATGACTCGGGACATTTGAATGAAGATCTGAAGGAGCAGCTGGCAGTCTCTGACAGGAGGAACAATCTTCTCCAGTCGGAGCTGGATGAGCTGAGGGCTTTGCTGGACCAGACTGAACGGGCAAGGAAGCTGGCAGAGCATGAACTGCTGGAAGCCACTGAACGTGTGAACCTGCTTCACACTCAGGTTGGCTTTTTCTGTGCTCTCTCCCTCACTGGGTTAAACTGAGCCTCGTCTATTAAGCACTGACGCTGTTTGTCCATGGCTGTCTTAAATCAGACACACCTTGCTCTCCTTCAAGGGGGAAAATGAGGGAGAGGAAGTAAGTCACTCTGTAGATATGCCACCTCACTCCCTTCAAGTTAGCTGGAATTGATGATTCAGCCAACTGCTTTAAACAGTTTCCAGAAAAAGCGATGATGAAAGATAACAGGAGTTATCCTTGAACCCTGCAGAGGCTGGGTTCTAACAATAGGTGTATTGTGCAGGGCAGGAAACTACCCCACAGCAAAGTGCTCTCTACCACGTCACAGGTCTTCATTAATACAGGCCTTTGGACTTTGTCACGATGGACACTGCAGTTTTTACAGGGCCATGGAGGGGCATGTCCTGATGCGCCAGCATTTTTCCTACAAAACCAAAGCTTCCCTTCACCAAGTAATTAATGGTCAGAAGGAAATGAAAATGTGCTACAGGCTGGTGATGTTTTGCAATGTTTCCTCCAGCCCATGATGCCATGGGGCTTCTGTTTTAATCACCTCATTGACTAACTGATTATGGATTGTTAGTTTTCAAAAATGAACGGGCTTATTCATTCTTCTTTTTCAGCCTCTTGCTTATTATTTTATCTAAACCAAAACCTGAATATTTGCAGCTTTGAGCGTATTTTTAATATGTCCTCAGTCTGAAACTAAGCTACATAGTAAAGGCCAGCCCTTACCACGTACCTGGATCTCCCTAACCAAATCATAGAATCATAGAATCGTTTAGGTTGGAAAAGACCTTTAAGACCATCAAGTCCAACTGTTAACCTAGCACTGCCAAGTCCACCACTAAACTATGTCCCTAAGCACCACATCTACACATCTTTTAAATACTTCCAGGGATGGTGACTCAACCACCGCCCTAGGCAGCCTGTTCCAGTGCTTGACAACCCTTTCAGTGAAGAAATTTTTCCTAATATCCAATCTAAACCTCCCCTGGTGCAACTTGAGGCCGTTTCCTCTCATCCTATTGCTTGTTACTTGGGAGAAAAGACCAACACCCACCTCGCTACAACGTCCTTTCAGGTAGTTGTAGAGAGTGATAAGGTCTCCCCTCAGCCTCCTCTTCTCCAGGCTAAACAGTCCCAGTTCCCTCAGCCGCTCCTCGTAAGACTTGTTCTCCAGGCCCTTCACCAGCTTCGTTGCCCTTCCTTGGACGTGCTGCAGCACCTCAATGTCTTTCTTGTAGTGAGGGGCCCTGTACAACTCTGTGTAATCCAGGCGTTGCAAAAATCAGTAAGCCTTGGTGTGCTATGGTATTTAGAGAAGTTATGTCTCTAATCATCACTTTTCCTCCTTTTCCACTGTTCCTTTGGGGAAAACTTAATAAAAGAACACAAGTCTGATCAATCAAAAGAAGAAGCTGGAGGGTGACATTTCCCAGATGCAGAATGAAGTGGAGGAATCAATCCAGGAGTGCCGTAACGCAGAGGAAAAAGCCAAGAAAGCAATCACAGATGTAAGTAGGCTGGTTCCTTGCTCACTTCTTTTCAGTACCACAATGTCTTAAGACAACCAAGTAAGTATTTCCCAGGTCACCATTTCTGTGCTTGTTACAAAGCTCATCCATCCAAAGCGTTCCACAGTTATCTGGAGGGAACTGATGAAACTACAAAATGAAACAGGCTAGAGGTAAAAAGACAGGAATGACTTCTTCCTGATGTTTGGGTTTTGGTTTTGTTTGTTTTGTTGGGGGTTTTTTGCCCCAAGAATGCAGTTTCCGCTGATCCTCAAAGTCTCAGGTCATGTCACCTTTGAATCAGATAAATCATACACCTGGATAGGCTAAACCAGTTCAGACTGAACTAGCACTAACTGGTCTTCTGGTGTACATAGAATCTGATGTGAGAAACAAAATTAATGAATCCCAAACAAGCTACTCTAGAACTAGGTGTCTACTGGAAAAACATGAGGCCTAAGATCCCAGGAGGAGAGACAGAGTGCATTCTTCCTCTAGGGAAGACATAATTTGGGCAGGCAGTTTCATTTCCCACAGACCTGGAGAAATCAATTTTCTTCAGAGTTCAGCTGATGTATCACATCATATCAACAGATAAAATGAAAGCTAGAATTGGAGGTTTCTGTGAGTTACATGTCTGGAGTGCCTGGTCAAAGCTATTCCTGTATCATGGTCTTTACTGCTTCTCAGCTGACAGCACTGTTACTGCCTGCCAGAGAGAAGATGGTGATTGTCCTTGATTCAGCTCCAGCCTGGATTGCAATGACTGCTGTCTTCCAATGACTGCTCAGTGATGGGTACAAAATCTGTAAATGGCTCTTGGTGGCAGGCACAAACATCAAAGCAGGAATGAGCTAATTGGCACCCTTGTTACCCATCTTACAGAACAGCCAGGGACTATGTAAGATATTGAAACTGAGCTTCCTATCCCAGTACCGATTGCAGAAACTGCTCTGCTATTAGAGGCGCTCAGGCAGCTCTCGTCTATGGCTGTGCAGGGAAATTTGTCTGCCAGTTGTTTTAATCTACTACCTTTCAAGAGCTCCAAACACCAAGATTAGATTTTGAATAAGTTCTAGGTAAAATGTCTGTAGTGAATGGCACAGGCTTACTTGTAGGCATTATAAATGAGGACATTATATAGCACTGATACTAAAAGAAAAAAAAAAAAAGGTGGGGGGAAAATCTTAAATCACAGCATTAGAATATGGAGGAAAAAAGGCCTCCAAGGCTATTGTCTTTGCGTTTTCTCTGTCCAGGCAAGATATGCACACACAAGATACTCTCTGGAGCTTTGGGTACAGTGAATGATCCAAGTAGTGGATAATCCAAGATCRATCTCCCATCATTTCTTCTGAGACATAATTCAATAGTATAAGAGAGCTGCTGTAAAATGTGGTTGTTTTTCAGGCAGCAATGATGGCTGAGGAGCTTAAAAAGGAGCAGGATACTAGTGCTCACTTGGAGAGAATGAAGAAGAACATGGAGCAAACCATTAAAGACCTCCAGAAGCGACTGGATGAAGCAGAACAAATAGCCCTGAAAGGTGGCAAGAAGCAGATCCAGAAACTGGAATCCAGGGTAAGTTTGTGATCCAACTTCAGACCACTGTCTCCTGCTTACAGAACTGGGACCAGGTAGGTGCCCTAGGGCTGCCTGGTAAGTTCGTAGAGGCCAATAAGGGATACTATGAATGCTTTCCTCTGTTTCACAAAATACGGGTGAGCAGTTCTCAGAGGCATGCTTCCCCTTCATCATCCAGCTACAATGAGCTGTTATAGCACAGCAGATGACCAAGCCCTTGATTAAAAAAATAATTTAAAAAACCCCAACATCTAAAACCAGGAAAAGCCTCTGCAATGCTTGCTTCAGTTAAAAACTTTTTTGGCCTTTGYATATGTCTGTACCTTTGCTGGTGCAGTGTAAATACATTTATGAAAAAGCAGAATGGAAAGGTGACATTTTGATTTGTTCCTGAAATTCGACTCTATGGAGATGCTGAAAAAACGAGCATTTCTTGAACTGTGAACCAAATTATCTGCTGCTTTATATAAGTAGCATAATGGCAAGGGTTTTTTCTTTTTTGCAGGTTCGTGAGCTGGAGAATGAACTTGAGACTGAACTCCGTCGCAATTCAGATGCCCAAAAAGGAGCCCGCAAGTTTGAGAGGCGCATAAAAGAGCTGACTTACCAGGTATGCTGAGGACTGTAGTAACCACTAGGTCCCTGGAAAGAAATGTGTTCTCCCAGTGTCATAAGTTGCCTCAGTGTTTCAGTGAAGGATGAAGGACGAAGGACGCATTACCCACAGCTTTCTGATTGTAGGAAGCCTTAGGGATAGGAGGAACATCTGCCTAGGGCTACCATCATCTTGCTTGACTCATTGTGACTAATGTTAGAAAGCCTCTGCTGCTGGGATTTGGACAGTTTTAGCACAGTATTAATATGGAGCAGGCTTAGATGACTGTTCACACTGCAAGAGAAGGAAGAGCCGAGCTATCTCTCAGCTGTGCTGATGTTGCGAAAAAGAGCCAGAAGGATTCAGTTGACTCTAATGCATCACTCAGTGTAGGGTTGCCCAGTCCCAGGGCTGAGCAGCAAGGTCTAGTTGTCAGCCTACCACAGGTTTGCTAACAGCTGCTGTTGCTGCTTGCCTTTCGAAAAAGGTCTTCAGCACAGAGCACTGATCCTTTTGCTTTCAACAGCATTCTTAAGAAGATAATCCCATCCATCTACTTTAGGAGATTATTTAGCCTCCTACCTGTTGTTTTACTCTGACTTTTGTATGCAGAGGCTGAAGGTTGTTTTCTTAGAATACAGTGCTCCAGCACAATCAGACAGAATTAGCTGGTCCTTTACTTATGGACTGTGACAGCTTAAACCTGGATCCTTTTACCAGAAATGCCTCCAAACAAGATCTTTAAATATGGAAATTACATATATTTTAGGTCCACCCATAGGTCTGTTTCACTAAATAATGACACACTCTATAATGACAAAAGTGCTCCTCATCCCTGAACAAGGAACTCTGTGTTTATGTGTATACTTCTGAAAGTGTGTACACATATATATGTATGTGTATATGTATATATATTTACATATATATATAAATGGGGAGGGTACTCTCTTTTAGTCCTCAGCCTCCAGGGTGATCACAATATGGCTTGTTTGTATTTTGAACTATATGTTTCTAAAATTATATATATTGCAGCCATACCTATTTCATTGTGGGAGATGCTTTAGGCCTTTTTACACTGTCAACCCAGTTAATGGTGTTTTGATGCAGTCAGAAGAAGATAAGAAGAATCTGGCCAGGATGCAGGATCTGATTGACAAGCTACAATTAAAAGTGAAGAGCTACAAGCACCAAGCAGAGGAAGCTGTAAGTAACTATTTGGGCCTTTTTACCTTTGAGAAATTTATTGTCCTAAACCCACAATCTTTGAACCATAGAAGCTTTTAGTACAAATACACATTTTGTGTGTGTATTAATATTCGTATTTATATTCATATAAACTCTGAATGTATAAATGTATTTATAATATATATAAAATAAAATATGTAGCATATGTGTTGATTATATTTAAGAAAAGGTATTCAATTTTATCTTAAGATTGCAGTATAATTTGCAAGGGAAGGGGGGAAGGGAAGGAACAGGAAAGACTTTTTTCCTCCTAGTCGCTCAGGAGGCATGCTGAGAAAACCTCCCAGTTCACTTAACATGGAGAGTGCCACTGAGAACATCAACTCTGTAAAACAACAATCTCAGTTCTCCAGGAGGCAAGTGGTTCCCATACAGCTGTTACCTAGTCATGCTGAGCACTTTCCATCCCACTTGAAATTCACACTTTGTTTCACGTGGCCAGGGGGAAATCAGCTGCACTGTTTTCTCTCACCAGGAAGCTCAAGCCAATCTGTACCTTTCGAAGTACAGAAAACAGCAACATGATCTGGATGATGCTGAAGAACGGGCTGAAATAGCTGAATCTCAAGTTAATAAGCTCAGGAGCAAGTCCAGAGATATTGGCATGAAAAAGGTATGCTTATATCCTATGGGGTAAATGTGACTGTTTAATACACAGTAGTGGATACTATGTATGCAGGAAGATCTGTTACATCTCTTAAAGTAGCACGGACTAGAATAAATTCTTCTTTACTACGTTTTTTAGTTTCAGTCTMCCCTTTATTGTAACATTAAGGTAAGCCTTTAGGACAGCAATCTGATGCTTAGGCAAAATGAATTCTCTGTCCTCTTGATGTTGTCATTGAACCTCTGTGCTCAGCAGCCAGAAGTTTCCAGAACTGGTGATTTTGGTTTTTGTTTTGTTTTTGGTTTTGTTTTTGTTTTTTTCAAGGGATATTAAAAAGCTCCATCTTTTTCTCCCTTTGATGAGGTAGATTTCTATGTATGAAATACATGAAATACAGCCTGGGGATTACTGCACTAGCAGGTTGCCAGATATTTTAACATTGCTCTTTCAATGAACTTGTATTGATTTGAAGAGCTGGATGAAAAGAAAATATTAGCGATTAGTCACTTAGGTGCTGGGAAGTCATTAGTAATTAGAAATATATTTGTGGTGTTTTGCCCTTGAGCAGAATGGTAGTAGAATAATATTGATGAAACTAAAAGGTGCCTAAGAACTTGGTCTGGAACTGAAAGCAAACCTTTGCTTATCTATGCTTGCCTTGTGGCAACCAGGGCAAGTAAGAGTGGGGTTGATACTTGTAGGAATGATAGAAAGAGGAGCTGGATCATTGCTTTATCTATTTCATTTGCAAGTGAAACATAAACTGCCATGCTTAATATCATATAAGTTTTATGGGGGTGACAGCTCCTGAGTCAAGAAAGAGGAAAAAAAAATCTTTCTGTATAGTTTTGGTATTTCTATCACACTTCACCCCAACACCTTCCTTCTCTCTTCTGCATCCACCATTCTGTGGGAGGAAACACTCCAATTTCTGCTTTTATATCGGACTAATAAAGTCACCTTTGACTGATATAAATGACTGTAGCTCCACTGTCTAGAGCAGAGCTACATTAAAACTGCATGAAGATCTGGTCTCTCACACATTTATGTATGATGGAAGCAGTACTGTAACTGAAGCTCAAAAGAAGCTTTTTGCAGCTTTTAAGAGTAAAAAATGTCCACATATTTTTCTTTAAATTATTCCAGCCCTACAAAAAAAATGAAAACTCATATAAGTTCACAAAGCCATGGCATCACACAGACACTGAAATAGGTCAACCATGAGAGTAATTTATTTTTAAAAATACCATTAAGAGTGCTGTTTATTCCCTGTATTTTACTAGTACCCTCTTTCTGCCTCAAATATGCAAAAGTCATAGAAAAGTGGATGCCTGTTTTTATTAGTCAGATGCTAGTTTGCCAACACCAATTCCAGCTCTGTCTTATAGCAGAGTATTGCGCTGCCAAAAGATGAGCTCAACGGTACACGCAGAGGTGTCATCTCCACAAAAAGGGATTTGTGGCAGTAATAGCAGTAGCTGCCAGGAAACATGTTCAGGCAGCGAGTGCTGTCCCAAAAGTCATGACACATCTCCTTTGCGGAGAGAAAGGCACTGGAGAGACTACTTTAATCGTGTAGCATTAGAAATATCTTGTCTACTGCTACTAGTACCCATGTTCCTGGAAACTCTGGGAAGTGTGTGCGGTTCAGAATGAACACCACCATCTATTGAAGCAGGGTTGTATAGAAGTCATCTGCTATCAAAGGGATATATACTCTAGCATGAGGACAAGAAACCTGTATTGTTGGCTGAAGTAAGATGGCAAAGGTTGGCGAGATTGGTGCTAGTCTGTTTCAGATAAAAACTGGTAATACCAGGGAGCAGAAGCATTAGTGAAGAGAAGCTTTTGTCATTTACTTGTGAACTTACTCTAAAACCCCCTCAGCACTTCCATTTTTAACAGTTGTATACTATCTCAATTGCATTTCAGGTTCATGAAGAGGAATAAGTACAGTCCAAGCTGACAGATATGAGAAGATGTTTGGCTTGATATAATCAGGCACAACTGAAAGCAGATGTAGAAAATAAGCACTTACAGAAATAAACATCAAGTGAAAATCCAAAGAGACTGTATAGTGTATTCCATTCATTTCTTTGTGTTTCTATTTTGCCAAGCCCCAAGGGATCAATAAAAGATTACATCTTGCCAACAGCCCACTTCATTATGTTGGAACAAATCGTAATTGCCAGATCTCTGACAAAATCAAAACCAAGGGCAAATCCAGTCATGCTTCACAGCCTCATGTATTTCATGTGCAGATTATTAAAGCAGCACAGATTAAACCTGTGCAGGGGGACAGCCCTTAAAGTTGGCATAACCCAGCTTCCATCTGTCCTGCCTGTCAGAGTCTGTATGAGTTTTGTAGGAGAGCAGAAAGTAAACTTTTTCATATGAACAGTCAGTTTAGAAGCTTCCACTACTACCAGCCAAAGGACTTTTGTTCGCCAGCTGCAGGAGAGACATAGGAGATGCTGTGGAGGGACATGTCCCATCAGGACTGCCTGTGGCTCAGAAATAGGATGTTCTCTTAGATCTTTTCCACTTTTAAACAGGGAAGTTGTCTTTGCTTGAAATTAAAATACTAAATGAAGTGCAAAACAGTAAGCCCTCTCTTTCCCTCATACAGAAAAAAAAAAAAAAAAAATCCCTCAAAACTGAATCTTCTTCTGTGGAAAGTTTTTCATTGTCCCTTTAGGATATCCAAGTTCCAATTGACTTACTTTTTTTTTTTTTCCTATCATCAGTTCAGTTGTTTGTTACTGTTGCTCAGATAATCACATTTCCATGTGGCTCTTASTGTAACTCAATAGGGAAGGTGAAGGAACTCTCTGTTCTTTTCAGCAGCAATCTCAGTAGCATCTGTGTGTGCAGAGAGGGATTTTCTCCCGGTATGTCAAGGTGCTCATATGAGTCCTCTTCCTCTGCGTTTCTAGTCAAAACAAAAATGTTTGTAAGAACTACTGATGTGTAAAATTAATCCTCTAGTGGGAACAGAACAAGGCACTCACTATAAAGATAAGTCAGTATTTTCCATTTTAACATTATCTGAGTAAAATAAACATCCACATAACAGTCCAGAAACATTCCTGTTTCTGCCATCTAGTCCTCCATCAATGAAACCAGAGCTGAGTTAACCTGTAAACTGTTCCACTTCCTCTGATTATGATATGTTAAAGGTCTCAACAGGTCCCAAGATAAATGAATCTTGCTTAAATTCTTTAAATCAAACAGCTGCATCTCAAAAGTATGTTATGATCTCTAAAGCATGTTAGCTKTAAAATTGACTAATAAGAAGCACGCAAGTGGATCTCTAAGTGAGAGAAAAATGAAAAAAGACTGAGACTCAATCATTTTAGAGTTGTCTTTCTGGTGTGTTCTTGTCGAACCTCATGGTAACCATCGTAAAACATCCCCTGAAACTCACCAAATTCAGGCTGTGACAAAATCTTAAGGCCCAGGGAGTTTGAAGGTATATCTCTCCATGGGCTGTACTGTCAGACACAGAAAGACGTACCCTAAGGACTAAGAGCTAAAGTTCATTTTTTAAGGATACTCACCACAAATGTAGAGGAAGGAGACAGAATACTATAAGACAGAGCCAGCCTATTACAAATACACAAGAATAAAATGCATCCACTTGAAGATGCTGTTCTCTAGTAAATGGAAGAGATATGTAGAGAGATGAGATCAGGGACCATATGGTTATAACTGTCTCCTAAACAAAGCAAGTAGTATAACTTCTCATACTGAAGTTTTGGTGAGCTTTGACATTGGATATAATTGAAATAGTAATTTGAGCCCTAATGAAGACTAGGTATGTGCATTGTTTGAGGGACTCCATGTTTTGGTCTGGATTTTTTTGGTCTAAAACACAAGTGAGAGAAAATTAACCAGTTTGATTGTTTTTAAAGCAAGTTATCAGAAAATATTTGTGAAGGGTAACCAACTTTTTCATCTTTTTATAGAGCGCAGGAGAGCATGTGGTCAAGGGAAGCTCATGTTAACATTGTTACAACCAAAATACTATTGCATAGATGTACCAAAGAGGGCCTTCTGGACATAGAAAATAGTAAGAATGAGGACAATTTATTTATGCTGAGACTTATCCTACGTTTTCAGTCTTTTTTGTACACTTTAAACCACGGAAATCAAATTTATGTTTTGGTCAAACATTCAAGGTCTGGATTTAAGCTTCATAGTACCTTTAAAAATAAATCCCCTAATGATTGTACGTACCTTGAACCAGACCCAGAAACAGAATCCTGCTACCAGCACCAGTGCAGCGATCACTCCTAGCACAATTTTCCTGGTGTTACCTGAATTTTCTTTAAAAATACAAATTCCAAAAAGTTTAACAGAAGTGCTTTATATTGTAAATTAATGTTCACTATTGTTCAGTAAGTATATCAAAGCAATGATTTTTCTCTTATTTATAATCTAAAAGCTATGTTTTAGGGAGAATGTCTCAGTTTCTTTTTAATCTTACTAATACAACAATGTTCAAGTTACTTGACCCATACTATGAGACTTTAAAGTGATTCTTTAATGACTTAAGTGTGAGTAGCTGAAAGCAGATTATTTTACTTAATTGCGCTGATACAAATTCCATGTGTGCTCATGTAATATGATTTGACGACTTCTTAATACAAGTCCCATTTAAAATCAATGAACTGCCCAGTATGGTAAACGCTGCCTCCAGGCACAGTGCTCAGTGCCATTAACAGTACTGCTGATTTCCGGTAGAACAACTCAGTAAGCGTTACCCAGCCTGGACCACAGATTTTATTATTTCTGTTGCAAAACCTTTGCAACTTTCATCTAAAACGTTTCCCAACTTCATGATGCAATCATGCAATCCAGGTGGGCACAAGAAGCAGCAGATCCTCAGGTGGGTGGTGACAACAGATTCCACAGGAGATAAGAGCCCGTCTAGCAGAGGTTGGTCCTGCACAGTACCAAGCGTCTCATTGCACCAGCCAATTTCAACAACATGAGAACACTCAGACATGGAGGACTCATTCCTTTAAACACGGTTCTTCTRCTTCAGGCTTCCTTTCCACTGCTGCATCTCATCCAAAGAATTTGAAAAATTCTACACTCCTCTGGAAACTCCCTATGGATGTCTAGCAAACAGTTCAAAAATGAGAACTGCCAAAACAGAGCATTTAATCTAGTCATTGCCTTTAGCTTGGCTTCGTCCCCACATGCAGACCTATATTTACATCTTGTCAGTTCCTTTGGTAGAGCAGCTTTAAGCTGCAACCTTTCTTTACACAGGAGAAGGCCTCCAAAATGATTGTAAATTCATCTCACTTTTCCCCTTAAAAGTCTCCTTTCCAGTGGCACTTGGAAATCTTTCAGATGGTTGAGCAGCTGCTGTGCTATGACCATTCTCCAACATACTGATCTAGCTCATTCCCTTATGCCCTACTGTCTCTATCTGCTTATCTGCTTTCAGCCTGTGCTGCCACAAAGATGCTGACCTCTCTGCTGTCTTCTCTGTTCTGTATAATGTAGTTCTGGTCCACGAATAGGAAAATTTTGTGAGCGGCATGGTAATTTATCCACTAAAGAGGGGATTTGTATCACCTATGGCTATTGTAAGATCCACCTACAGAGAGCAGCTAGAGAAAGGCATTTGTAGAGGATGATCCAGATCATATTTGGATGGAACATGTACGTGTGTCTGTCTCCAGTAAATGTACAGGGAGTCTGATGGACTTGTGCGCATAAGTTAGGAGCACCAGTTAAGTGTGTAACTCCTTGGAGGTTTTCAGTGCTCTCCACTTCAGAGGCACAATATTAGGTTTACAGGATAAGGAAGATCATGCTGGAATTTGAGCTGCGAGGAAGTGTGTTTGTCTGACTTAACCGTTTTCTTTAATCTAACCCCCCTCCTTCAGATTGCATATAGCCACTGCCATTTAAAACGCACCCTACATCAAGTTTTCAGACTGAAACTAAGCTATCATGGGGGAGGAGGGAGAAAGGAAGAGAAAAACCTGCAGTTATTATCACTTATTCTAGCCTCTTTTCTGCTATGTTGCTTCTATTTTTCATGTCCTACTGGCTTGTTTCAAGTTCTCTTCTTTCTTAAAAAAAACAAATGAGGTGCCCTATATTAGTTCTCAGTCTTTTAGGTGATTGTATTTAATTGCCTAAAATGCCTATGTGCTACTGTTTGAATGTTTTTTTTTCCCCTCCCTTTGGACTGAGATTAAGGAGGCTGCATCCCAAACAGCACATTATTTTTGAACAAATTTGTAATTTGTTTGCACTGTAATTTTAGAAATCTGGAGTAAATTTTTTTTTAACCTTCAGTAAGAGTTTTCAATAGATAGAAAAGTTAATCAGTAAGTCTCCTTAAAACTGGAAACAATGAAATAACTGTAACTAAGACTTCACACTTGGAAATTTACTACAGTTCATAAAAACCCAGGCATGCCTATAAACATTTATATCCCCAGGTCTAAAAAAGGCCTGCTGTGTGGAATTAAAGCTTTGAAAATAACAACTGTGTGCTCTCCTCAACAAGGTTTCTTCTGCAGGCACATTTATACCACATCTTTGGGCTTCCCTTCATCTCCCTGCTACCTTTCAAGACCGTATTTGCCATCAGCGGAGCATTTAGGACATGATCCTGAGAGTTTCCCTGTGCCTCAGCTCTGAGGGCAGTTGGTAGCAACTGAGGGCAGCCACTGATTTTGAGACCTTTTCCACAACAAGCTGCTAATTGAAAGAAAGAAACTTCAAGTACTTAAATAAATACATCTTAGGTAACCTTTTTTTCCTGGGACAACAATAATAAAATATCTCTTCTACTCACCTGTACTTATTAAACAAGATGATTTTTCTCAATATTTTACAGATTTCTGATTGACCCTTTGGCTCTGCATTCCCCTCGCTGCTCCCCATCCTCCAAAATGGAAAGAGTGGCAACTTACCAACTTGCAAAGTTCTCACAGTAAGTTTTGTGTAGGCAGGTGTTGAAATATTACACAGATATTCTCCACTGTCGTTTGCAGTAAGATCACGCAACATCAGTGAAAAGTCATTTTGGTTAATCTGGACTCGGGGCTGGTAAGAGTGAGAAGTACCATTGAAGGAGGCTAGGACTGAGATCACTGCATTTCTGTTTAATGTCCAGACAACACTGAAACCTTCAGTGCTTGCAGTGTTATTGCTGTATTCACAAGGAATTGCAGTGCTACTTCCTTCCACGTTAGACAGTTGGTCTGAAACAGATAATTGAAGAACCCTCTGCAATTTTTTTGGAAAATACTGTGAAGGTTATTTAGACATTTTCTGAATTTTTTCTGAAGTCTGATACTACTGTGGAATATAAAAACGTATTTCACTATTTTGATATCATATTCAAACATCACAGTATGCTTCTAGAAGCATCTGAAGATTTTAAAAGCAAACCTATTTTACGTTAAAAAAAAAATCTAATTGGTATTAGCTATACTTATGAAAATTATTTTGTTTTCATTTGCCTATTTCTTGTCTAATTGGGGGGGCCTATTAATAAAAGTGATTCAGCCTAGTCTAAGTTACTGTGTAAAGTAGCATGAAATTCCACATGTTGTGAGCAGAGAGAAAATGCAACTAATCAGATACCTGCACATTTAAAGCAAAAGGGTAAAACTGTTACAACATAATTTAATTAAAAGAATAAAAAGATTGTATTTAGTTAGAAATAACTTTCAGCTATGGTGGACTTAAGTACTTTACCTGTCTGTGTGGAACACTTACTGACAATTAATTAATAGCTTTAAAAAAACGAAGGGGAAGGAAAGAGCAGGTAAGTGGAACTAATAGCTAATGTATAAAATACTAATATAAGACAAATTAATATCATAGCACAACTATCAATTTGACAGCAGGGATTTGCTGCAAAGGAAGGAAAAACAGAGGAGGCTGTGGTGGCTGGCAGTCTGCTGGAGAGGAAACTAATACGTTATTTTGATATGGTATAACCATGCTTGGTTTCTGTTTGTGGGGCTGAATGAACAGAGGCGTGGGGCTGAAAACCATGAGGACAACGCAAAACAAAACTGTACCCCATACTGCTATTATATAAGGAAAAGGAAAACAGTATATTTTCAAAATGTTCCAGTGAGAGGATAGACAGATGCCAACAAAAGTGTAAAGAAATGTACCTTTTTCTCTTGTGGATCGTAAGGATAGATTAATAAAATAGCCACTTATAGTGCACTTGTTACCTACTATGATGCCATACTTGAAAACTTCCATATTGTAAGCTACTGTATGTAAATCAGAAACTGCACTCTTGTTCTGAAGCATATGCAGTGGATTAGGAACCGAGAATGTCTGGGTACACTTTAGGGGGAAATCAGGGCAATGGAAGCAGCCATGTACATCTCACAAGGGAATTGCTCTTGCATTGCTCTTGATCCAATTAAAAAATACTTCCTAAGAAACAGGAGAGGTTGAAAAGTACCAGTTATTTACTTGAACTGAATTTCCAGTGAAATTCAGGAGGAGGACAAAACAGAGAGTTGAAATTTCATAGCCCTGTTTTTCCTTAACCAACAAAATGAGCTGCTGTTTGCTCAAATGCAAACTTGCTGCTCTCCACTCCCGTGCACCCCCAGCACTCAACCCGGACACTTAAGAATGTACTTGAAGAGAAGTACAATGAAAGCATCAAACGGTACTGAAACAACTCTCGCAAAAGACGGGGAATGGACTGAGTAAGGAGCATACACATCTAGAGCAGCAGGCAAACCTTCCCCTCCCTCATATAACCCACAGGTTCACTAAGGTTTCCATGTATTTTATCCAAGTTCATTCTTTTCTTGATAGAGTGTAAAGTTTGAGTATTATGCACCTCTTGAAACAYGAAACTGATATGGAAAAAATGTTCAGAGTAAAGCTAACTTACAGAAGTGTGAGCTACCCCCTCTTATCCCTACTTCTTGGACATATGCTGCCTTGTAACAGATGAGTTTCGAAGTGGAAGGCGCGCCCTTTTGCACCATCCCATATCTGTGTTGCCCCACTGCAGAAATACCGTATTTAATTTGCTCTGAAACCAGCTGTGACATTCAGTAATGATGCAGGAAGAGACTTCCATTCATTCCTACCTTGCATCTTCCATTCAGCAGCCCACTCTTCATGAGGGAGATGAATATGACAGTAGTAAGGATCAGCTGTGTTTATAATGTTCTGGTCACTTCTAAGAGAATAGAGAACTCCATCCCTGGTTTCCTGCCGATCTGTTTCTTGGATGGATGTATTGCCTTGTACCCAAGATATATGTGGTGCTGGATAAGCGAGAAAGGCATAGCACTTAAGCATCCTTTCTGTGTCTGTCTTTTGGTATTCCAGTGCATAATAAGAGGAAACTGTAGATTAAAAAAAAAAAAAAAAAAAAAAANAAAAAAAAAAAAAAAAAAAAAAAAAAAAAAAATTGAAAATCAATCCTACTACTTTCAAAATCCTTTTTAAATCGAAGTGATTGGTCTTTTGAAATAACATTGGGGAGAATAAACATAACTGAGAACAGAATCTAATCCGTGTTTGATTTCAGAAGAAAGCATAGCATTAATTACTGTCAATGCCAGGGTCTGTACTGTTCTGAGGAGCCACATAATGTTTTAAAACTCGAGTATACTACCTAGTTACCCTTTAGAAATCACAGTGCAGTAGGTTATGAGAACAAGTGCTGCACTGAAATATTTCAACTCATGTTACAACGTTTCACCAGAGAAAATGAATTGCCTGATAATACTATCAGGCCCAAAAGGCACTCTGTTGGGTTGGAGGATTTTGATTCCATGTGAGAAATAACGCGAGAAAATCTGTTGGTGTAATCCCCTTTCCACTGGTGTGATCCAAGCACTTTTGATGTCTTACTGACCTCGTACATGCAGCATGACTTTCACTTCTGTTTTAGTTTGCTGTGTTCCCACATAGCAATTGTAAGATCCCTCATCAGTCATGGTCAAGTTACTAAGTTTCAAGGAGGCATTTCCACTAGGAATATTTTCGTGGAAAAGTTGTGTTCTGTGTCTGTAATTCGGGTCTTGTCTTTCCAGCTGATCGCTCTGGTAGTAGTAGCTGTGCACATTTTTGTCCCCTTTCTTCCAGTAAATTACTTCATCATCCCCAGGTGGGAAAGGACAAGGGAGGATGCAATCCTTGGAAAACAGCCCCGTTACTTTTTCTTGTTCTGTAAAACCTAAAGTCCGTAAGTACAAATGAATAAGTTAAATCTAGCCTACAAGCATATTTCTGCCCCTCCTTATCCCTGACAAAAAAATGCACTGGCAGGCAGCACATTCCTACCGAGTGTGCCAACGGCTCTTTCACAGCCTTTCTGTAGCATGAGTCTCTGGGACAGCAAGGGTCTTCACTCAGTTTAATCAATATTATAACGCAGAGCTCTGGTCTTTGAACTTATAATCAGTTTAAGTAGATATCCTGAGTAAGCACCTACACATTCAAATCAGCACACCGCCACCTTAGCACCTGAACTTCAAATGCATTTCCAAAAGCACCACCTTCAACCTCAAAACCTTCTGAGCTACAGCTTGCTACTTGCTCAAATGTTCATAGTGCCATGTTGCAATGACCCAGGTTACCGACAACCTCATACAGTGCCAAGCAGTTGTACCATCATAGAAAAAAAGGACGTGATGGTGCAACCAACAGGAAGACAGAACTTCCTGAAACAGCTTTACCACCACAGATAGTGTCAGGGAGCTCTGTCCCAGCCCCCAGAGGTAATTAAGGTGTGGATTCCTCAAAATTAATTCACACAAGTGGTAGCATCTGATTGCTGTTAACATTTAATTTAGGCCTTGCTGGCATAAAAGTACAATTTTAAATGAATCTTTTAAAAATTGACTGCATTAACTTAGCATTGTCATATGGACCTTCCTGGCAAGGTCAGACAACCTGTTAGGCTGGTAGTGAGTGTCCCGCTGCAGCTGTCTTCTTGGAAATTTTGATGCCCTCTCTAGCTCAGCCGGCAGGGCAACACGGATGACTTCTCCTCAGCCATCTCAGTGCAAAGTCAACCAATGTACTTCAAACCATTTTCAGTACAAACTGACAACTACTGCCTGCTGAGCAGTCACACGACRCACTCCACCAGCCGAGCTGTCGGGCAGAAACGTGGGCAGGTAACAGTTTGGGTGCTCAACGTGCTCGATGGCCATGGCCATCCATGCAGCTATCTTCCAAACAGTCATCTTTTGCTTCGGGAGTGTTTTACATTACCCCAAATCGATTCTTTACCATTAATAAACAGTGTTTGACTTAATTAATTCCCCCTATTAAAAAATGAGTAATAATTGTTATCTTTATTATTTTTCATAAACAATAGAGCTAAAACCTACCCGAAACTGTAGCACCTATGTGAAATAAATAGATGAGAAGAGATGATATTTTCTGTCCCTTCATGTCTTCTTTGGTTCATAGTAGATTCATGTCAAACTGACAACATAAAAGGAGGGGAGAAAACCTGTTTAAATGCAGGTGAAAGACATACTCTAATTATAGAATTTCCTTTGTACAGCTTATTAAGGACTGTAGGCCTTTGTATCGTGTTTTTTGTTTGCAACAGTCTTGGCCCAGATTTTTGGCCTTAAGGTCATTATGTAATACTACACATTTCATGATGGTTGAGGCATCTCATTACCATGTAATCCTTCGCAGATTGATACTTTGTTTATTTTTAATAAATAGAAAGTATTTACCCTCAGTGTTCTTACAGGGCTAGGGAACATTAATCTTCATCATTCATGAACAGCACACCAAGGAAAAATGGTCAAGTACAATTTCCAAAAGGATATAAGACATTCCTTGTCAAGCCAGATTTTTCTGCTTCCTAAAATATATTTCTGATTACTACAACATTTGACTTTCTGAGGTGGCAAATTTGCCTGCATTTGCAAATATTGCAAATATAAAAAACTTTTCACGCTTCACTCTTCACCAGATCAAAAGGGCATCAGCCAAACTTCCAGAAATGTCTGTATGGATGTCTAGGGTAGGAATGCAAAGGGGGAGGAGGTTCACCCATCATATCTTCTGGTTTGTCAGTTAAATAACAATGAACTGGAAGCTCTCGTGCACAACGAAAAAAGAATAATCTTATTGTAACTGTTAGACCGCACTCTTCCTCCACCCAGGCACACTATTCTGAAATACAGCATACCACAGTGGAGAAATTACCTCATGAATCAAATAGTTTGAAAAGAGTCTAAAGAGCTTCCCCTAGTCCTTTTCCTCTGCCCAAAGGACAGCTATAGGTACCATTCTTGACTTACACAGGACACAGGTTTAGCCAAGCTTGCTAGACAGTTCTTTTAATACTAATAAATAATTTTGACTGGTGTGTGTCACTGTATTTGTGGTGCATGTGAATCTTACATCCCAAGGATTTCTGCATATTATTTCTTTTGTAAAGCTAGTGTGATTATTTTATGTATTGTCACTTTTCTATTAGGGAAAAAACCCAACAGAGGGGCATCAAAATATTAAACCTGAGACAGAGATGATGCAAGAGTAAAACAAACACTTATGATATATATTTTTGTTCCATGTTAGCAGCAATTGCCAGTATCTGCCTTCTTTTCCTCCTTGCCTTGGCAAGTGGTGTACATCATGTTTTATTGGATTTTTTGCTCATTTGTCCATCACTTCCAACTTAATTAATACAATATATTGTGCTTGATGTTTGAATTTCAAAAACTGCAATCAATGCTAAATTTCCCTTAGTGAGTGATCTGCCACATTTAAGAGACAACCTATGCAGTTTGGCAGTGACACTCTGAGAGTAACATGGTTCCAACAGTACCTCTGCGATGCCTTTGGGGGCTGCACCAAGGAGTGAAGCCTGGACAGCGCAGGATGCCTCGCATCTTCTAGCTGTACTCCATAACGTCATAGTGAAACACAGAACTATAACTGGTTTTCTGAAAATTTTCATGTTCAGCACAAATCTTAGCTTTGGATCTTCCCACYGTAGTGTGTTGAGAAAAACGTTTGTTGGTCTGCAGAAAAACCTGAGGAGTGCAGGCTCTGGCCAGTCGTCTTTTCAGCAGGTCTGGGGTCTTACAGGCATAAAGTATATGTATGCTGATAGTTAAGAGTCACACTGCAAAGTACTGAATAAACATGCCTTTCCTGTTTGTTACAGACCTAAATGGAACAACCAAGAAATCACGCCCTAAGGCTTTGTAGTGAAATATCAATACGAAATTATTTATACAGACAGCGTACAACTAGAATTAAGATCACTATAGTCATGTCAGCTACTGATGCTCTAGTTTTCAGGAGACTTATTTCATACAGAACCACCACAGGCTCAACTGGGCAGCAGCTCAGCCAGGGTTTCTGAGAGCAAGGCAAGGCACTAAAATGCATCTTCCAAAACATACAGCGAAGTCAAGCACTGAACAACTCAGTGGTAGGGGCAACACTGCATTTGCTTTGGCCACTATAGGAAACGAACATCAGGTGGTACATGCTTTCTTTTTCTTCTATTTGTCAGTGACCAAACCACGAGTCCTACATCCTGCATCATCTTTGAACTTTGCATTCGATCTGAACCCTGATCAAAGCACTCCCCTAGCATACAGGCATCGGGATTGATCTCTGCTCAGTGACCTTTCCTCTGTGACCCACTTTGAAAGGCGCCGTGCATATTGTAATATTCTCCTAACCCTGTCAAACAAAAGTTATTTATTCCGTAGTAAAAAGGATTCTGATTAATCTTTTTCAAGGTAACTTAACAACAGCACATTTCAAGCACACACACACTTATGAGAACTGGAAATGCCCGAGAATTTCAAGTTTTACCAACAAGCAAACAAGAAAAACAAATGTGTAAAGTTCTAAAAAACCCATGTTAATCACATACTGCTAAAATCTCGTACTAGCCACAATGATACTAGCTTTCCAGAATTTCCCCACTGAATCTTCAGGAGGCATTTTCTGTAGTAGAAAAGAGTATTAATTCTCCGCCTCCCCCCAGTGAAACTCTTACGACTTAAATGCTAACTCCATACTTCAAGGAAGAAGGTTCCCACATTCTAAACATCCAAAATTGTCTTAGGAAGTAGACCAAAAATACTGTGTTTTACCTCAATAGACACATATCGTATGCCCCACCTCCCCCACTCCGTACACTTTTAACACCATAGAACTGTTATAAGAATGTTGGGGTTTTTTTACCTCTTCTGGTTTCACAAGTAGCCAAAAAATTCAGTCTTGTTGTTTCAGGTGTTTCTTGCAGGCAGGGTTTATATATATATATAAATAAAATGAATATACAGCTCTCCCGAAGTTGTGGAACTTTACCTCTTCCCTGCTTCTTTCACAGCCACACCTACACATACCAGAGCTCAAGTATTTAACATGCAAATTCATTCCTGTCCCACAAATGAAAGCAGTTCTTTCTGTAGTGTGAACCACGTTTCCATACATATGAAGCTTCCACACCTTTTGCGTTCACTTCTCCCTCTTTGGGCTTAAAAAGCTTCTCCTCTTAGCCATTTCTTTTGCCTGGCTTTGTTGAACAAACTCTTTAATGATAACTCCTGCAAGCCGTAACTGAGTAACAGAAGAAATCAGTTATTGTCAGAAGTGTGATTGTCAGCAGTGGTGATGCCGCTTGGGGACTGTGCTCGGGCATTACAAGGGAATGAGCACCGCAGCTGCAGTGGAGACTGGCAATTCTCTTACTAAGGCAGAGCATAGTAACCTGATGCAGGGAGCGAGGTAAATTCTTTTTGTCCTGTGCCCATACAGAATGTAAGATACAAATAATCACGACGCTCTTCTCAGAAAGCTGGTAATCTGAAACAAGAACAGTAGGTGCCTTGGGCTGTCTGCTGGGTTAGGTAATTATTTTCTAACAGTATTTCACTAGTGCTTCGTTTTCTCTGGACAATTCAAGCCTTCTGTGTGCTATTTGGTTTCCAGTAGAAGAAACTGATAGAACGACTCAAGTATTTTAGGGAAGAGGGCTTACAAAAAACCGAACGCAATGCAGGAAGAAGTGAAAGGAAGTGGTGTCTGTCCCCAAAGATCCCAGCTGGTGTTAGCAGTACACAGGTGAGGTGTGTCTCCTGCATTCCTGGGAGAACCAGCTTTCCCACCCACRCTCTTCCCCACCTACCCGCAGCAGTTCCAGCTGGCAATTGCGGCTGATCTCCAGCTACAACTCCTCTGCTCGCAAGACTTACTTTTCCATACATCCAACTGTAAACTACCACACATCAGGCCATGAGCTTTGCTATCAGCTATCGCTAGGTATCGTTGCTGCCTCATCTCAGCCTGCATGGTGTAACATGTTACAGCTTCGTATTAAATCAGTTAAATGTTTAACTGAGGAACCAACACGAAAGCCCCAGGCTTACGCATACAAGCCCAAGGTTGAGCCACCTGTCAGGCAGAGAAGAGCAGCAAAGCTTTAAGAAATACACCCCTCCGCGTTTTGAAGGGTGACTGCGGGCTGGGCCCCACACCGTGAGGCTTTATCCGCCGCTAGCAGTGTGAAAGGAGACGCCTCTGCCCGCCCCGGGCTCGGCCCCTGGAGCAAAGTAACAGCTCCGTCTTCCCCCCTCCTCCCGCGGCCTGCCGTCTCCATGGTTACTGAGAGGAAGTGACGAACCCGATAGAGCGCTAATTGGATGTTGACCCGGCATGCCTCGTCGCCATTGGTGGCTCGCGCTGGACAGGCGCGGCTTCTCGGCGCCCCGGGTGCGTGTGATTGGGGCAGGAGGTGGGTTTCGAGGCTCAAGGCAGGCGGGGATTGGTAGGGCCGGTTACCACGGTTACGGGCGGCGGCGGCGGCGGCGGGGCTCCAAGATGGCGGAGGAGGCCGCGGAGGGCAGCGGGACGCGGCGCGGGGCGGTGGCGCGGGAGTGGGAGCGGGAGGAGGAGGGGGCGGCGGCGGCGGCGGAGCGGGGCCCGGGCGCGGCCTATCATATGTTCGTGCTGATGGAGGACCTGCTGGACAAGCTGAAGCTGCTGAGCTACGAGGAGGAGGCGCTGCGGCGCCACAACATGCGGCCGCTTTCCAGGTGCCCCTCGCCCGCTCCGCCGGGCGGCTGGCGGCGGCGCCCGGGGTCGCGGAAGGCCCCGGGGAGGGCGGCGGCGGCCTCGCCCGGAAGGCGTTCGCGTGGCTGTGGGCGGGGGACCGGCTGGGGCCGGGGAGTCGCGCCGCGTGGTACGAAGCTCCACGCGTGAGGGTCCGTAGCTGCCGCGGCTGCAGCGAGAGGCGTCAGACACGTACCGCGGGTGTGCGCGTCTGGGTGCAAACGCAGCGTGTTAGCAGGAGGAAATCCCAGCGGGCGGTTACGCCCCTGCGGTCAGGGATTAGGGATCAGATGACAAGATGCCTGGGTCAAGTAAAAACCAGTCAACTGCACAGCTTCCCGTATGGTTTTGAAACTTTCAAAACGAGAAGTCCTGTACAGGCTGAGACGCGATAAGTGAATAGTCACTTGGCCTTCCCTGCCCCCAGTAGATAACTTGAGTTTGAATATTTGCATGCCAGTGTATCTGCAAAAAATAATTCTACCCTAAATGAATTTCTTGTATTCAGGGTAACTGTTTGTGGGGGGTGTGTATGTGTAAGGGGGCTTGGACCCATTGTCTTTAAGTCTGTTTTTTCATATCTAATACATATTTGTTTCATATGTAACATATCTTTTTTTTTTTAATTATGGTGGAAGACAGGAAACTTGGGAAACGGGACCGATGTGCTCCCAACATCCACCTGCCCAATTAACTTTCAAATCCATCCATCAGTTTCAACCAGGTTGCACAACAGCATATCACGCAGTTAAGCTTTCTATAAGCAACAGTTTGATAGGGGGAAAAAACATAGTCCAAATTATTCTCTTGTTGGAAGGGAGGCTCAAGTATGAGTTCAGTGGCAGTAAGCTGTTTTTAGCCAGCTGTCGGACCATCAGTATATTTGGAGCAAGGAAGCAAACCTTTGTCCACCTTAGTGAGCAGCCATGTCTGTAAGGGGAAGAGTTTAGTTCTGAGTATCCAGTGTGCACACAATTTATGTTCTGGGGGGACTAACTGTGGTCTGATTTTATGGACTGAATTCTCATTAGGACCACATCTTTCAATTTAGTGTGATCCAAAATAGATCCAGTTTGTGTACGTTGCTCTCTAAAGTGACCCAAAGCACAGTAGGTGAGGATGGGTGGAAGGATCGCTTCAAAAACATGGTCCTGATCTGAGCTTACACACTGATTTAGGTACACCAGCCTCCTGCTACTCTTGAGGAATATGGGAAGGGGAAGAGGTTTGGGGAACTTTGGAGCAAAAGGAACTGAACGTATTGCTGTTGTCAGGAAGAGTATTTGGGGATGTTAAGAAGGGAACAGGAGGTGAGGTTACTGTGGTATAATGGCATGGATGAAGACAATATGCAGAAAGAGGACATGTGTCTTCAGGCAATGAGGCTTCAGTAAATTTGTTCTCCCCTCCTCAAGGAAGTGCCATTCAAGTTTTCATGCGGTCACTTGATGCAGAATTTATTTATTTATTTATTTATTTATTTTATTTTTTTATTTGTAAAGAGGCATAATCATATACCCAAATACAGATACCTTTCTTTGTGCTATTTGTCTAAACTCCCTTTAATGGAGAGCAATATGCGCTTCTAAAGCATTTTTCAATGTGTTCTAAAGTAGATAAAAGATGAGACAAATCCACCCTGGCTTCCAGTGTCATGGGTAGAGGTATAAAGCTTTAGCAATGGATCATTTTAATTTTCTTTTTGAAGTAGGCTGTTTGCTGTGTGATGTTGACAGTTGTTATCAACCACTTTTGCTAATCTATTCAGAGGATGTTTTTCAAATTTAAATTTTGTCTTGCCTTGTATATCACTTGCCCTGTGAAAAATGCCTGAGATTTAGCAGAATCTTAGCTCATTCATGGCCTACAAGTTTTTGGCAATTGCGGATCTTCGACTTTTGATTCTTTTGAGCTTTTAAGTATTTTATGTTATGCAAGGGACGTTTGAATGAATCCATTGCATAGGCTGTTAATTAGTCAGTGGTGGTATTTTATGAAGTGATGGGATGGATTCTGCATCCCTAAAATTAAATGGGAACAGAATTGAGCTCATCGTGGTTTGAGACTGCTCAGGTAAATAAGAGGAGTAACTTGGGTTTATGTGGAAATGTTAATTTGGTGATGTTTAACTGAAGCTGTACAATCCTGCTGGCAGGAGCGAGGAGTACCCGGTTTCCATGTGATTCCTTGGAAGTCTGATGTTGATTAATAGCTTACTCAAAGTGGGAAACATGAGCTGCATGTAGAAAACTTAGTCTACTGTGGTTATGTGTGAAACTAGACATCTTGAATTTAGTTCTGATGGATCACTCATTGAGAAAGTCAGTTAAAGAAGCTGCTTTCTAGCCTGTGCTGGCCTATAATGCTGTAAGAGCGTCAGGAGCTCAAAATATTTACCATTTTTTCCCCTTTTTAAACAGGCACTACTTTGCACTGCCCACTAATCCCGGTGAGCAGTTCTTTATGTTTTGCACACTTGCTGCTTGGCTGATCACTAAAGCGGGACATCACTTCGAACAGCCACAAGAATATGATGACCCCAATGCAATAATATCAAATGTACTCTCAGAATTGCGATCATTTGTAAGTGTTGAACATGCTGTTTTCCCAAGTGTATTTCAAGCACGTGCATCACCTTCAGAAATAACAGTAATGACACGCTTTCTCTGCTGTCTGATGATGTTCCCAAGGACTGGACAGACTTTTCCTATCTATAAGTTTGTACTATGTTAATTAGTTAATTGGAAGTTTATACTGTGTTTACCTACTTGCTAACTTTTTGGCACTACAAAAATGGTCTTACAATATTATATATGATTCCAATTAGTTTTGTTCCACAATCTGTAAAATGGATTAAATCAGGCTTACTTCTTATAGTGCCACGTATGTTGCTCGTTTATAGTAATATCATTGACAAAGATTTTATCTTGAAAGTTTACACAGTGCTTGTGATCCTGCTTCTGCCAAAGTCAATGGTATAATTCATAGTGAAGGAGATGGTTTAGAATTGTGTTCATGTTTTCTTCATTTTTTTTTTTTTGTTAAGGAGTAAAAGGTTGCATAAACTGCCAGGTGCTATTGGGATTTTTTTCAATATTAAAAAAAAACCCACAAAGGTCAGGAAAGTGTATCAACTTACAGGAAGTATGATCTTATGGAAGATTATACTGTGGTACAGCTGTGAATGATGTTAAGAACACTGTTCTCTAAAGGAGTTACTTGATAAAAAACTAAGATATTTATTCTGTAGGACAGCGATAAATAAAAATAAAATATTTTATAAATAAAATCTGGAACAAACAAGGCAATGTTGAAAAGCTGGTGGTTAAGTCTCAGTACATGAGTTCCTCCGTAGCTGTTCTTGCCTTGTCAGCATGTCACTTGTGTGCTTGACCATCTAGCTCCTTTGCGGCTTCTAACTCTTCTGCTTCCTGTGAGTATCCTCTTACCAGGTGCTTTAAGATTTCTACACTGCATCTTAGGTTGTTCCTTGTGTTGTTCTGTTTTCC
Source organism: Phoebastria nigripes (assembly GCA_035582835.1). Taxonomy (NCBI): domain Eukaryota; kingdom Metazoa; phylum Chordata; class Aves; order Procellariiformes; family Diomedeidae; genus Phoebastria; species Phoebastria nigripes. The sequence goes on along the minus strand of JAYKAV010002878.1, from coordinate 527,020 downwards.
CTTCTTTTGCCTGACTAGAGCTGCATAGGGGAAGAATATGAATTAATATTGATAAAATCTTCATGCACAATGGACACTTTGATTTTAGCGTAGTAAATCTTGTTACCTCMCTGAGAGGAAACTCGATTGATGGGTAGCCATTAGTAAACAGTATATCTCTTTATTTTAGGGAAGGCCTGTGGATTTTCCTCCCTCAAAATTAAAGGCAGGTTACGGAGAGCAAGCATGCTATGTTCTTGATTGTTTAGCTGAAGAAGCCTTGAAATACACTGGCTTTAGCTGGAAAAGGTATAGTACACTTTTAAGCATCCTCCCTTATGCATTGTTTTCCAGCAAACAAATGTAAGTTGTAATTGTGAAGACAAAACATAGTAATTACCAAAAATGTTTTACTTGATGTTTCATGAGATGCAAAATTCAATTAGGCTTGAAGCAGCGGGACAAATTAATTCCTAATGCAATTTCACACAATTTAGTCTATTACCAGCAAGGATGAGTTTGGGCCATTAATAGACTTAACTAATTAATGAAGATTTGACTGATGACCTTTTTTTTGGTCATTTTCCTATGCCTAACTGCTTGTTAATCTGACAGTTGACTTGAAAAATATTAATATTCTTTCAGGTCCTATCAGTCAATCTTGACCTCTTCAGTTGGAGGTATGCACAGTATGTGATCATGTTACAAGTAGGCTACAGTAACTTTGAGTATTTAATCCAAAGGAAATCTTAGGAGAAATTAGATGACAGATAATTTCGAGTATATGAAAATTTGTTTACAAGTGCTCTTTATTTCATTCCTTCCCTCTGATGGGTTTTGAAACGGATATAGCAAAGTAATTTCTACCTTGGAAATATTTTATTGTTACCTCAATTTAGTACACAAATTCCACTGTAAGCCRAAAATGAGACTGTGGTGACTTGCACTTAAATTTTAAGGGGTTAGGCCAAAAGAGAAAACAACTCAGAATTTACTCCCCAGATGTCTTTGCAGTATGAATATACTGTACTGCCTGGCATAATAACTAACCCTTACTTTTAAGACAGTCCAAGATAAACAAAGACTTTCAAGGCTGAGCTTTAATTTTATTTGTTTAAGTGTCTGAGACGCTGTGTAGTCGTATTCCACATCATCCATATTTCTCATGAAATGTTTTGTTTGCTTAGGGGCAATTTACAGAGGTATTTCCAATTTACTGTGTTTAAAAGCTCTGCTGTTCTTTGAACTAATTTCAGGCCAGCATATCCAACAGAAGAGCTAGAAGAAGAAGAAATAACAGAAGATGATGCAGAATTAACACTGAATAAACTGGAAGAGGATGTTGTGGTAGGTTTACCTAACTGGTTTTGATTATATCGGTATTGGTCAGCTATAAGGAATTTTTTCTCACTGTTCATTTTGTTTGGCTTTGTTTAAGAAGTCTTTTCTAGCAGCTGTTCCATCGTCCTTTTTTCCTGTGTCTCCTTTCCTGCATCGTCAGCTTCTCTGTAGAGTTTTTTGTTTCCTTTCAGATACAGTTGTTAACTCTTTGGGACAGAGCTTATGTTCTTATGTGCATTTATAGTTAATGTAAAGTGAAGTGGAATCTAACCATACATTAAAATAGCATAGATTCAGAATTGTTTGTTTTCTGCTGATACAAGCTGTTGATGTTAAACGAAACTTCAATCCCTGTTTACAGAATTGGCTAGTATTTGGTTAAAATTTGCCCAGCGCTTTATTAATAGAGTACTCACTATTGTAACTCAGATTTCACTGCAAATAGGAAACAGTAACTTTGGTACTTAGTTGATCTTAAGATTTGGGAACAGGGTAGATGGAAAAGAAAAACTGGAAACCGAGCATTTGTTTAAAAACACCAGCAAAGACCTAAATAAAGGTTGCAGAATTGTTTCTGTAGAGAAAGGTTATGGCAGCTCATCGCTATATATTCCACAAATGAAATGGTAATATCCAATCATCCATTCTGACTTCAGAATAAGTCTTTCTGCTTTGAAATACCTTTTACCAACAAGATGGCAATGTTTGAGGATGAACCGTTTTATTTATTCCTGCTTTTTAACTATAATAATTACAGTGAGGTTGTCATGTCTATGAAACAGCCTACGAAATACACCTGTAAGTTCAAATATGCTTTTAGGACTTACTGATGGATGGGTGTTGAACAGAAGTTGTTCCTTGCTGATTGACTTTCTCAGAAGATTATTTTTATGAGAGTTGGAGTCTCACTGTTACCTGGTAGCATAATGTTATCACAAGACATTGTCATTTTCACAGGCCTCTGTCAGTCTCCTCGAAGTGAGTCTTTTTACTGCTGACTTAAAAAAGATTTTTCTGAAGAGGGAAGTTAGCTGAAGACAATTAAAGTGAAAATTACAAAAAGAAGTTAGTTTCACATCCAATTTCTCCAAATGCTGATGATTCTGTGCAAAGTAAATGTAGATCAAAACCCAAATATCGAAAGCTGTGAGCCTGGAAACATTCACTTGCTGGGTCAGTAAATTACTTGAGGAGAAAACAATTTTCTGGAGTGTTAAGGCCCAGCAATACTGGATAGAAAAGGCCACAACTGTCCCATTTTTGCGTTCACATTTTTCAAGTGCTTGGGAAAAATTAAAGGTCATAAAGGTTGGAAATAGAGTGCCAGTAATGTTATCGTATGGTTCTGATCATAGTCCCAATTTATATGCCACAATAGTCCATAAGAATGTAACAGTTGAAGAGTTTGCTTCTCTTCTTCCTCTTCTCACAGCTTTCCTAAGTATCGCGTTATTTTTCTCATTTTTAGTAGCCAACAAAAATTCCAAACTTTTATTCTTAAATTTCATACAATATGCAAATATTGTGATGTGGATATCTGGTTGCATTTTTACCAGCTTTGAAGTCTCCATAGAAAAAGTCTTGAATAATACTGAGAACAATAAGAGACATTCTGTATTGCATGTTTGACCAGCCTCAGAAAAGTAAGCTGTTGGCTAAAAGCTTTAAATGTGAAAACAGTCAGCTGTCTGCTCTTTTCTGTGTCTCGTTAAGGTCTAAGCTGTTAAATTGGGAAGTAGGGAGGAAACAGTTAACTAAAGCACAGTTGAAACCCTTCAAAGAACCTCTGGATTTGCTCTCAGGTAGTATCTGAGGCCATGATTTTCACAACTAACATGTTTTATTAGCTCTTCTGAGTTTGTGTGTTAATAAAACCATTGAGCTAGGTTTATACGAAGTGGATAACCACTTCTATAGAGCCCCTAGTGGTTCTACAGGTATTAATTATATGCTGATGTAAWTTTTTTTTTTCCCTAGTTCATTGTTGCTGCCAATATATTGATACATCCTGGATGTATTAGCTGTATCCATAATTGAATTTAGCAGTATTTCCAGTAGTTAAATGCTAATGATGAGGTTCATTGATTGTTCTTCTGGTTTTGATTCTTCTGAGTAAAATTGATGAGGCTGACAGAGACAAGCCTAGTTCTGTAAATCTTGGGGAATTAGGTGAACAGTAGCTAGCGAGGCTGGCTGTGCAAGGAAATCTGCACAGTTTGGTTCCTCAGTTCTGGTAACTAGTCTTGTTGTCATGGTAGTGTTGTAATATGTTCTTGTAAGTGCTGTACAAATATATATTGTCCATTTAGCAAAAGATAGTCCCAATCTAGTCACCATTAATTTCTTGCAAGTATTCAGGGGACTAGGGACCAAACATGCCAGAAGAAAATAAAGTGGTCCCTGTTAGTTAAAAACTAGGTAAGGTACAGGAATAAGCTCCCAGGTTTTCACTGAGTCTTGAAGGGTTCTACACTAAGACCTGTGTTATTGCAGCATCCATGATTTGTCTAGAAAGGAGGTGAATGATGAAATTTGACTTTGGTGGAAAAGACGATGGCTAACAGAAGAGCTACAGAAGGACAAGGTGTATAAGGGTAAAGTGTATGGGTGATAAAATGGCAGGTGAAATTCAGTGTAGATAAATGGAGGGTAACGCACGGCAAAAGCATCTTTGGCTTGTGCAGCGATGGGCTCTGAGCTGATCATGATCACTGAGGAATGTAATTTTGAGACTATAATAGATAATTATATAAAACTGTCAGCCCAGTGTGTAATGTCATGGGCAAGAAAACAGATCGATTGCTTCAATTTGCATTGTATCATTCTGCACACTTTTAAAATGTGGCATCATTCTGCAGCTCCAAATCTGTAGTGCAAACAACATCTTGAAAATTGTGTTCAGGTCTGGTTGTGGTTTGTTTTTTGGTTTGGTTTTATTTTTAATGCAAAGCTTTAGGAAACACATAAGAAATTACAGTTACCATACAACTATTGATAATGGCCCATTTGATTGTGAGAGGGCTTAGGTTTTGGGGTTTTTTTTGGTTGGTTGGTTTAGTTTTTAAATACTGTGGCACCCTGAGGGAAATGTGAGGTAGCTTTCATCTTTCAGCTTGTCCCAGATACTGTGTCTCCTCATAAGATTTTAAGTAAATACAAGTTCCATTATCATAAACTCTCCGTGTCAGATGTTTGGAATTTAATACTCCTTGTCCTGTGCTCCTGCAAAATAAAATTATGGAGAAAGATTGTGCAATACTTACTGAAGTCCTACTTTGCAACTTTCCTTAAGGAAGAAGAGTCAGACAATGAAGAAAACTTTATTGACCTGAATGTTCTAAAGGCACAAACGTACAGATCGGTAAGTTATTACCCATCAGTCCTCTCTTGAGAGATTTTTACATCTGTAACAGCAATTTATTTCTGTTGGATTTAAGTGTGAAAGTCCTTATATAATCTAAACTTGAAAAAACATTCCAACTGAAATGAATCAGCTTATTTTAAAAGAAAAATGTACATCCAGTTTCTAAACTGCAAGGTTGCTGGAAACATTTGCAAGAAATTTTTGCAGAGACTTTTAGGGAAACATGGTATTAGTTTCTTGAATATATTTTAATTTTTCCCCCCTTGCTATTTCTGGAATGTATTATAATTTCTTATTAGATACATTTTATTCTTTTCAGTTCTAAATATGATGAGAAGATATATTTATTTTAATTCCTAGTCTTTATGAATTCAAAGAAAGCCATTAAAGAAATCTGTTATATCTGTAGTCTAGATCATTCTGGATATACATTTTTTTCTGACTATGAACACTGTAAGCCATTGTGACATGATTTCTAACAGTTCTCACTGTGCCTAATGATGATATTTTGTATATAAACTTTGATTTTTACACAGGACATGAATGACTCTGCAAAGCAAGAAGAGATTTTACAGTCCACAACAGATGCAGCAGAGTGGAATCTGGAAGTGGAACGTGTGCTTCCACAGCTGAAAGTTACAGTCAGGACTGACAATAAGGTATGCGAGAATGGCTTTGCATGTGTACACATGGTGATAAGAGTGTGATTTCAGTCAGTATTGTTTACTTTCCATTTACAACTTTTTTTCTTTTGTCATGCCAAGAATTGCGAATAATGGGCTCTCCAACGCTATCTTGTCTGAATCTTTGTCACTTACTTTGACCCTAGAAGCAATAATTTTCAGTAGTTTTTTTTCCAATATTACATAAGAATAGTTTTTTCTGCTACTTACRGTACACCTTATTTCCATGTATTTATTTCCATATATTTATTCAGTTAATATTCTTAAATCATTAAACATTTCCAATGTATTCATACTTCTGAAAAATTATACCCTCAGTTTAGCAGCTATTAAAACATCTTCCTRGAAGAGAGCTGAGGAACTTCTTATCTTTCAACTGTTCAATTTGTCAACTACATGAAAGGTTGATTGCATGGAATTCATCTTGCTGAACTTTAAATGGCTATAAAGTAGGTCTGTACCTCTGATCTAGTCATCATGGGCTCTCCTTATGTTTAGCAAAAAGAAATGAGTACTTTTTCGACTGATTTTACTTACTAGATAACTACCAGATAAGTACCTTAAGATGAAATTCATCATTTCTTAGAAATGAGTATTTCTCTCCATAATTTATTCCAAGGAGTCTAGAATGAGCAGCTTAGAAGTAGACATCTATCTTTGGCAAGTCAAAGTCCAAACCTAGGACCTATTCCTGCCATTGACACAAACATTCTTTCTAGGAGCTTGTGTAGCACACACAGATCAGTGCAGTATTGAAATTGCTCATTTGTTGTGACCCAGCTAGTTGGGGTGTTGGAGCAATCTGTATCAATGAAAGATAATTATGTTGCCCAAAATAGGCTAAGCTCTCAACTATCTGTTAAATTGCTTGCCTGTCTTACGCTATATTGCATTCTTCTATGTGAAGAATTGCCTGGTTTGAGCTACCTTTCTCTCATCCTCGGCAAGCCCATCTGTTACAGAGAACATCATGCTTGATTCACGAAGAAATTAAAACTTAATAAAGACATACATGGAAAATTAAAGCCACTGTAAGAACTGAGGTTTACTAGCTTCCAGTTTAATGCACCATCTCTTGGCTTTAAGGAATATGTCAAAATGAACACGAAAAGAGGATTCTTCTTTTTCTAGCTTCTGTGCTGTCATGCTTTCAGAAATAACTAGAGAGAAGCATTTGGCGTTTTTTTTTTTTTTTATTCTACAAGAAAAGCATCATGTTCTGTTTCTTACACGGTGCATGTATACATAGTACCAGGAGAGGGTTAATGGTTTAATCAATGGCATTAGAAACTAGAACTTATTTGTAAAGTCCTGGGCAGGGGTGGGAGGTGTRTGTGGGGGTGTTTGTTGTTTTTATTTAAACTCCAAAGTTTGACAAATTGTGAACAATTGTCACCAGACCAACAAAAGATCTTGAGTCTGCTGCAAACTTAAAACTCAACATACAACATAAGCACATTTTCTCTACTAGCCTTTGTTTCATTCTGGAATAGTGGACAGCAGCATGCTTGTAGACAGCAGGTGAACCTCATGGGCTGAACAGCTGTTGGAGATGCTTGGCTGTGCTCTTCTGAGATAGTGAGACAGAAGCACCAGTCCTTTTGTAGTTATGTACATGTCCTATGCAGGGGGATAGCCTCAATTCAAATCAGTGGAACTGCCTGTGATTGAAGGATGACACGTTTAAGTAYGCAGCTGTTTTAAGCCAGGATTTGTTTTGTACCTGTTATGAGACATTATAAGTGGCTGTATCCTCCAGGAGCTCTGGGATAGGGAATTCCTCTTGCTCAGGTGCTGCGGCCCAGCCCCGTGTGCCTGGGGACCTGTGGGTCCCCATCCCATACTGATGGATGCAGCTGCTGCTTCTTTCTTGTTTGCAGGTTCAGAAGCATGTATCACACAGACACACAGAGGACCCTGACATGGCCAGCTACACAAACTGCCATAAACAAGGCCCTGTCTTCAAAAGCACTTGTAGGACTCCCATAAAATATAAGTATAGACAGCCAGGCCCCCTTGCTCCTCTTCAGCTAATTAAGATTAAAGTTCAGTAGTGAAAGCACACACTGCCTTCTCTCTAGATTCACAAGCACATGCACATTCATGGATCCCTCAACTATCCGCATGGTCCTTCTGTCTGTCTGATCCCCCTGCCTGGATGCTGGGCCCTCTTAACTGTTTCACTGCTCTTCTACTTGCCAGCTAGTCCAGCTTGACGCTTGCCAGCAAACACATGCACACATTCACGTGCTCATCTTAAGGGCACTCTACATTTGTGGGTCCCCCTGAATACCATTATATACCCTCTGCTTGCCTCATACCCAGGCCTGGATCCAGGGCCTACTACTCGACGGCTAGTTCAGTTGTAAGTCTGCTATTGAATTTTACACGTGCACAGCAGGTTTAGGGAAGATGCAGATGTTTGCCTGTCCCCACCCCAGCCGCTGGCACCAGCAACACGGGCTTGTGAACCGCAGTCTCGCTCCAGCTGCTGGCACCAAGTCCCTCGCTTGCTTTACTCACACCGGTCCTTCCCAGTAGCTGGATTTTGGGATACACGCCTGTCCTGCCTTGGTGGCTGAGATCCTCACCTGCTCCTGTGCCTGGCACTGAGACCCCTGCTCTCTCCAGCTGCAGATGCTACAGGCCTGGGACACCTGCAGCCCTGGTCTGATTCAAATTGCTGGCCCCATATCCCTGCTCACCAGCAGCTGGCACTTAGTCCTTGCAGCACTCATGCATGCATGGGGTAGAGCATGAGATTGCACAGAAAGATAATTAAAAAAGAATTTAATAAGAAGATAGGACAGACTGCAGTGATCACACACAGGGCTCAGGCAGACAAGTGGACTGACTGGCAACAGTTTACACATGACCAGCCCCTCTTATACCTCTCTCTGTTCCCCACTTGGTTCTTCCCCAGTCCCCTTCCCCTGCACGTTGCTTCATCACTTTGCATAGTTGCACCAGCCCTCATCCCAAATATCCAGGTTTGCATTCTTGTCAGTTGCAAGGGCCAGGTTCACCTTCTTTGAAGTGGTGCTTGCAGTTTCTTGATAGCCCATCAGTTAGTGTGACTGATGAGCTTTGTTTCTTGCCCTTGTCTCCCTTCGTGTTTGTCTGACAGGTCTGTGTCTCTGTAGGTTTTGTTTTTTTCCTCCCCCTTTTCCTTATCATCCCATTGTGGCAAGGTCCTCGATCAGATAATTGTACTGCTACAAACATTCTCACACTCCACATGCCCTTAACCATTAGTGTAACTGGCCAGGTTTGTTTCTTGTTACTGCCTCCATTATTGTTTGTCCGTCAGGTTTGTGCCTCTGTTTTGCTTATCATCCTTTTTGACAAGGTCCTTGATCAGATAATCTTACTGAAGCAAACACTGTCACCTGCCACATATCCTTACAGTACCTATTTTACAAGAAAGTCTTCTAAGATTTGATTTCAAGTGATAAAGATTTATTAACATCACTTTTTTTTTAACACCTAGACCAGTACAGTGCCAAAAGCTTAAAAATCTTAATATTTTTTAGCATGTTCAGAAACACAATGCTGAAATACCAGTAATTCTGCACTGCTGCTACTCTGCTTCATTTTGAACTCACAGTCTGTCTGCAGCTGTGGTTTGGGTCTGGGAGATGTAAAAGTTTGCATTGATAAGGAAAAATTTGTGATAAAGGTTGGGAACTGGAATTGATTTCTAAGTAAAACATGCCTACTATCGAGTTAAAACAGCACCTCTTCTCATCCCCCATCCCTGAGTCCCTGTATGTTTCCTGTGACCTAGAAGCTGCAAATAATTTTCTTCTTTCTAATTTTGTCCCACTATCAAAAACAAGTTTAGGTATTTCTGCCTCTTTCATTTCTTTCCGTTCTTCTCCTGATAATAGTAAGGGCTAAGTAGAAAGGGAGGATCTGATAGTCTGGAACTGGTAGGCGTTGGGCATTTGAAGCACTCATTTTGTCTAAGAATAAGCTGAGCTAGTGCAGCTATAATCAATATTTTCAGTATTTGTGCCCAGAGTGGCTTCTAGCAGAAATAGTTCCATGAAGATCGAACAGACTTTAAAAAGCACAGCTACTGTGGTATCAGTGAGGATGTTAGTGTTTGTTTATGGATCCGAGTGTCACATGTGACATTTAGGAGATTTATAAATCATGTCACATTAAGCGAATGCCTCTGGATATGAACRTGGCAGTGGCAGAATGATACACGGTAATAGTATAAAAGAGAACTGACCCTGCCTTGCATACCAGCCTTTGTTTAGTAACCAGAGAAAGATAAAAGTTGTACTTACGTATGTTTTACTTTGTGGCATCTTTTTTAGGATTGGAGGATTCATGTAGATCAAATGCATCAGCATAAGGATGGAATTGAATCTTCTTTGAAAGAAACTAGGGTATGTCTTGTATGTGCAGAATATTTCACTGATCTGTCAGCATTTTTATTTTCTCTTTTATTTGATATACGTTAAGAACTAAATTGATTTTTTTTTTCTTCATTTCATTTGTGCTAATGCTGTAAAACTAAAAAGGGAAACATATGATAATGATGATTAGGGACAGTGGGACTGGCAAAATGTCATGTGGGAAAGAGTTGTATATGTGAGGATTAACAGGGATATTAGGGTTCATTAACGTATGCATTACCATAAGTGCATCCTGACTACAGAGGGCAAAATAGAATAATACAATAATATAATCTGAAAATAAGTGCTGATAAAAAAACCAAAATACTTTCAAATACTGTTGTTAGGGTAACTTACTGACATTGACATTTGTAATTAATTGAGGGGGGGAGAGTGATGGAAGCAGTAAATCTTGAAATATATGTTTTGGAGGTGGGCAAACCAGAACACATTAGGAATAATTTTTTGTTGGCTAAACACAGCATTTCTGTACTATTTTTCTCTCTCACTTGTAGGCTTCCATATCCTTTCTTAATTACAGCACCATTTTAATACTCTTTGCGTACTATCTGTATACTGTCAACCCACAGAATATGATTTTCTAGGGTTACCTTGACAAACTCCATAATGAAATCAGCAGAACATTGGAAAAGATCAATAGCAGGGAAAAGTACATCAACAATCAGTTGGAGCACTTGGTTCAAGAGTACCGTTCAGCACAAGCCTTGCTGAGTGAGGTAATGCATTGATCTTTTGTTGTTGCCTTCTCTAGTATTAACTTGCTATTAACTGAGGGTGAAGGCAAAGAGGACTCGGAGGCATTATCTGTGAATTCTGCTGCTGGATATAAAGCAGGGGAAATGTTGATTGGCTGTCAAATTATATAGTTTTTAAGCTAAACTAGCAATTTTTATTCAACTATTCTACAGGGGAAAGTAAATGTTTTTTGCCTGAATATTATGTAAATCTGTTGCCAATCTTGAGCAGCTAGTAAATTGCTGGTTCTGCTTTCCCTGTGAAGCTCACACATCTGTGATGAGTGGAAAAACTACAGTCTCAGTCCAGCACTCATCTCTTATATTGATTACTCGTGCTAATGTGCATAAAGCGCTCTGATTACTTCTTTGCCTCATTTAGTTTTTATGCCAATAGAGTGCTGTTTGAGAAGCTTTTTGATCCCCTAGTTAGGCCTGTATGAGCTGCCATTTGACTAGCCCTCCTATTTGTGGGCACGACTTTAAAATAAGGCTAACAGGATTTGACTTCTGTGCTTTCTCTTTACCTTACTGTTAAACTTCAAGAAACTTCAAGATTGTAATTTACTGTTGACGAAGAAGTGTTCTGGGTTTCAGGATTCAATTCTGTCTGCATTCTGGCAAATTTTCTTTATGTTTATTTCCTCATGTAAATTATTAGAAAACATACTTCTTATTGTGTATGTATTAGGGCTATTACAATTTTCAAAAACACTTTAAATTTTTGAATGATAGTCATTACAGGGGCTGATGTTTCAAGCCTGTCCTCATATGTGTAGTGCTGTAAACGTCACTGGGACTTTGTGGGAGAGTTTCTGGAATTGGGATGTGTGAGAGCAAGTTTTGGTGTTCTCTCTGAGCTATCTGCATACATCTCTTCAGCTTTGTCATTACAGCAAAAAACATGTTTCTTTCCAGGCTAAAGAGAAGTACCAGGAGGGAAGTGGAGGAGTAACTGAAAGGATTAGAGTGCTTTCTGAGGTAAAACACATCTTCATGTAATTTCTTTTGCTTATTTTAAAACAGTCTTTAGAGAGTTGGCATTTAGTGTTTGTGGTTTTATGAACCCAGTTCTTTCTAATTTGTTCTCGTGTTAAAGATTAATCTGTTTGTTTAGTGGAGGCGACCTAGTCCAGTCCCTAAATTTTAAACCCAGGCTGCCATTGATTTTTAACTTGTGAATTTGGGTAAACTATTGTGAGCTCTTAATTTCCCCAGTTTTTAAAAGAGGGTAAATGTTCTGTATTTTATAACCTGTGTCCTAGGATTATTGAGGATTAGTCAAGTCATGTCCATAAATTCTTTGGAAGAAGAAAAGCTTCTTACTTTTAGTTAAAATTAACAATTTGAAATTTTCATCTTCCAAGCACTTAAAAGCAATATTTGACTAAATAGTAACTTTTCCATACCAGTCAAATTATCTTAATACCCAAAACTGGTTTTCTCTTGGGTTGTTTTTTGGGTTTTTTTGTTTGTTTGTTTTTTGGTTTTTTTTTTTTTAAATCAGTGCTCTGACAAATTCAAAGAAAAATCCTCAGACTCCTAACTGCCTCAACATGTTGAGTGTTTCATGGCGTTTCATTTAGAATTACTGCCTGATTTCCAAATATTTCAACCCTTTGACCAATTCAGAAATTTTTTTAATGGCTGTGTTGTTTGGGTTTGAAAAACCCACTTTGTTTATTAGACGATAAAGTGTCTGGAATAGTCACATAAAATAGATCACACCATAAGAATGCGCTGGAAATTGCAAAACAAGTTTGAAATGTTTTGGAAGGGTCCTACAACAGTCATCTAGTCCAACTGCAGTAGGTAGTACAGCAGTTTAACGAGCATTTTCTAGCAAAGATTTCTGAGTGTATGGATTCTGCAGAATTAGAGCTTCTTTCTATTTCACTCTCAAGGAAATAAGTTTGAAAAAGAGAGTACTTTACAGTGACTTCAGATTTATAATGTGTTTGTGCTTTGGAAGTTATTGACTGATTAGTAATGATGAATATGTTACTAGTTGGCAGCCTTCAAACTATGTAGATGCAGTGGTGCATATCTGAGATCAATTAGACCCATTGGATATTACTACTGATCTGCTTTCAAGCATGCAATCAAATCTCAGCCCACTTAGCAATACCAGTACCACTGTAGGTATGCATTAACAATGCAGCGATGTTTCTTTTTTGTTACTGAAAAGGCTTATTGAAGCCTTAATGAAGGACCATTTTTATATTATAGACAAAAATACTAAATTATTACCTAGACTGTATCTTAGAATCTCATATTTGCTTTTTCTTCGTTGTCTACAAAGGCAAACTGCTCAATAGGTAGTGCTGAAATGCACTTTTATTCTTTATATATGCATTTTACATACCCATACTCATGCCAGTGCCAGCAGGCTTGACTGCTGCACCATCTTTTGCTGCAGTGCTGTTTCTCAGATTTCCACCATCACCTGCTGAAGTCCTGACACTTCCGGAAGGGCAGCTGGCATGGTCATTTGGTGAATCTTGGTCTGTGGGGATATTGGTTCCTATCTTCCATCCAGCATCATACTGCAACACTTACTGTTGTTTTTATTGTTTTGGGATGTGCAGATACTTAGTAACACCATGCTGTTTGGCCAACTAGTTACTCTTTTTGCTGTAATTTTTACAACATTAATTTACTTAAAGTTAAATTAARATTTTCTTAATGTTTGAAAAAAATGTTCCTCCGTATACAACAACTAAGATGGGTTAGTTCTTTTTTTTAACTAATGCAGTTACTCAGCAGAGAATTTTTTTTGTCTTCTTTTTTTAACTTGACATTCATCTGGTTTAATTAAGAAAAAAATATCTATTTTAAGATTACAGAAGTATTAGAGAGAGTAAAGCAGGAAACGGAAGAGAAAGGAAGCAGTATGACTGATGGTGGTAAGTACGTTTTTGCCTCAAACCAAACACCCATTTTCTCAGTGACAGGTACATAATTTGTCCTTTTTTGAAGAAAAATGAAACAAGACCAGAATGAGTGACTAGTCTAAAATATCAATATTAAAATTTTAAAAGGTGACTAAGAAAATCAGGAGTCTAAACCTCTTTTAAAAGGTTACTTAAGTCCGCAGAAGGTGGAGATTCCAGGATTTCCCCCTTTGGTGAATTATTTGTAAAAATCTAAAAAAAAAAAAAAAAAAAAAAAA